>JAAFCE010001036.1:24346492-24358435 GCA_013389805.1 Trigoniulus corallinus
TTTTTTTTTTTTTTTTGTTTTGTTGGTGTTTAAGGTCCCGTCAACTACAAGGTCATTAGAGACCCGTCCACTGCATAGTTCTAGTGCATAGACTGCACAGACACTACACAAATGCGACGATTATTGGGTATTAGCAGTACCCAGCTTTCCCGAGCGACCACCCATGTCAGTACTAACTGGGCTTGCGTTGCTTAACTTCAGTGATCAGACGAGAACTGGTGTGTCCAACGCAACTCGCCGCTCCCTTGTATCCTCGTAAAGCACATATTAACATCTGTCAAAAGAGAAGTTGCAAAGTCTTCAGACCACACAGCAATTCAGACCACAGTCGGTGCCATCAAAATCTGAAACCCCTATGTTTATTTATCGTCTGTCTATTGTTCGACACCAGTTCCCGTCTGATCACTGAAGTTAAGCATCACAACCCCAGCTAGTACTGACATAAGGTGGCCGCCTGGGAAAACTGGGTACCACTAATACCCAAAAATCGTTGCATTAGTGTAGTGTCTGTGCAGTCTCTGCATTATAACTACGCGGTGGACGGGGCTCTAATGACCTTGTAGTTGACGGACCCTAAAACAGGAACAAACAGCAACAACAATCCTACACCTGGAAATTTTGCCTTATCTCCCCGTTGCATAGTAGAGAGGGTTCTTTTCGCCCACCACACGGCACCTCGGGTTTATTTCTCATCCGAAAGAAGGCGCACTGGAAGAGAGTCCTCAAACCATTCCAACTTATTGTAGTAGAAATAGAATCAAATATTTTATTGTCAGTTTTGGGTTTATTTTGGAAATGTAGTATTTACATATATTTTTACAACAGCTTTCAACGTGTAGCGAACAAATACAGCTAATTCATCAAGTACGATATCACTTAACAGCGATAAAGGACTGAGAGAGTATTGGTCGTAGCTTACGATAATTAAATCCATTGTTTTTTGTTAAGCTGGAACTAAGCGTTTCGTTCCACAGAAGGTTGTCTTACGATGCACCAGTTCCATATAAAGAATCAGTGGCAATTCCACAGTTATTATCACGGTTGCGAGCCATGTTGAAGTAACCATCTTCTCCCCAAGATGTTCCCCAACTAAAGTGTTAGAGATATGCAGGTTTATGATAATGTCACTGATGAATTTAGTCATTTAATGTTTTGTATTCAACTATTACCAACCTGTTCTTAATAATCCAGAAATCTTCACCATCAGATGTTGTGCCATATCCTACAGCCAGGACACCATGATCAAGATCAAAGAAACCATTTTTGCAAAGTGGCTCATAGTAAACACCTAATGGAAATTACAGCATTGTACAACACGACTTCTTCCCAACAGTTAAATACATATATTTATTTTTATACCTGATTCATATAATTGGAATGACATACGAGAAGCATCCATGCTGACAGAAATTGGTCCAACGCTAGCTACAGCATCTTTCTGAACGTCTTCATCTCCTCTAGGTAAAATGGTAGTATAACCAGTTACGGAAGCTGAGTTGAAAGCTGGATCATATCTGCATGTACCATCCTATTTGGTGGATAACAAAAATTAGTCATTTTAATAAATAAATAAATGAATATTATTTTAAAGGTATAACTTGAGAATCTTACTCTCTCCTGATATGGATAAGAGTCTTCACTGTCAATGCCACCATTGTCAGAAACATATTGGAAAGCATATTCCTGGTAACCTCCTCCACATGCAAGATTTCCGTAATCGTAAGTACAGTCCATCAAGTTTTGTTCGCTGAGAGAGATTAAATCACCAGTCACGTTAAAGTGAGATCCTTCAATGGCACCTGTCTTTTAAAATCAACCCAAAGAATTAGCCTAATTTCATGTAATATGTCATACAGTATTTTTAGCATTGACACACTTACTGTACTGAATGCCCAGCAACTTCCACAGTCTCCTTGATCTTTGACTTCAGTAACAAATCCTAATGGACGCCAGTCTACAGAGTCTGGAGCTGTGAAGCCTACAGGTTTAACAAAGCCCTTTTTGCCCGCAGTGTTTAAAAGGTGTTTATGTGCCTGGCTTCTTTTGGGAAGCATCTTTTCTTGGAATTCTTCATTTGTCTAATGTACAACAAGGTACAGAAACATTTATTGGTGCCTTTCTTGATATCAACCAACTATCACAACAAACTTTTTGATTTGCCATCATAATTACCCAGTCAGCGAACTTGTTCAATCCCATTTTAAATGATTTCAATCCACGTTTGTACATCTCATTATGAGCAATTACTTCTCTCTTATTTTCGAAGTAAGTCTTCATGCGACGTTTATCTTCCAGAGCACTGTATCTCTTATCTGCAAGTTAACATTGTATATTTAAAATACGATTTTGTAGGTACAAGATGTAGCTTATTCTTAGTTTTGTTGGTATTTTAGGGCCCTGCACAGGCACTACTCTGATGCAACGATTTCTGGGTACTAGGGGGCACCCGGTTTTTCCAAGTGGCCACCTATGTTAGTACTAGCTGGGGTTGCGTTGCTTAACTTCAGTGATCTGACGAAAACTGGTGTGTCTAACGCAATGCAGACACTCCCATTAACCTGCGTAATGTATGTCACTGATGCAATGTTTGGTTAATTTTGTTGTATAACGTCACCTCGCGTGTGTGGGGGTGGCAGTTGTCCCCGGGCGCAGTTGCAAGGGGAGGGGCACCATTGCCAAATTTTGATTAAAATTATCGCCTCGGCTTCCTCACAGGGGCGAAATGATCATTGTGGTGGGTATAATTTGTACCTGGGGCTAAATTCCTCCGTAAGCCACTGTTCTGTACATGACGTTTATGTGCATCTGACTGAATGTAGGAGTCGCACGGGTTTGTCATAGATGCGCCGTTTCCTAAAAAGCAATGGGTTAACGTGTGTTTGAAGTATTTGATGACCTATTGAAGTTATACGGGGAAATTTTGGTAACAATTTTTAGTAAGATTTAATAATCGCCATTTTGATAGGAATAATGAATAGCGGTTTTGCATATACTGTATGTAGGATGTTGCTGCTATTGGACTGGCACCGTTATACGTTTTGAAGAGGTTTTGATCAGCCATTTGACGCATATAAGATTATAATGTAAGTATATTTACTGTGAGTCTTTTTGTATTGCTCCCATTCATCATTCGTTATTGCGGCAACCGCAATTATCATGCAACCTAGCAGCAGTAGTACTTTCATTTTTGAAAGTCTTTTCTGAAATCGAGAAAACAAAAGTATGTATTGTACACTTTAAGTGAACTAGCTATACTATTACTTTCATGTAATGCTCTTCAGCCGCAACCGTGAAAAGGTATTATGAAATGCTTACATGTCGTAAGCCGTGAACAGCGAGAAGTGGACAAGAAATGATTATCTCTTGAAATTTTATTGTTAAACGACTTAAATTTAAAGGGCGAAAAGCAGAAATAATGCAGGTATTTAGTTCTTACATTGGTAAGATTGGTTTCTTTAAAACACATTTACGAAATGTAATGCCACAACAGTGTTATTGACATTAATTAACAACTTGATATAATGACAGTGTATTCTCAACATTCCAACATCATTAAGTTCCTAAAAGATATGAATGCTCTAACACTAAATAATGAAGATACAATTTACGAGTAATCAGTGTTTTCTTAATGTATGCTAACATACATCCTTAAAAATTTTGGCAGGAGTCTGATATTCACATATGAAACAGCGCTAGCATGTTGTTCTTATCCTTCCCTATTCATCTTGTTTGACAGCTAACCTAAGTAAGATTAAAGAAACGTCCGTAACTATCTTACCTCAGTGTCTTTCCTTGTGTAAATAACAACACCACAAATTAATTGATATTCGTATGATCGAGTTTCGTTTGTCTTTTTATATCACTTGATATCGTCCCTATCTTTCTTGCACGCCGTATGCTTCAGCAAAAATAGTAAGCTAATCGTCATTGATAGTAAGTATCCGGATTTGTAGAGCATTTAATCTCATTTTGATTTGATAAAATCACATAATAATATTTCGTTAATTGTATCGCTCATGACATTGTAAATAATTCGTCCACAATTTTGTCAATTGATAATGAACGTGCGACTTATGTTACAATAGTTGGAATTTGATTTATTATATCTGAAGGTGATAAAATTTTCAACTCTACGTACAGTATAATAACTGACGCTGCATTTATTGTACTAATATACAAAGGGTTATCTAATCACGCACACTCTAGCTATTTTTAGATTCAGACGCATCATTCCGTTGTGATGATTGTGCCCTCAAGACACGGATTTTTATAACTCTTTTCTCTTTTATATCCTTGTTCGACTGGTGAGTCAATGGTTCCTACTTCGATCCAGTCGGGAGCGGCAAGTTGCGTTGGACACACCAGTTCTCGTCTGATCACTGAAGTTAAGCAACGCAAGCCCAGTTAGTACCGACATGGGTGGTCGCTCGGGAAAGCTGGGTACAGCTAATACCCAATAATCGTCGCATTAGTGTAGTGTCTGTGCAGTATATGCATTAGAACTATACAGTGGACGGGTCTCTAATGACCTTGTAGTTGACGGGACCTTAAACTCCAACAAACAACAAAACTCGTTCCAGTCGGAGGCGGATGACTTCTCTTTGGCGAGAGATGCCCCAAAAATCCTAGAGGGGAAATGAGCCGTTAGCCCCTGTGATCATTATGAAGTCATCTGCACATCAAAGAACCGTTGCTGCATGGAGTAATATACATTGATCTTCAAAAGTTTGAATATCTGTAGTTTATGCAATATTTTATCAAAATACATAATTTGTCGAACTGAAATCGATGTCTATGAATAGTTTTTGCATTAGAACGAACATGTGATAGCATAAAAATTTGATCATTTAGTGAATTTTTAACAAGTGAAAGACAAAGACGTTCAGGGCAAAAATAACATTTGAACATTCATCCATCATGTTTACTCCCAACAAATTACAATTACAGTACTTTGCATTTTCTTGATTGAAAGTTCAAGTGGTTTACTTATGGATCCCCAAAAAAGTGAATTATCACTTGAAATTTCAAGGCCATATTTTTTTTCTTCAAAGTCAAGGGATCGGGTGCCTGCAGTTGAGCTCGAATGTCCTCCGTATATTACTGTATAATGTTAAAAAGCATGAAAAAATACTACGACCCAAAATCAACTACGGAGTGAACTGCTAATATAGTAGTGCCAAATGAATGACGTGTATGGTTTATCGAAAAAAGTATGGAAAGCCAAGTTGCGTCGGACACACCAGTTCTCGTGAGATCACTGAAGTAAAGCAGCGGAAGCCCACGTTAGAACCAACATGGGTGGTTGGTAAAGAACGTTGGGTGCTGCAAAGTTCTCCTCTCCTATGTCCACTACCTACCTTCTCATCTCACGCGAGCAGCCACCTAAGGGTTCATCTTGTTATGGCTGCTTGGCTAACTCCCCAGCCCATTTAAATGAATCCAGAATCCAAATGAATGCTTATTACACCATGAATATCTTAGAGCAGGATTTGAGGAGCACGTTGTATGGAGGGATCTGGTAGTGTGTGGGTGCATGGGGGGACCTGATGGGAGTTAGGTGAAAGTAATGGGCCAGAGCTCACATATCTGACTCTACCACAGGTGGATCAAGAATATTATGACGGTGTAACTGGCTTCTAACTGTATGTATAATGTTAAAAACTGGCCTCGCAGTCATGGAAAACATTTTATATTAACAAAATAGTACATACACTAAATCAGTAGGTGCTTACACTTCAACAACAAAGCAACGTTTCCATGGTAAACCTGGAGATGAAGAGCACCAATGAATCAGCTCTTCATAACAGAAGCAAACAGATTACACAGACGGAAGTTTATCAGAGTATATTAAATATTCAGCTGATTTTTGGTCAAAATGATATTCATTGATAACACTGGTCAGCATGATTTTTGATGTCTTTATGATGTTAACTGATTTGAAACCAGTGTGTTATGCTGATTTCAAATATGCAATTATTTTTTTCCATCACGTACAGTTTTTCAACAAATCTGCTTTAATGATGTGCTGAGATATGCTATATTTCAAGATTATTGTTTGGCGTCTGAGTTTACAACAGGTAGATGGCCACATTTCTGGGTTGAATTTGAAGAATAAAGGGCTGTGAAATAAAGTTACCTTGCATGAAGTTGGAAGATGTCACAGCATTTGGCACCATGGTGAAGCTTTTGGGCCCAAATAACTCATCTATTCATGCAGGCAGAACTTAATGATTTGGTGAGAGATTTGAACTTATATAAAGGGCATCTGGAATGCAGGGGGACTTAGAGGGGGATAGCCGGGAGTGGAGGATTAGAACCCATAGACCAGACCCTGCCTCAGGCAGAAGAAGGGTGAGGTGATGATGATGATTTGAACTTATCTAAAAGTGCAGCAAAAGTTCTTGATTCTAGGTTAACATCAAAAAACCTTTTGTCACCAGGGACATTTTTCTTATGGTATCACCATACAGAAAATGACCTACTGCCATTCTTGGCTTAGGAACATTCAATAGTGTTTTGCTGTGGCATTCCTGGCCACATGAAATATTTTGAAATCCAATATGCTGCTTCTGAGTGGAGGCTCTGCATTGACTCCTCCAAAAGGAGTTTAAAGTCAGTGCTTCTTCATAATGGGAGTAAGTAGTTTATTCTGTCCAGCTAAGAGAGTTTTTGAAAGTGTGAAAATGGTGTTGATGGAAATTAAAAATGAGGAGCACAACTGGCATGTATGTGGAGATTTCAAAGTGATAGGCATGCTTCTTGGTCAGCAAGGAGGCTATACAAAAATGCCATGCTTTTTGTGAGTGGGAAAGTAGAGCAAAAGATGCTCCTGGTTTCAAAGGAGCAAATCTCTGGCTTTCCGGGTGAATTTTTTCGAGGGAAGAGTAATCTTCTGTCCGATGGTAAGTAAAGCCAGTAATCCTGTGTAGTATATGTGCAAGTCTCTGGCTCAGGAGTCACCTTTCCTCCTGGTCAGGTTGCGTGTGCAATAATTTTATGCATATATTTTACTCTGGTTGTTTGATGGTTTATTTGTCTACATAAAATACCTGGAATGGATAATAACATTGATGCAAAAAAAAAGCGTTAGCTCGTTTTTCGTTTTTGACTTTTGTTCTACGGTTCATGAGGTTCATGTGTGATTTTACTGTATTTCTTGTAGAATATATACATTTGTTCGTCTAGTCTGCATTGTATGGTCATCGAACTTGCTTTATACAGTAGGATAGCTGGCCAAACAGGCAATACAGCAGTTGTCATTCATGTTACGTGCCATATTGATGTAACCTGCTTCACCCCAAGTCTTTCCCCAACTGTAAGAAAATATTAATTAAGGATAGCGTAAAGAAAAAAGCTGATAATTAATATACTGAAATTAATTGGTGCAAACCTGTTCTTTACTATCCAGTAGTCTAGTCCACTTTCAACATCATTATCATAACCAACAACCAACATTCCGTGATTGACAAAGGAGGTACTGCAGTTGGGCTCATAATACACACCTGAAAATAATTCAGTTGTTTTATATTTACAGTTGGTGGAGTCAAGCGGTTCACCACTGGCTAGCCTAAGCCTTTTCCCTTTGATAAGGGGATTGATAACAAAAATGTGGGATCAATATATTAATATTAACTAATTGTTTAAATACTTCTTGTCGTAAATCCCATAAAACTACGTTATACGTAGCTCTAATATTACCCGATGTTTCTCCATTGTGTTTGCACACATGTAAACATGCGTCGGACACACCAGTTCCGTGAGATCACTGAAGTTAAGCAGCCCAAGCCCATGTCAATACCAACATGGGTGGTTGGTAAAGAACGTTGGGTGCTGTAAATTAACCTCCTCCTTCGTCCTTTCACCTACCTCCTCATCTCCCGCGGGCAGCCTCCTAAGGGTTCAACCTGTTATGGCTGCCTGGCTTACTCCCCAACCCACAAACTAATCTCGTTATCCAGTAGGGCCTATACTTAACCGTCCAGTAATCGTACTCTGGGAAAGACATAAATGATCGCAATGCATCTGACAGATGTAATATTTAAAATTATGCCAAAAATCAATTATTTATCTATAGCAGTGACAATTGGGGTTTTCAACTCGTACAACATTTATTTAACTACATGAAAAATAATATTGAAATATTCAATGAAAAACTTCTACAGTGGTGAACTGGGTGAACAAAATTTTCATAGATAGAAAAATATTTTTGTTAAATCGGTTTAAAGAAATTTTGAAATTTATCGAAATTTGTAGAAAATTAGTGCATTATTTTATATTTTCCCCAATACTAAATTTATATGACAGTTTGACTGAAAATTTAAGCAAAAATAGTGTTTTTTTTTTTTTAAAGACTTACAAATTAAGTCGCAATGCATCTGAGAGATGTTGGAGCCCTTCTAACGATTGGGATGTTACTCTTTAACTGACAAAAATTGAACTAATAGTGTTTGGTGAGTCAGTAAGATAGAAGGAGGGAGGTAAAATTTGGTAGAATGCTCTCGTTTCCTGAGCTTAAAGTGCCCAGGTTCGCCCCAGACCAAGAGCTAAATGCGACTTCAGGTTAATCTTACAGCGATTAGCAATTCCATCTGACATCTCACTTATATTTACGATGGCACTGAACACCCATATCCCATATCTCACTGAACACCCATACCCAATACACCCATACCACTCAACACCCATCTCCCATATAAGGGGATCATTCATGTAAATTGAAGGAGATTAGGACACAGACAGACTCATACTACTGGTCTTTCTTACCAAGGACTATTCGGCAATGGAATAGCCTTGCAGAGGATAAAGTGGAGGGCTTCCTCAAAGGAAAGCCCACCATTGCTAGTGTTGTAGGGAGGGGGGCGGGCACAAGAATTATAGCTTAGGGTTTTAGTTTTATGGTATTATATGTAGGAATGAGAGTTGGTCTCTCCACTGCCATATTGGCCAAATAAGGCTGCTTGCAGTGTAGTGAATTAGAATTAGAAATAACCATGATGCGAAAATGCTGTGTCCCATACCTGATGTGTAAAACTGAAAAGAGATTTGAGAGGAGTCAACTGCCACAGAGACAGGTCCTATGGTCCCGACGTTTTGCTGCAGGGAGCCTTCGTCGCCACTAGGAACATCCACATAGCCTGTGCAAGTAGCGGCTATGGCGCTGGAATTGTAATGGCATGGTTGTTGCTAAATATCAAATATCGACATTAAGTTAGAAGTTAAATTCATAAAGCATTGAGTTTATAAATGTTGGAATAAAGCCTCCTTACTCGACCCTTGTATCTGTAATCTTCTTCACTTTCAATCCCGCCGTTGTCCTTTATGTATTGAAACGCATTATCCATATCTCCACCTCCGCAGCCAAAATTTCCGTATTGAAGGGAACAGTCGATTAATTGCTGTTCACTTAAAGAAGTCAGTGTCCCAGATTTGGCAAAATGTTGACCTTCTAATGATCCTGTCTGTGAATCGTAGAAATGAAAGAAATTCTGTTAAGTTTATTTCGCGTTATCAAGATATGGTATTGTCTGAAATCTTTTGACATAGTGGTGTTTTTGAGAGTGGCCTGTTGACTGGTTGGTACTTTTGTAATGTGTCTGTAATGTGCTTCGACCTGGAACAAGGCAGTACCCATTGAGACTTCAAGTAGGTATGATTCACTGAACCGAAAGCGGTTCAGGTGGTAACATGTGTACGTACTGCTTTAGGTCATGGTGCACAGACTCGATCCAAGCCGAGGCATCTGGTGTCATTCTGACTAGAAGGAAAATGTTAGTGCGCACTGCCTCTTTTAGGGTGCTAATGAAAGAATGAAGGGAGGAAGCAATGATAGCACTGTCCTCACGATTTGGAAGTGAACTCAGTCCGCCTGTGATCAGGCGCTACGTGAGTCAACCTATCCACTTACCAGAGATAATAAATTATTCATTGAAATTAAAGTGCCGTCTGACAGGTCTCGTAGCTTAAAAAGTTGACGTAAAACATAGCAAATTCCAGGTCGTACATCTCAGGAGGGTAATGAAAGTTTTTCGTTGTAATCACTCGCCTCGGAGGCGCAGATGTGGGAGCAAGTTGTCCGTGAGGATATGGTAGTGTGCGGAGTGGACGGGGACCTGATGGGAGATAGGCAGGAGTGGAGGGCTAGAACTCGCAGACCCGACCCTGTCACAGGCGGGATAAAAGTATGATGATGATTTACTCACTGCACTGAAAGCCCAACAGCCTCCACACTGTCCTTGGTCTTTAACAGGCGTTACATAACCATGTGTCCGCCAGTCTATTGAGTATGGAACGTCGGTTCTGTTTGGTCTGTGTTGATTATGATTTGTCGGTGGTACATTTAAAGGTTTTGCTAATATCCAGCGTTGAAATTCATCCGATGTCTGTAATAAGTAAAAATTCTTAGTGACATTTCAAGCATTTTTGAAAGTATTATAGACGAAAAAAATTGGCACCAGGTCGGCAAACTGATTGATTCCCATTGTAAAAGTTGATCTGCGACGCCAAAATAAGTCATTGTGTTTCGTAATAATATACTTGTTTTCGTTGAAGACTTCATGACGGTATTCTTCTTCAGCAAAGCTATCGTAATGTTTATCTGAATAGAGAAATGAATATTTCAGAGGTGATTTTATTAAAATCTCATTATCCTAAATGAATCAAAAATTCAGTTTTATTCCTAAATTATGTTCCCAAATCGTCGGTTGTTATGTAATCGTCATTTCATATCGTGGTGTGTAGTTACACAAGTAGTCATTCGTAAGTTGGCGGATTGTTTTTAATATTCACCCCTGTTAGTATGGTTGTTGGTGTTTTTAGGGCCCTGCAACTACAAGATCATTAGAGTTCCGTCCACTGTGTAGTTCTGATACAGAGACTGCACAGACACTACACAGTTAGTAGGTCTACTAGCTGGGGTTGCGTTGCTTAACTTCAGTGATTAGACGAGAACTGGTGTGTCCAACGCACTGATTTGCTCCCTGTTAGTATGGTGCTTAAGTCAACAGTTGACCAACTGTTCCCCATTGTGTGCAGTTATTTCGAACACCTTTAAAAGATACTTATGAAACTTTGACCGGCACATTTTGAATCAAATTTTTGCGTTATTTGGTGCTGTCCAAGTGCCAGGTACCGTAGTTTCGGGACTATTGAATGTATTTCAGTTAAATGTGGGCAGTTTTACTCTAATTCTATCCTGCTTTGTCACGTGCCAGTGAAAAAACTGACAGATTATACTTGTATACTAACAAATTTTTCAGGTTCGGTGGCGCAGGTTCGATACTGGACCGAGAGGGGGTCAGTTTCTCACAGGTGTACGATGGCGTTTGGACGTAAAAGAACCCTCTTTACTATGCAACGGGTAGATGAGGCAAAATTTCCAGGTACTGTATAGGAGCTCGCCTCCTGACGTCGATAGAATGTCCCAACGAACAGTATAGCGATTACAGCTTTGGTCGCAAAATATCCAAATGTCCAATAGCAACTCCTAACCCATTTCCCGCCTATCGCAGGGTCGGGTACCCAATTTGTACCTCTGATGGATACAAACAAGGGTGATATATTGGACAGTTCTTTCCGCAACCGGCTGCCAACCAAAGCTGCAACCCCTATGCTTATTTATCGTCGGTCTACTGGTCGTTGGGGAAATCCACCGACGCCAGGTGGGAGGCAAGTTCCTACCCTTGAAATTTTGCCCGAGGGATTCTTTGAAGGATTTGTTGTCCTCTGACATCGGTAAAGGGATTTGTTCCCAGACATCGGTAAATGGACTTGTTCCCAGACATCGGTAAATGGACTTGTTCCCAGACATCGGTAAAGGGACTTGTTCCCAGACATCGGTAAAGGAACTTTTGGATTTGTTCCCAGACATCGGTAAAGGAACTTTTGGATTTGTTCCCAGACATCGGTAAAGGAACTTTTGGATTTGTTCCCAGACATCGGTAAAGG
>JAAFCE010001036.1:24358445-24398378 GCA_013389805.1 Trigoniulus corallinus
ACATCGGTAAAGGAACTTTTGGATTTGTTCCCAGACATCGGTAAAGGGGGTTTGTTCCCAGACATAGGTAAAGGTACTTGTTCCCAGAAACATGCCAAGCCGACATTAAATAAACACTGATGGCAGTATTTGTTGCATGTTTATCATGTTTATCAACGGGACAAATGAATATCTAATCCTGTCATAAGCGAGAAGAAGATGAGGAACCGCCACCATCCAGCAGTTTATCTATTAATAGCTGATGTATCACTTCCATTTTCCGCACCTTTTCTTTCTATCCTGTCTATTCACTCTCATTCTCTTTCTCACTCAGTCCCCCACTTTTCTGCTCAGTCACTTTTCCTCTCATTTTGCCCTTCTATGCTGACCCGTCTCTTTCGTTACTCTCATCAGTGGTGCCGGAGTCTAAAAATATTGGTTGCCAGTGGACAAAAGGTGGGGGTGGTGCTACCTACAATTATAAATCGTAACATATTGTGTAATGCCGTCGAGCCCACTTCATTACCGGCTCGGAGGACCCACAGACCCATCATGCCTGTCCTCCACTGACTCATGTCATGGGTGCCAAAGCAGAAGAATGATAGTTTTCTTTACTTACTGTACTTCAACTTGAACGCTTCCCATTCCAAATCTATGCAAGAAATGGATTGAATGATTGCTTGTAAGATCACAGTTATTAGAAGTAATTTCATTTCGTGTTGAAATGTTGGTACCTTAAAAACAAATGAAATTTTTGCGGGATTTACAGGATATTTTTGAAAGGATTTTCTTCTACATTGTGATATGTTATTACCGTTGCACAACTTGCGAAGAAATATTTCTGGAGATTGCCAAATTGGTATTATAAAATTCTTGACAGATTGATGTAAAATTCTAAAGGTAGAATGGTGTAACTTTAAATGATGCATTTTTAAATTTTCTAAACATGAAATTGTTTAATATTTGCAATCTAACGATTAAGGCGATTAAGGAGGAATACTATTCTATATAATTTGAATATACTTGCATTATTCCGTATAATTCGTATCCCAAAGTAAAAGTTAATTTCGTATAATCATCATCAGCATCATTATAATCATAATTCAGTAAATCATTCTTTCAATTGAATGTTTGATTGTGTTATTGACTTGAATCCGGTATTTTAATGGCATATGAGTGAGTCGTTATCAGAAAATTGATTAGTTTGATAGGTAAAACTCCGATATATATTTTTCATTTTATATTTTTGGCATTTGTATTTTTTAATCCCACTTCTCTAAATTTGATAAGTTGAAACTTTTCAGATGTCAAATGCTGACAGCAAATGGCATCTCCAGCCAGTAATATTAATTTTGGTTATTGTAATTACCAAAAAAATGTGTTGGCCTTTCTTCTATTTTTTTCTATGAATTTTATACCTGCTTCCCGAAATTAGCACAGCTTGATAGCTCGGTGATAGTGTGATTTACTCGGAGCCAGGCCCAGCTCGTGAGTTTCAGGCGCCTCAGGCAAGTGGGTCCTTCGCCTCTCCCCTATTAAATTTAATGCAGTTCTCAATTGTCGAGCGCCTCTCATGCCCTTGGCATTTGGCCCATTGCCAATGCATTGCTGTGGATCTGCAACAAGGCGCTTCCAGAAAGCCAGCATTTAGACAAACATTCCACATTCAGACAACTTTGCGAATCCCAGGACTATGAACATGCTAATACCCAAAAATCGTCGCATTAGTGTAGTGTCTGTGCAGTCTCTGCATAAGAACTATGCTGTGGACGGGGCTCTAATGACCTTTGTAGTTGAAGGGCCCTAAAACACCAACAAAAACAACAACAACAACGACTATGAACATTTTAAATGAGGGATAGACTGCATGGCAGGGATGCGCTTCTGACGCTTGTCGCTCTAGGCAGTCGCCTAGGTTCCTCTGCCCCCCCCCCCCCCCATACGCCGCCTGTGCTCAGAGTCCATGTTTGCAGTTTCGATTCGCCTTCTGACAGAGTGACTGATTGAAAATGGGCCCCTTTAATTTTTTGTCAAAACTGCATGTGTGGTTTGGCACCCGAATTAGCGCCCGAATTAATATGAAATAGGCAAACTGTGACAACTCTGAGTCTTTCGACTGTAGTGCAAAACTGCTGAAATTGTTAATGAGACTTATTCAAAGTTTTGACTGACTGCCCTATCCCTGTCATCGGAGGGCCAATAGGCTTCAATTGGCGGTGTGTGCTTGAATTTCTAAAATCAATTCGCACACAGGTCGAGGTCACCTACAGTATCTTATAGAAAGTAAAACTTTTGTCGCATGTTGGTGTGTATGATATCAGTTGCCCATACACGAATACAAACACTCGACATGGGTGCAATCAGGATCTCTAGGTGGATTAGTAAATTGCAAACATAGATGGCAAAATACTTGTTAAAGAATGGTCAATAAGATAAAAACGCATTCAGCACAGCAATCTAAAAAGATTAGTGCATTTCTCCGACCTTGACGTATAGTATAGATCAAGATTGAACGAATGTCGATCTAGATAACTGTATTCCAGGGCGAAGATTCTGTGAAGTGTAACAGTAATGTGGAACCCTGACGTCAATCGCAGGAAGGACTGTGCAACAAGGAGACATAGTCCAGGGCAGCGGTCATCGGTTAAGTTTACTTTGAATCCATATTAATAAAAAGGATGTTGGCCTGTATTCTTTTTGGATCACGATCCACCACTTGATGGCTTCTGATTTAAGAAGAGAACTAAAGGTGGTCAGTGATTTTTCACCTGGACAGTTCTATATTATCTATAACTGTTAACATGCGGCTTGATGTATATAATCGGAGATTACTTGTCACGCACGAGTTTGCTTAGAAAATTTTTTTGAATTTGTTGACACTTATTTTTGAATGGTACCTCCTGCCTCTTACACAGGAAAACAGTATTGTTATCACATTTACCGATAAACCAAAGTTTGACATCGGATTCATAGTTCAAGTTAGTACTCAATCAGTTTGTGATCTTCGAATTGCATCTGTTTTAACTTATTTCTTACAAATTAATTTAATGGGCAAATTATTGATGCATGAGTAGAAATTTGAAGGATTTCCTGGGTTGAAATGCCTTCTGTTTATGTTGAGCGACAGATTTAATGTCTACATTAGGGCCAGATTGGCAGATCCTTGATACCATCCCAGTATTCCTGACCGAAATTTACCTTATGCAGTAATAAACGCCCCTGTGTTTAATTCGCTACCCATCATCAAAGAACCCTATCAACATGAAATAGGCACAGATTTGCAAAATTCTGATTTGTAGGACCTGCCTGTAGGACAGGCGGTTGAGCCATAGGCAGCGATTGGAAACGCAATTTTCATTTGTCAGTGTCGACCCAAAATTTAGGGGGGGGTTGCAACCCAGTGACAGTCACATAGAAATATGAAACGGCAAATGAGTTAGCTTCACACACGAGCCCGGCCAGTGCCATTCACATAGAAATCTGAAACAGGGCAAACGAGTTAGCTTCACACACATAATTAGCAATCTCCAAGAAAGTTATCTACCCCTGCAAGCCCTTCTCATCCTGAATAATGCATCTGCTCATCCACCAAACCTCGAAGACACCTCCTGTCCTGCAGCCTATGAACCAGCATGTGAACTCTAATTTCAAGAAATTCTTTACCAAGCACATGTTCTGCCACTGCTTTGATGAGAGTCTCACAATTATAGACGTGCTATGGCCTGGCAGGGTGTTGTAAGAAGGGCTTTGACCTCTGCATGTAAGAATCTGTGTTCTGAGGTTGTGTCTGAATAGGATATCAAAGGATTGGAACAAAAGTGGCAGTGGTAGAGGAGAGTGTGTCCCTTGGAAAGTGCATGGGCTTGGAGGTTGCTGAAGAAGATGTCAATGACGCTCATCACGTCACACTCTGCAGGAAGTATAGCATGGGAAAGCAAGTAAAATTCAATGATATATCTTGCATAATGATTTTAAACAATACATATAGGGTGATTTTGGGGCTGGAATGGATTAAAGGCATTTGAATTCATTTCTATGAATAAAAATAATTTGACATACGAGCAATTTGAGTTACGAGCTCAGTCACAGAAAAAATTAAACTCGTAAGTCGAGGTATGAGCAGTGGAAACCAAATATCACTGCATTTGGTTTTCATTGCAGCCAGTGCCAAAAGCACGTTTCAAATGAATAATACGTTACAAAAGGTAGACAGTCTTGCATTGCTTTGCAGTACAATGATCCATACTCTCCACTTGCGCCTCACCTGGCAGTAGTCCTTGCCTCCCCTGGGAGTCGCGCCTCACAGGTTGGAAACCATTGCATTAAGGAGTAGATCCAGACCCGGGATCTACGAGGGAGGCAAAGGTAGTTTTTACCTGGGGCGGCGGCAAAATTGGTGTAAGGAAAAATAAAATTTATAAAACCAAATAAATTATAAGATATGAACCTGTCGTACATTGTCAACACTCCGCAGGTACTTAAGATAGTTTGGCAACCCTTCGATGGCATTGACAAATGACTGCAGACCATTTAAAATCAACCAATAACCGACGGAAATTTGGGAATCTGGGACGGAAATCTGGAGAGTAACCTTGGCAGTTACCTTTGCCCGGGGTGGCAGATAATTTTTGACCAGGGCGGCGATAAAGGTGGATCAGGGCCTGAGTAGATAAGCGATGCATCAGTGCCTCCTAACTTTATTGTATAAGGAAAGTCTTTTACATTCTCTAATTTCATATATTGTTTCTATTACATTGCACCAAACAAATATCCCTTGTTGAATTTGATAACGGTTGCGATCCCTGTCTATGTTATCTCCTTAGTTGGAATTTAAATAGGATCACCTATCCAAATTGTGGAACTCCAACTATGTTTAACGTGTAGTGCCATTTGTTGCTAAATTGCTTTATAAGCAACTTAAGAATTGATTTATTAATCCATGACTTCAAACTGCAAAAAGCTGAGGGAGCGGCTTGTAGAGGGAGAATCCGTACGTCCATCAATACTGATTCCTGCCCACACCATTAATCCACCACCACCATAAGGAGCTCTTTTTTGGACAAACACTGGGTTGTTTCTTGTCCCCCGTTCCCTCCTACATTCCACGTTGAATTGGGACTCATCAGAGAACAGAACTGCTCTCCATTCTACATGCCTTCACTCAAGATGGTCATATTCCCAGTTTCTGCACTCGCTACGGTGTTGTGGAGTTAACCTGGAACAAACCATGGGCATACGGGCATAGAGGACACCTCCATGAAGTTGATTATGGACAGTCTGAGTTGACACCCGGTGTCCTGTCTCTGTTTGATGGGCACAATGAAGTTGAGTTGCATTCTCCCACCTATTCTGATGGGCTGTTAACAAATGGTAACAGAGCTGTAACGGGGGCATGAAGCGCCTGTGGCAAGTGTCTAACTTTCGCTTGCCCGTAATCCAATAATGACAAAAACTTTAAACATTTTGCACCCCAAACCCAGTTGCGCCCGTGGCGGCTGCGTTCTAACTAGGACTAGGGCATTTTAACTAGGACATTTTTTAACCAGTGTAGAAATGTGGATAGCAATGCAAAAGCATCTCATCAGTTGCACCCCATTGAGCCATTGCTCCCCCTCTAGATCCATCCCTGGTAAATGTGGACGTCATGTTTGCTCCAAATGCACCTTTTTTGATGCAATATTTCATGCGATCATACGGTTTCTACCGTAAGTTTGTTTACTTGAAATTTTGGCCAAACAGGGGTAGTTGAAAAATAGACCTCCACCCTCTATTTGAACTCCACCTGTAATAGACCGCCATCCTGCCATAGAGCGCCATGGCGGTTAATTGGAGGTTTTATCGTATGCCTCTTTGAATGTATTGCAGATCTACTATGGCAGGACAATGATGTTGCTTGCGTATTCACATTAAGATATTTTTAGTGAAAATCACGCTTCGAATGCCTCTTACCCCGGGTGCCACAACCGAAGTTGTGCCACTGGTTAGATATGTAGGGCTTAATGTACATCAGTTGCTCCAAAAATGTTGTAATGATAGAGGTGTGTGTTGTGATTAAATTTCTTGGGCATTGCCATTAGTCATGATATAGCTATTCCAGAATATCAAAATTCATGACGAAAGAGACGTGAGCACATATTGTACATACATGGTTGTGTAGTGAATATTGTAGGAATGGAATGACAAATCAGAAACTGTTTGGGCCCTAATGACCTTTGTAGTCGATGGGCCCTAAAACCCAAACAAACAAACAGAAACTGTTGGTTAATTTGGGATTTAGGACATCTAGAAAGTGGTTTAAAAGACAAGTGATGAATCTATTGTAGCTTTGCTGGCAAAAAAAGCAACTCATAACCCTTTTCCGGCCTATGGCAGTTTCGGGTGCCCATCTTGTTCCTCTTAATGGTGTTTTTTTCCGCAGTCGGCTGCCGACCAAAGCTGTAATCCTTATGCTTACTTATCGTCGGCCTGCTGTTCGTTGAGGAATTCCATCGACGCCAGGGGGAGAACTCCTACGCCTGGAAATTCTATCTCATCTACGTGGTGTACAGTAGACCCCCCCTCGGAGGCGGATAGGTTGGCTTCCTTCGGGCGAGGGAGAGAGGGGGAGAGAGAGGGAGGGAGAGAGAGAGAGGGAGGGAGGGAGAGAGAGGGAGAGAGAGAGGGAGGGAGAGAGAGAAAGAGGGAGGGAGAGGGGAGGGAGAGAGGGAGAGAGAGAGGAAGGGAGAAAGGGAGAGAGGAAGGGAGAAAGGGAGAGAGAGAGGAAGGGAGAGTGGGAGAGAGAGAGAGGGAGAGAGCGAGAGAGAGGGAGAGAGGGAGAGAGGGAGAGAGGGTGGGAGAGAGAGTGGGAGAGAGAGAGACACACACACACACACGCCTCGAGCGAGCCTTCTTTCGAATGAGAAGTAAAACTGAGGTCCAGTGTGGTGTACGATGGTATTTGCACGTAAGAAACCCTCTCTACTATGCAACGGGATTACCTCGGAAATTATGGTCACACATGTTTGTTTTTCTTTGCAAACCTGTAAATGTATTTATGGTGACCTTAAACCAGACGCTCCCTCATTTGTGTGTAGTTAATTATGACTATTTGCATACGTAGCGTATCATAGAATATCTTTCTTCATATTTCTTTTCTGCATCATCTTTGTATTTTTTTACTGGAAAGATATGAATCATCTTTTAATATTATAACTGCATTTGCGAACTGAAATGCTTTGTACGTTATCGTGTTTTTTAAATTGTTAATTGAGTACTTTACCATGTTTTATCTTAAGATTAATCCTCTCCACATCTTGTAGGCTGCAGCCTCAACTAGCAGTGATCAAAGGCAGGTGGAACTCAAATTGCCGTTTTACTTTGTTGCATAATAAATAATTAGCTCTCTGTGCAACTAAATAGTATTAAGGATGAAGTTTTCAGATAACAATCTAAAAATTATGACATATCGGTTAATACTAGTCAAATGTGGATAATTTTATCAGGAGAATCATTCAACTAGTAAAATGTTTCTTAAACGACACGTATTGGAATCCTGATTTCTGTAATAACAATTATTTTAGGCATTTCAGATTATCCGACTTTTTTGCTTATCCGACATACCGCCTGTCCCAATTAGGTCGGATAAGCGGGACTCTACTGTTCCTAAATTGATGTATTAAAATTGATAGCAAAACAAGCATTTATTGTTCCTAACATTTAATTAAACATGCATACATGTAAATACTGTACATGTTTAATGTTTGAAGAAATTTGTTATCCAACTTTGTTTTCCACATTGGTATCTCTTTCTGGCAGCAATATTATGCCAAGGGCGCAAAAGGAGGCTCGTTCAGAGGCAGTGGCGTGGCGTGGGTTTCAGCCGCCCGGTGCATAGGCCAAATTCGCTGCCCCCTTTTTTGGGTATTTAAATCCTTAGCCCCCTCATTTCTCCTAATATTTTCTTCCTTTATTTTAATCGGTCTGAATTGTAGGTGCGACAAAAATATGAAAAATTTGAACTAAAAAAATGTTTTTAGTTCAAATTGCAAGATATCCTTATTATTATTTATTGTGAAATTTTGTCGCTTGGGTCGGGTCGCCCCCACCACGTTACTGTCCAAAGGGTGTCGGTTAATACGGAACGTCGGATAAGCAGGACTCTACTGTAGGTAGGGAAAGTAGGAGACCCTGTGAGATGTGCACACTGTCATTCAATATGCATCATTTCATATTGTACCTGTACACCATTCATTCATGTGCATGTTGGCATAAAAAAATGTAGGACAGACGGTACCTGAAGGGATCCATACTTTGTTACATGGGCAGATTGTTGTACTTTCCTTCGTTGGCATCGCCCTTTACAAAATGGCTTCATGTACACAGATGTTTTAAAGTTGAATATATCAGCTACTTTTGTTACCGTAAATAATTGTTATCGTGTGTGCTGTTACACAGAAAACATCGCAGCTAATACTAATATGCAAGTTCTTGAAATGTTTATTAGCCAGATATTAATTATTAATCTTTTACATTTTGAAGTGATTAATTGCACAGTTGCATTCAACAAGATGTCGAATTTATTCTATTGCATTCTATTGCATACCATCAGCTTTATAATAACTCTTCAGCAGTCCGGAATTCAAATGAATTAGGTTTGCCCTTTTGTTGTTGAAGGAATTAGGTAATTAGCAGCTGTAGGAACGCCACAGTTATCTCTATTTCCAGGAAGTTCCCTGAAAAAATAATACATGATGCCAAATGTCATTACTAATGGTGTTTATTTTTTTATGGGAATAACGTACATCAGCGACTCAGACGTAAGGGATAAATGTATCAAGGTGGTTAGGCAATGATAATTACTGCTCTAAAAATCTGCATTGGTCATGTTCATGAATAAATTTTGATAGCACTTGTTCTGTGCTCCGAATGTCAGCTTCAAATATTTAAAATGTTTTTCTAATTAATCTAAAACTAAGTAATGCGCATCAATTGCGCAAAACACCCTGTAAGGGCAAGGATACCAATGTTGTGAGGAATCCTTTGTTTTCTATTGATACCAATAATGTCATGGTTGCTCAGAAGATAATTGTAATAAACATTGACTAAGACTACTATATTGCAAATCTTTTACATGCTGGCCCCATTTAACACCAACTAAACCAAACCAAGTGTAGATGATGGATAACCGGGTGCCCAAAAATTGTGGTAGACCTAATGTAATAAAGCTTTTCTTTCCTTTGTAAATCATTCTCAAGGAACAAAAGAATGCATTTGAGCTGAGAATTTCAGCATGCTACTGTTGTTACCTGTTTTTTTTACAGGCCAATAATCTTCTCCACTTTTGTTTCCATGTCCAACAATTAAGACACCATGGTCTCAAGTAATACGCTGCTGCATGATGGCTCATAATAAATGCCTGCGAATTAAATTTCAAGAAAGCCTAATGAAAATATATAAATATGAATGACTCGAATTGTTTTTTGTTGAATGTTTCTTACCACAGGAATATAGCTGGAATGACACATGACTGTCATCATTGGAAGTAGAAACTGGTCCAACGGTTATAGTGGATTCTTTCACGGCATTTTCGTCTCCAGATGTAATGCCAATCTAGCCACTACATGTGGCACACATACAATCAGTAGTATTTTGGCGGGCACCCTATAAAAAGGTTTTATTAGTTGAATACACAATAGAGTCCCGCTTATCCAACGTTCCTCTAGGCGCAGTGTCCTTTCTCACCGTTGGCACGATATTGCTGCCAGAGAGAGATAGCCTACCAATGTGGAAAACAAATTTCTTTAAATATTAAACATGTATTTTTACATGTATGCGTGCCTAATTAAATGTTATTAACAATAAATGCTTGTTTTGCTATCATTTCTAATATATCAATTTATGTAATAACAATTATTTTATGCATTTCGTTTTATCCGACTTTTTTGCTTATCCGACATACCGCCTGTACCAATTAGGTCGGATAAGCGGGACTCTACTGTAATGCGTTTCGTGAATGTCGTTTTGTTCAAAATGGTGACAGGGCTTGTGGCGGTGAATAAAGGTAAATGAACTAATATTTTTAATTTTTTTTTGTGAATAATAAAAATGCATTAACACTAAAAGTTAAAATCGAAGTAAATAGTAAATCGAATTTATTGTCAATTTAAAAGTTAATGTTTCTAATTAAAAATAATCAGAGGTAAGCTGTCCACCACAAAGAAGATGCCAGTTAGCAGTGAGGGTCAAGATGGTTAGTTCGTCAACTTGCCCCATCAACAATTTTAAAATTTAAGTAGGCCTATTATAGCAATAAGTTTAAAAAATTATTTTAATAATGAATACTGAATATGAATAGCCAGTTGTCTAAGGTAGATGAAAATGCTATTAGATATTTCTATAGCTAACCTCTATATTAATTAAATCTTATTTCCAAAATTTGGTTTCATATAGCACACAGCAGGAAAACAGGGAAACTCATGTAAATAATATAGTAATGGCAACAGTGCCTTGACAAAATGATTTTTTAGTGTCTAGTCATGAGGAGTACTAGTAGTATTCATATGATGCTGCTAACTATCAGGAAAATCGCTAATTAAGACATTAGTCATCTTGCCCCGGTCTCCCCTACATTTTGCAAGTGATTAAATTACTTGTGTGTTGAGTAAAGGCCGGTGTACACTTGGCGTTTTTAGTTGTTTTCATGCGTAGCGTAAAGCATGTCGTCATGCATATGACGACAAAATGACGTATGAAAACAACACTTGCTCCGCCCCTACGCCATTGCTGTACACTTATAAATGAACGCTTCTACGCGTGCGCCTAAAAACAGATGATAGTGCACACGTGGACGTCGTTTTTCAAGCGTGCAAGCAGAATTTTTTGTAGAATGTTGTAGAGGGCTAAATAAAACTAAGCTACTGAAGGTTTCACAACCCTAATATAACTATAATTGATTTTTTTCAAAACTTTCCTAACTTTTAAAGGTTAATAAAACGCATGTTTGAAAAACAACATGCTTCACTATCCACTATGATATGCAGTAAAGTAGAAATATGCTTGTGATTAGGAAATATAATAGTTTTAAAATTTATTAATATAAGAATATAATATAATATAAGAATATAATTTGTATTTACAAACTTAAAAAGCCTTAATTTACCTTATAAATCCCTTATTTTTCACCTTAAAAATAACTTAAGAATTGTATGTCGGTAAAATTGTTTTAAATACGCTAGAATGCGAGCCGCGCATGCGCAACTTTCAAGCGTAAACGCCTCAAAATCAAAAATTTTTGATTTTGGGAATGCGCGTAAATTTACGCTTGAAAGCCGCTTACGCTCACAAGTAGCGTACAGTACGCTCATGTGTGCACCGGCATAGTAAGCCGGCTGCAATTTCATGACGTCAGAGGCCTTCGCGCGTAAAAAAACGCCAAGTGTACACCGGCCTTAAGAGATTAGTCAGGCATGTTTCTCTTCTGCGTTGCATAAGTATTTCTTTGTTTCCGAATTTTAGTACTGCACTACAGTATCGTCGCTAGGGTTGGCGTCATCCTCTCTCCCGAAATACTCGCTTCTACTGCTTTGGTGTCCCCCCATTTGTCATGGTACGAGTGGTGTCCCCCGGTGCGTCACTACCATGGATACCCCACACTGAAATGTAATATGCTAGTTGATCACTAGTCAATGTTACCAATTTTTCTGTAGTGGTCGCATGTTTCTTCATGCACCTTCCAGCTTCTGCTTTAAATAACATAAGATGTTAAAACCTTAAGAACCTCACTAGACTTGGTTCATAAGTTACCTTAGGTACCCAAGAAGACTTTTTTAAAATAGCACTTACTGCAGGTATTGCCGATGATGATTCATATTGACCCTGATCTTTGACTGGTGTTACGTAACCGTAATTTCGCCAGTCAATAGAATCGGGGCATCTTTTACATGGAACTCGGAACTTGTGTGACGAATTCCTCCGAAGTTTATATTATGGTATACCCAAGTTGTATAAGATGTGGTGCTTTCGCTAAAGAGTTAAAGACACGTCAGTCGTCTGGCGACTTTAAATGTTGTATTGGCCTTGTCAGTATAATTCATTAAGGTTTGTAGAAAATACTTCGTCGCATTTCCTCCTCCGCATTGTCGTTGTATTTCTTTCCTGAAAATGCAATATATAGAAAATAGAAGTATTATCATTGCTATTAGGAAAAGTAGAATTATATTTATCAATTTTATAATGCGGTTATTTACCATATTTTGTTTTGAAATTATTCCATTCCAAATCTCTATAGGCTGCGGCTTCTGCTAGCAGTCCAAAAAAAAAAAAAAAAAATAACAGATTGCAACAATTGAATCTTAATTTCGTTTTTTGGCAGTGAAACAAGTAATTCTCTGTGCATCTTATATGAAATATGAAGGATACAGTTTTAAGATACCATTCTCACAGCTGATAGCCACTATTTACCAGTGAGTACCATCAATCACCTTAGTGTAGCTGTTATGTGTTCCATCGAAATCTTGTCATCCTTAAACCATAGGATGGAAACTCGTCCTGTTTTCCCGTCGTCGGTTTAATTCGGATTAATTGAAGATTGTAAGACATGTAAGCGCTCGAATAATGTAGATCCTGTATCCAAATGGAAAGGTGGCTGGTATCGGGCGGATTCTGGTACGTAATATCTTTTCGAGTCCAGAAATGTAATAGAGGCTGGTGTCGGTGTTGGTTGTATGTGATTGCATCCTCTTAATCTGTAGTTTGATAAGCATGCCATAATTAAGTAGCCTGAACAAATGTTACATACTGTATGTTAGTTGGCAGATGTTGCTTGGTTTCTGTGTAACTCAGTATGAAAGTGATGTAGGCCTACTATCTTTCGTTTAAGTTGCCTTTAATCACATGATTTTCATTTACTAATGTGGTTATTGAACTCTGGGGTAAAATCATTGTGTTGTTGAAGGGGTCTGTGGTAGTCCACTGACCTTTTTTGACATTTGTGAGTGTTATGATGGTACTTGTAGACCCACTTGAACCATCTTCTGTTGTTCACTTTCCATGGACAGTGGTGCTCTTCTACGTGGAGCATCCCTAGGTGGTCGATAGTTGCCTGGTTTGGTGCCGTTGGAGGTGCTGGCCTCGCAAGAGATCATTTTGGGGAGTCCTATAGGGGGCAGAGGCGAAGTAAAGAACTCCCGGAGACGAATTTCGCTAGGGGTTATAACGAAAACCGTTATGGTGAGCAGATGAAGAGAACGATCTACGTTGCAGGAAGTCGTAACTCCAGTATCGACGGCTGTCAGGGGTAAGTGGGCACCGGCTCCTTGTGATCATGTGATTGCAATACTATGAGGGTGGAGCTCTTGCCCCAAATAGCAGGGGAGCGGCTTATTGCGTGGGACACACCAGTTCTCGTCTGATCACTGAAGCCCAGCTAGTACTAACATAGGGGGAGAAATGATCATCTGTTCAAACTAAAGGAGATCAGGGCCCGAACAGACTCATATTACTAGTCCTTTTTTTCCAAGGGTCATTCGGGAATGGAATGCTCTTGATGAGGACAAGGTGAAGAACTTTCTGGAAGAAGGCGCCCTTATATTGGGCAGGCGATGTATGGCAGAATAGATGCTATGCTTCAGGTTCCTTGGGGGTTTTAAAATGAGTGAATTTTTAGGAATGAGAGATATTCTCTCCACTGCCAATTTGGCCTATCACGGCTGCTTGCAGAGTATTCAACTAGAACTAGAACATGGGTGGCCGCTCATTCCCAAAAATCGTCGCATTAGTGTAGTGTCTGTGCAGTTGACTTCTTTCGGGCGAGAGAGATGCCCTCTCTATTTATGCAACGGGTAGATGAGACAAAATTCCCAGGTGTAGGAGCTCGCCCCCTGGCGTCGGTGGAATTCTTCAACGAACAGTAGACCGACGAGAAATAAGAGTAGAAGTTTCAACTTTTGATCGTAAACTGGCTGTGGAAACCGTTTTGTCCGTTCGGACGGACAAGGCGGTTACCCGACTCTGTCATAAGGGCGTGAAAAGGGTTAGGAGTTGCTTTTGCTATTGTCGCGAATAACCGAAAAAAAGCAGTTAATCGTTTACATGTTTTTGAAATGTTTATTAGCCAGGTATTATTAGTCTTTTGCATTTTGTGTAATTGCACAGCTGCATGCAGCAAGATGACCCATGTCTCTCTATTGCTTGCTACAGTGGATTTCAAAGCTACTTCTCTTCAGTAGTCTTGAAGTAATATTAATGAGGCTCGTGTTTTTCTTGTTTAGGAAATTGGATATGCAGCAGCTGTAGCAATGCCACAGTTGTTGTCTCTATTTCGTGCCATCCTGATGTATCCTTGTTCGCCCCAGGAAGTTCCCCAGCTGAAAAAAATGCATATCAGACGTTATTGTGCAGCCAAGTTGCGTTGGACACACCAGTTCCCGTGAGATCACTGAAGTTAAGCAGCGCAAGCCGACGTCAATACCAACAAGGGTGGTTGGTAAAGAACGTTGGGTGCTGCAAATTAACCCACACCTTCATCCTTTCACTTACCTCCTCATCTCCCGCGGGCAGCCTCCTAGGGGTTCGGCCTGTTATGGCTGCCTGGCTTACTCCCCAACCCACGAAACTAACCCAAAACTAACCCAATCAATGAAATTTTTTTGTTGGAAATAACGCCCTTCAACGACTCCGACCTCCACGTAGTTGCTTAATCTAATAGTAATTACTGCTCGACAAAATCTCTATTAGTCATGTTCGGGAAGAAATTTTGATAGCACATTTTTTTATGCCCCTCATGTTATCTACATTAATTATTGAAAATATTTTTCTGAGTAATCTTAGTAATGTGCATCAATATTCAAAACTTTTTGTAAGGGCAGAGATATCAGAGTTGTGGGGAAGAATCCTTTTGTTGGTATTTTATACCAGTGATGCTCACGGTCTCCAGAACATAACTATAATTAATTACTGGCGACTTTCTTGGGATGTGCAAGGAATAAAGAGCAAATCAGACTCTGTAGTCCGAGATTGGATTCAGGACGTCTAGAATAAACTTTAGATGATGAACGACCAGTTAGATAGAAGTTTCAAATTCCTACCGATCAATTAACAATAGTTTTAAAATTGTTTCCTCGCATTGCTTTAAACAATTACCTGTTTTTTACAAGCCAATAATCATCTCCACTTTGGTTTCCATATCCAGCAATTAAGACACCATGGTCTAGTAATACGCTGCTGCATGCTGGCTCATAATAAATGCCTGCGAATTAAATTTCAAGAAAGCCTGAACAAAATATATAAACATGAATGACTCGAAGTATTTTTGTTAAATGTTTCTTACCACTGACATAAAGTTGGAATGACACATGACTGGCATCAATGGAGGTAGAAACTGGTCCAATGGTTCCTGTGGATTCTTTAACGGCATTTTCATCTCCAGATGTAATGTCGACGTAGCCACTACATGTGGCACACATGCAATCAGCAGTATTTTGGCAGGCACCCTATAAAACGGTTTTATTAGTTGAATATAATGTATTTTGTAATATTATTTCGTTCAAATGTTGACATAGTGCTTGTTTAAAGAGTGAGAAGGTCCTCCAAGTATATTTCTCTCCAGGGTGACATAGGGGCCGAATTTCGATTAAAGAGTATTTGGTTTTTACCTTTGGCAAGGGTGATAAAAATGTTTTAAAGTATTTGGTATATCTTATCAGTTTCCACTCATGTACACTGATGAATCATTTTAATCATTTGTGCAGACACTTCGATTTCTGGATTTAAAGTTTCTAATAATTTTTGGGACTTTCATATTTTGGACTGCGAATAGCAGCCTATTTTAGAAGCCCAAAGGCAATAAAAATGATATTTTTCGTGGGAGTTCAATTCATCCATATGAGTCGCATAAAATTGAATAAAAGAATTGTGGTATAAAGTAGGTAACCAGTTATTAAAATTTCAATCTCAAGGTTCAACCGTTAGGACCCACTGTCCTCATTCTGCGCGTCTCAGTACTGCACTGTGAACCATAGACAGAAAAGATCTTGGTAAAAGTAAAATCGGCTTACTGCAGTATATATGAAGCTACTCGCACAGCAGAGACCACCATTATCCACCATGTAGTTGTAACCCATTTCCATGGTTCCCCCACTACATCCAGTGGACCCTGGAGTGCAATATGCTAGTTGATCACTGCTCAGTGATACCAAGTTTCCTGTAGTGGCCGCATTCTGACCTTCAAGAGCTTCTGCCTTAAATAACATTAGATGTTAAAAACTTAAGAACTTCACGTAACTTGGTTCATTAGTTACTTTAGGTACCCAAGAAGATTTTTTTTAAAATAACACTTACTGCAGATATTGCCCATGATGCTCCACATTGACCCTGATCTTTGACTGGTGTTACGTAACCGTAATCTCGCCAGTCAATAGAATCGGGGGCATCTCTTACGTTGGACTGAGGATGTTGACTCTTCTGGTTTTTATTTGGAAACAGTCTTTTACCTCCTGTCATTTGTTTGACGAATTCCTCCGAAGTCTATATTATGGCATACGAAAGTTGTTTAAAATGTACTGATTTGACTGAAGAATTAATGCCACGTCAGTCTTACCATATCTGCGAATTTATTTATGGCGACCTTAAATGTGGTTTTGCCTTGTCTGTATAATTCATTATGGTTATTTACATATGCAAGCATATCGTAGAAAATACTTCTGCGCATTTCCTCTTCCGCGTTGTCGTTGTATTTCTTTCCTGAAAAAGAAATTGAAAGTAGTACTATTATCATATCATTGCTATCAGGAAAAGTAGAATTATGTTTGTTAACAATTTTATAATGTTACTATTTACCATATTTTATCTTGAAATTATTCCACTCCACATCTCTATAAGCTGTGGCTTCTGTTAGCAGTCCAAAAAGACAGATTGCAACAATGAACCTCATTTTCGTTAGTGTACAATAAAACAAGTAGCCCTCTGTGCAACAAATATATTTATACAGAATATCGAGGATGAAGTTTGCAGATAGCAATCTTAAAACTGATAATGTTATTGATTAAGGTAAATATCTGTCCATTGTGATTTATCAGAGAGTACCATCAATCTCCTGGTAGATCTGTTTTGAGCTTCACCGAGGCCCGAAAGTTTTTGCAATGTTTTCATGCTCATCCTGTTTTTGTCATGCATTTTCCGGATTACATGTACATGTTGAGATATGTTGTAAGCACCCAAACGTGGTAGATCCTGGTGTCGAAATGAAAAGGATGCCTGGTATCAGGCAGATCATGGTATGTAATATCTTCTAATAGAGGAGTTTAATGCAGGTTGGTACGGGCCTTGGTTTCATGCAATTGCATCCTGTTTTACTGTAGTTGGATGATAATACCATAATTAAAGCATGTTAACTGATGTTACAGATGAAAGTAACCGAAGGTGCTCAGCATGAGAATGATGTAATAATGTACTATCTTTCGCTTGAAATGCCTTTAAGCACATGGTTTCCACTGAGTAATACAGGAATTGAACTTCGGCTTCAAATCTTGTTGTTTGTGTAGAGGTCTCTGGTCGTCCTGTGACCTTTTTGACTTCGATGAACAATTTTCTGCAGGGCTGTGATCTTACTTGTAGAGCCAACTCAACCATCTTCAGTCGTTCAATTTGCTTAATGGTATCGTTGCCCAAATTGCCTTGCTGTGAACATTGCAGTGTTAAAACATCAAAAAGAAAAGATCTGATATGGGGTGACCAGCTCACCTTACAGCACAGCACGATATTGAAACAATATTTTTAGTACTATGTTATTAGAATGAAAAGAATTTAAAACTCAGAATTTTTCCACTCTAGGATATAGCCTTTTTAGCCTATTTAGAAATCTGCTCCTGGATATACCAGTAGGGGAGGCTGTTTAGGAGAATTAAATAGCTTCCACATGTTCATTTATATATGCTAAATGAAAGGCATAGTCTCGTTGGATTGCATCCTACTATCCAACCCAAATTTATTCTCAATATCTTCTGTTCTGAAAGCTCCCAATCGGAAGAGCCATGCCTCTCTTCCGTTTGAGTTAATTTAACGTGACCCTGTATCTCCAAGAAATTGAATGCCAAACCCAAAAGGATGTTGGCCATTTCTATGTCGATAGAAAGAGAAATAGATCAAGGACACACCGGGAGACCATTTACAGCTTGGGACTCCTTACGGGTCGAGGCACTTAATGGGACAATGATAGCATGCTTTCGTCGTGGGCATTTGATTGTAATAACGTCGGTGCTAGTCACTGCAAGTCTAGTTGCTTTAGGACTGTGGCCATGAAGTTGCGCACCAGTACGATGACTTTCTTCGTTACGGTCAGATTACTCCTGGGCAACCAATAGCCTTAGGCCCTTCGTCCACCGGCGCAACGCGATTGCAATCCGACTCGAAAAAATATCGTTTTAGCGTTGGATTGGAGTCGATTCCCAGTCGGGCCCTTGCTATTGTGTAGCTGCTCGTCCACCTAGACGACTGCAACGCAACTTGCAATCGACTAGCAAACGACCAACTGCAAAACGACTGGCATGTCAGTTGCATGGCCGACGCTTGTGCGACTTTTTTCAAGTTTTTATTGTCAACGCTAGTACAGCAACTCAGCAAAGAACGCTTTCAATACACACCATTTCAATATACAGTGGAACCTCGATTTGCGAGCACAATTCGTTCCAGAAACGTGCTTGTAATCCAAAGCACTCGTATATCAAAGCGAATTTCCCCATAAGAAATAATGGAAACTTAGGTGATTCGTTCTGCAACCCAAAAGCTTTCATAGAAAAATGATTAATACAAAATACAGTATAAATTAAAAATACATAAAACAAATTAACTGCGCTTTGCCTTCAGAAAGAATCGTGTCAATGTGAGGGAGACCAGAGAGAAGAGAGGGGGTGCTAACGAACAGTCACTACATTTGGACACAAAACAAAAAAATGATTCTTTGGATCAGTTTTCCAGAGCAACGGGGAAATAGATTCTGACGTGACCCATAGAATTAATGCAGGATGGCTGAGGTGGAGGAAAGCAAGTGGGGTCCTGTGCGACCGCTGGGTCCCAATAAAGTTGAAGGGCAAAGTATACAGAACCGTCGTTAGGCCCGCTATGCTGTATGGCTCAGTGTTGGGTAGTTAGGAAGAACCATGAAAAGCAAATGCAAGTGGCTGAGATGCGAATGCTACGCGTGTGGGGTGTCAAGATCCGACAGTTAGAAACGATTACGTTATGGGTGGGAGATATTGCTGAAAAGATGAGAGAGAGAATAGGTTGAGGTGGTATGGACATGTGATGAGGAGGGGAGAGGAGGAGCTTATTAGGTCCATTGTGGGACTGCAGGTAATTGGGGGCACCAGAGGTAGTGGATGACCAAAACGGATGTGGGAGCAGGTGGTGCAGGTGGAGATGGGGGAGGGGGACTTGGTGGGGCATAGGCGGGAGTGGAGGATTAGAACCCGCAGACCCGACTCTGCTTCGGGTGGGAGAAGGGTGAGATGATGATGATGAATGTTCACCGTATCCTAGTTGCGTACTTTTGGCAAGCTCTAACACTAACTACTCAAGTGAATGAATGCAGGGAAGCGAGGTTCCACTGTACACATATTTATCCAATTGCCAAGAACCAGTGGTGTCACAAGGGGCTTTCCGGGGGGGGGGTGGTCCGCACCGGGTAACACCACTCACACCAAGACAAATGGGTGACACCAAAGCAGAAGCAGCAGGTTTTTCCCAGGAGCGGGAGTGACACCATGGCCTCCCCGCTCCCTGCAACGCAACTCTCACGCAACTGCCATAAACGCGTTGGGTTGCAGTTGCATTGCGTTGCGTTGCGCCGGTGGACGAAGGGCCTTATAAAACCGATCATTGAAAGAAAGCAAAGTATAAATTTATATAATAATATTTGAGCTTTTTGTGGGGAGGAGACGACTCGAGTTTGCCTCCCAGCTTTGAGACATGCATGGCAATCCCACGATTTAGCCCCACCAAGCACGTGACTGTTGTTCTCGTAATTGGCTTACGACCATTCACACCCCACGGGTCATGATATGGTAATTTTGACGATTTTGGGACTTTTGAGAATAATCATCATTCTCCTTAAGTAGCTGTTTAATAATTTCAACTATCACTTGAAAGAATTTGCCATTTTCTATAGATGTGAAGTGATCTTTATTGAAAATTGAATATGAAAGAGACAGAAAGCACATTTTCTCAGTTACAAAACTGAATTGAATTAATTAGTTATTATCATATTGCTTTTGCTAACAGTAGGTGTAGTATAACAGATTTTAAAGTATTTAAACAACTGGATAACTGGCTGCAGAAGCAATACCGCAGTTGTTGTTCCTGTTACGGGACATCTTGATGTATCCTTGTTCTCCCCAGGAGGTACCCCAGCTACAGCGAGAAATTTAAAAACAAAATTATCATTAATATTATAGCTGTATTCTATCCATTTCCTATAGAGGTATTAATGTTTTGAGGATCTTACCTGTTCTTGACTTCCCAGTAGTCTTGTCCACCCTCGTTGCCATAACCTACGACCAAGACAGCATGATCCAAGTTGTTAATAGAGCAATTTGGCTCATAATATACACCTGAGGACACAGGAAAGAAATTAATGTGAAACTGAAAACTTGTTTTGTTCTGGTTTAGTTGTTATTTTTAGAGACACTTGCCGTTACTGTAAAGTTGGAAAGAAGGCCAACTAGCATCAATAGCAACAGCGATAGGACCAACACTTCCAGCAGCGTCTTTCAGTGCATTTTCATTATAAGTGGCAATGTCAACGTAACCGGACAATGTAGCTCCCCTATTAGCAGAGTTGTAACGGCAAATTCCATCCTGTGAAAAGATGCGCAAAACAAATTAAACGGAGAGTGTCTCACAGGTATACCAGATTATGTTCCTGCATCGCCACTTTCAATCTATACTCACTCTTGCTTCATATGGGTAAGATGCTTCAGTATCAATACCGTTATTGTCACGAATGTATTGGAAAGCGGAATCCATCCAGCCACCATCACAACCGTAGTTGCCATAGCTGAAACAGCAATCTACAAGATTTTGTTCACTGAGGGAAACCAGAGATCCAGTGGCAGCGAAATGTTGACCTTCCAGAGATCCAGTCTATTCGAAAGAAATAAAATAGTTAGATTTGGGGTTGTTACTTTTTACTCGGTTTTGTGCCATAAGACTGTTTGATCAATGAAATAGCTCTTACTGAACTGAAGGACCAGCAACTACCGCACTGTCCTTGATCCTTAACAGGGGTGACATATCCATAATCGCGCCAATCAATGGAATCAGGAGCAGAAACACCATCAGCTAATTTGAAAAGTGTGCCAGTCTTCTTGTCTCCCTTGCGATATCCATTCATTCTGGCACTGAATTCCTTTGATGTCTAGCATTTGTAATCAAATCTTAGTTCATTAGTAGTTCATATTAAATTTGAATTCCAGCTATTAATGATATTGTAGTCAGACTTACCATATCGGCAAACTGATTGATGCCCAAAGTGAAGGTCACTTTGCCTTGTTCGTACAAAGCATTGTGTTGAGCGATCTTGACCTGGTTCTGCTTGAAGATATTCTTGCGAACACCTTCTTCAGCCGCACTTTTGTAGATCCTACCTGAGATTTGGTAATTCTATAATTAGTGCTTCATTTCGAAATATTGGACTGATATAAACTTTAGGCGGAGTAATATTAAGTACTAATTTTCAAGTTGTTACGAAAATTGTGTACCAAATTTAGCCTTGAAGGAGTCCCATTCAGCATCTCTCACGGCTGCAACAGCCACTACCAGTAAGGCCAATACAATGATCGCTTTCATTTTTTGTTTGCTTTGGATAGAGGAAATAAAAGCGAAAGGTTAATCGATACAATTTTCAATAAATCATAAATGCTGCTGAAGACGAATTCCTTACCTTCTGTCTACTACAAGGGTGTAACAGTAAAATTTGGCGAGTGGTGTTCTGTCTTATATATAGTGTGCTGACGTTTCACACAACAGGTATTCGACTTTTGATCCAGATGGTAGTAAAAATAGTAGCAAGATTATATCTACTAACAGGATTATAGTTATCAACAGTTTTTGAGGTGATTTACTAAATTATTACATTGGTTATGATAAATGTATAATGATTATGGTTCCCTGAAATAGAAATCGTGCAGGTAGCCATGATAGTCTCATTGACATCAGAATACATTGTACTTGTCCTCGTATAGATTACAGAAGGCGCATGCCTGATACTTGAGAAATGCCCTCGGATTTGATTTCATTGATACGAATATTTATATGGTATGACTTAAATGAGACCAAAAAGTAATATACTTTAGGACTGAATTATATCCTTCTGGCCCTCCATTTCCTTTCTTCCACAACGAGATCGCCATCCACCCTACACGGTGTTACATTATACTGTTCAATCTACCGCCGTGGTTATGTGGGCCTACCTCTATTATCTGTGAAAGACCTAGTCAGATGTCCCTCTCCTTTTGTCACGATTTGCCCATATTACTCAGTCTTCTCTATTTTTGCACTTCAATATCTCCCTCTCCTATATTACCCCTAAACATAGGCCTACAGTAGGTCCAAAAAAGCAAGTTTTACAATAGAGAGGAAAACTGCCTATAACTGATACTGTTATCAGTAGGTAGGAGTAATTAAACTGCCCTGCTTAGGGGCAGAGGTTGCTGACAGACTTACAAGGTCTGTAAATTCATATTCCTCAGATTATTTCACTAAGGAAAATGGGACTACTATATTGTGATATCTTGGAAAGTGTTTTCCGCAGCTGGTTGCCGACAGAATCCAATCGCTATGCTTATTTATCGTCGGTCTATTGTTGGTTGAGGCACTCCACTCGCGCCAGGGGGGGGGGCGAGCTCCAATACCTTGGAAGTTTGACTCTTCTACCCGTTGCATAGTAGAGAGAGTTTTTTTACGTGCAAATTCTATCGTACACCTTATGACAGTGGTTCTCAAAGGGTGTTCCGTGAAACAACTTCAAGTGTTCGGCAAAAAAATTTAATGCACAAATAAAGCAATGGAGAGATAGGGGAGGGGGTGACTGAAGTGGAGACAGGTAAGCGGAGTCCTGTGTGATAGGAGGATCCCAATCTAGTTGAAAGGGAAGTTCTACAGGACAGTGGTTGGACCAGGTATGATATATGGATCAGAGTGCTGGGCAGTGAGGAAGAGCTACGTAAATAGAATGCGAGTAGCCGAGATACGAATGCTGTGGCACATGTGTGGCGTGTCGAGAGCTGATAGAATTAGGAATGGGCATATTAGAGGTAGCCTGTGGTGGTGAACATCGCAGAAAAAAATGGGGGAGAATAGGCTGAGGTGGTATGGACACGTCATGAGGAGCGGAGGAGGAGCTCGTTAGGTCCTTGCCAGGAATTTAGGTGGTCAGTAGCACCCGGGGCAGGGGGAGACCGAAGCAGACGTGGGAACAGGTTGTCCGTAAGGATGTGACTGTGTGGGGTGGACGGGGAACTGGGGGAGAGATAGACGGGGATGAAGGGCTAGAGCCCGCAGACGCGATCCTACACAGGCGGGATAAGGGTATGATGATGATGATGATGTAGTAGTAAATACCAATTTTGTTGTTTGTTGGTGTTTAAGGTCCCATCAACTACAAGGTTATTAGAGACCCGTCCACTGCATAGTTCCAATGCATATGCTGCACAGACACTACACTAATGCGACGATTATTGGGTATTAGCAGTACCCAGCTTTCCCGAGCGACGAGCCAGGTCTGTACTAACTGGGCTTGCGTTGCTTAACTTCAGTGATCAGACGAGAACTGGTGTGTCCAACGCAACTCGCCGCTCCCAGTAAATACCAAGTATAGAAGGTGTACAACCTGCTTTAAAGTTGATGTTGAATTGTAAGTGTTCCGTACTAGTAAAATGTCAGTTTAGTGTTCCCTGACTTCAAAAAGATTGAGAACCACTGCCTTATGAGACCTCAATTTTACTTCTCATCCAAAGGAAGGCGCACTTGGGGCATCTCCCTCGCCCGAAAGAAGCTAACCCATCTCGGTCCAGTGTAGCACCTAGAACCATTGACGCACGCTACCCACTTTTCTGCCAAGGCGGGATGCTACCTGCTGCCTATCATCATCATAACCTTATCCCGCCTGTGGTAGGGTCGGATCTGCGGGTTCTGGCCCTCCCACTAGGTAAGCCGTTCACCCGACGTGCCACCATCCTTACGGAAAAACCGGCTCTCACGTCTGCGTTGATCTTTCCCTGACTCGGGTGCTTCCAAACATCTGCATTCCTATAATGGACCTCAGGGCCGTAACGAGGGCGTGGTGAAGAAGGCGGCCGCCACGGGCGCAACTGGGTTAAGTGCAAGTGAAAGTTAGACAATTGCCACAGGCGCTTCATACCCCCGTTACGGCACTGATGGACCTAACGAGTTCCTCCTCTCCTCTGCTCATTACATGTCCCCCACCCCAAGCTAACTTTTAACATACTCATTCCTAATTTTATCTGCTCTCAACACCCCACTCATGTACCGCAGCATTCGAATCTCGGCTACTTGCATTCTATTTATGTAGTAACTTTTCATCACTGCCCAACACTGATCCACATAGCATAGCTGACCAAACCACTGCCCTGTTAAACTTCCCTTTCAACTTTACTTCGTCCCTCCTATCACGCTGGCTTCACTTGCCAGCATCCACTTCAAACATCCCGCATTAATTCTAAGGGCACATCCGAGTCTATCTCCCCATTGCTCTGGAACCCTTATTGGAATCCTATTGCTCTAGCCTCGGCAAGTTTAAAACTTCTCTCTCTCTCTCCTTCCTTTGTCCCTAATTGCTCATAGTCATCATCATCCTCATCATCATCATCATTATACCCTCCTCCCGTCTGTGGCAGGGTCGGGTCTGCGGGTTCTAGCCCTCCACTCTCTCCTATTTCCCACCAGGTCTCCGTTCACCCCACACACCTCCATGTCCCTTCGGACAACCTGTTCCCACGTATGCTTCGGTGTCCCCCTTCCACGGGTGCTACCGGCCACCTGCATTCCTGGGAGACACCTAACGAGCGCCTCCTCCCCTCTTCTCATGACATGACCATACCATCTCAGCCGATTTTCCCTCATCTTTTCGGCAATGTCTACCACCCCCGGCTATCTCTAATATATGCATTCCTGATTCTATCAGCTCTCGACATTCTACTCATGTACCGCAGCATACGCATCTCGGCTACTTACAATCTATTGACATGGCGCTTCCTCACTGCCCAACATTCTGATCCATAGAACATAGATGATCAAACCACTGTCCTATAGAACTTCCCTTTCAACTTGATTGGGACTCTCCTATCACATAGGACTCCACTTGCCTGCCTCCATTTCAGCCACCCTAATTGCTCATAGAGGGACTCATATTTGTAGTGTTTGGCGCGTATGGTCTTGACCTGTCTATGATGTATTTCATACTCCTGTTGGATGTTACCTACCGGTAAAAGAACCAGAATTCTTTTTCCATTTATTTTGTGAGGAGGGCTAAGGCCTGGTTCCGTATACCCACGCGCTAACGCTATTACCGTTGAATCAGACGACACAGCACAAAAAATGGTGACGTCACACTGCTACTTGGGGTGTCGCTGAGCAGCTATGCGTGACGGTAGTTGAGTTGACCAGCGGTCAACTCACATAGCGTCCCACACGTCACGCTGCGTTCTGATTGGCTGGCGGTTGAGCTGTCTGCTTGAAAAATGGCGGAGGATAATGTAAGACATGACGACGGCGTGCGGTGACTCCAAATAAAGCGCTGCACTTAAGGAATTGCACTGGCGGTCCTTCATAACGCACTAGCACAAAACGTCATGAAAATGTCATCAGTGGCGACGTAATTAGCGTTGAAGTGTGGTGATACGGAACTAGGCATTAGAATAGTGCTTAATTGCTGTAGTCCACAGTTTCAAGCTTTGGCATCTTGAGCTAGATACTGTATAGCACGAAGATAGCTGTTAGCAGCAGTGGAATATAGACTTGATAAGGCAACAAGCCGTAGCTCTTGAGCTGTGTGATATGTGAATCGTCATGAATGGATGCTCAACATTTTTGCTATCCTTGAACATCTCTTCTGAAAACGTGTATTACTCATTTAAAGATTGTTGTGTAAAATCTCTACAGTAAAATAAACAAGATAAGGGGTTTTCCACAATTATAGGAGATAACAAGTCACCAAATACTACAATTGGAAATTCACCTTGCAGTTGCCGTTTTTCAGAGATGTCGTAATTTAGAGACGTTAGTCTTTATTTAATTAGTGACACCCGACGAGAATTAACTTCATGGATTCGTATAAACAAAATATTTCATAAATCGATATTTTTTTATTTTAAATATATATTTGCTGAAATTTACATATACAAATTTTACATAATACTGTACACGAAGTGTTTGAAAATTGATTTCAGATTTACATTACTAAATTTTTAAAGCGTGTTTAAGCAATTGGATAACTGGCAGCTGTGGCAATACCGCAGTTGTTATTCCTGTTACGAGACATCTTGATGTATCCTTGCTCTCCCCAGGAAGTACCCCAGCTGCAATGAGAAATTTGAAAACGAATCGCCATTAGTGTAATTGAGACAGCTTGTTAACCAAATGTCGATTTGCGAAGGATTGCATAAATTTGTTTGGTAATTGAAGATATTAAAACTCAGAAATGCGGAATCTAACCTGTTCTTAACAAGCCAGTAATCTTGACCACCTTCATTACCATATCCAACAACCAAAACACCGTGATCCAACTGATCTTGGCTGCAGGATGGTTCATAATAAACTCCTAGAGATAAGCATCAAACTTTATTATTGTATCACTTCTTCAGTTTAAAGTTTCTTACCCAAGCGATTTCTTACGTACCGTTGCTGTAAAGTTGGAAAGAAGCTTTGCTAGCGTCGATGGCAACGGAAATGGGACCAACAGTTCCAGCAGCGTCTTTCAGAGCGTTTTCATTGTAGGAGGCAACATCCGTGTAGCCTCTCTGAGTTGCTCCTATGTATCCGGCATTGAAACGACATGTTCCGTCCTACCCATTTTCGTAGCAAACGTAGATTTTTGAAAAAAAGAGATTCATGATGTTTAGCGACGGAATTCTGTTTTAAATTCATGATTGAAATAAGCCTACTCACGCGTTCTTCGTATGGGTAATATGACTCGGTATCAACACCACCGTTGTCAATAATGTATTGGAAAGCAGAATCCATCCAGCCACCATTGCAGCCCTGGTTACCGTAGTTCCATGAGCAGTCCATCAAATTCTGTTCACTGAGTGAAACCAGGCTACCGGTGGTAGCGAAATGTTGTCCTTCAAGAGAACCAGTCTAGTGATGGAAGAAACCATGTCATTTGTCCGTACTCGTTGTATGTTCAAATGTTGACTGTTATAATTCGACCTACCGTACTGAAGGACCAGCAACTTCCGCACTGGCCTTGATCCTTTACTCCGGTGACATATCCGTAAGTGCGCCAATCAATGGAGTCTGGGGCAGAAACGCCATCAGCCAATTTGAAAAGTTGAGCGCTCTTCTTGGTATCTCCTTTACGGTAGCCGTTCATCTTAGCACTGAATTCTTTTGGTGTCTAGATATCGGATTAGAGTCGTAGGTTAATTTCATGTTAAGCATACTAGAGTTTTGAAATATGATGGGTTACTCACCAAGTCAGCGAACTGGTTGATGCCCAAGGTGAAGGTAACTTTTCCTTGTTCGTACTGAGCATTGTGTTGTGCGATCTTGGCCAAGTTCTCCTTGAAGATCTTTCTACGGAATAATTCCTCAGCTACACTCTTGTAGGCCTTTCCTTGATTATTAATGGTAAAATAGTCATTCGTTACAGTGTTATTGATTGGATGTAGTTGGGGTTTGGCAAATTTTTGATGTGGTTCATATCATACCATATTTCCCCTTGAAAGAATCCCATTCCGCATCTCTCACAGCTGCCACAGCCACTACAACCAAAGCTAGGACAAAGATGGCTTTCATTTTTCTTGCTTAATGGAAAAATATTAAGATTATAAACGTTTTTTCCAAACACAGTTTTCTTTCTTCAATACCAGGATCATTCCTTACCTGTTATTTCTCACTCAGCAACAGCTTGCAGGCTGTACAGAAATATTCTTATATACCAAATTTCACGATAAATGGAAGCTGGGTAATTTTGTCTTATCGCAAAATTTCATGCTACTAATCAACAAAAGCAATGAATTGTGCAAAATCCTTCTATGATAATCTGTAAATTGCTGATTATATGATCAGTAAACAAGTCCTTCGGCTTACTGATTAAGGCGCATTGCATGCTGTGTTGCGCTAGCATTTCGCATTAGCCGTTGATCTGAAAGACAGTATCTGTGAATATTTCTAGATATGTGACAGGTGAGGTTGTGTAATGGCATTGTAGGGTCCAACCAAGTAAACATTTGGGAATCAAATAATTCAACTAAGAAAGCCTTTTAGAAATCAAAAGTGACATTTGTAAAGGGGAGGCTTAAAAAACATTATGAATGTTGACACTTGTATGCTTTGTATCATCTAGGTCAGTGGTGGCGGACCTTTTTTTGAAGACGGGTCACAATAACACGAAATAAGAGCAAAAACGTTGTCCGCGGGTCAGTTACAATCACTATTTAACTTTATGAATAAAAAATTATTATTAATAATGAATATATTAGTTTATTAAATTAGCAAATAGAGAACATCATCATAATGCCCTTATTCCGCCTGTGCCATGGTCGGATCTATGGGTTCTAACCTCCAGGTCCCCGTTCAACCCACACACTATGATACGATAAACTAGATATGATTCACGTTCGGGTGGGTCACATAAAATTGCACGGTGGGTCACACTGATCTAGGTGCATGTCAAAAATAGATTATATCTTAATGGAATACAGTCATATCCTGGTAGAGTGCAGTCAGGGTAAAAAGTTTATTTCTGGTGCCAGGAGCCGTAATTAATTTTGAAATTTATGTGCTAAATATATAATGTTACTATCAATTTATTTTCAAAATTAGGCGCATAACAACTGGGTACATACCCAGAAAGGACACGTTATCGACTGACCTATCTCATCAGTCATCACCCATCTCTGTCCACTATAATACCTTCGCCTGGAAGCATCGTCACCCCCCTATGACAGGCGGATTATCATTCACAAGGCTCAACTGCGTGTTTCAAGTCGGTGACGAGTTTTACCTGCTACCGTTTTCTCCTGAATCCAGCCTTGGGACTGGTATTGTTTAAGAATTAATTTGGACTCAAAGCTTATGGCAGTGTTCCACGACAGGAAGTATGACGAAAAAAGGGGGTAGAAAAAGGGTTTATTAGGATAGTGCAGGACTTGTATGATGGTTCCATAGCCAGGGTAAGGACTCCTTGGGGGAATATTTCAGGCTTCCCAGTAGAGGTTGCAGTACACCAAGGTTCAGCACTAAGTCCATACCTCTTTATTCTGGTTATGGACGAGCTGCTGACGGGAGTAGACGAATGGGCCCCTCAGTGCATGGTGCTCGAAGACGATGTCAGAGAAACTTAGTGACTCCAGAGAATAGCCTAAGCGATATTAGATATGCTATACGGATCAGAGTGTTGGGCAGTGAGGAAGAGCCACGTAAATAGAATGCAAGTAGCCGAGATGTGAATGCTGTGGTACATTTTTAGGATGTTGAGCGCTGATAGAATTAGGAATGAGTATATTAAAGTGCGTTGGGGGGGGGGAAGGAGAAGGAGCACATTAGGTCCATTACAGGAATACTGATGGTTGGAAGCACCCGGGGCAGGGAGACACCAAAGCAGACGTGGGAGCAGATTGTTCGCAAGAATATGGTAGTATGTGGGGGTGGACGGAGAACTGGGCGGGAGTGGAGGAGTAGAACCCGCAGATCTGATCCTGCCACAGGCGGGATGAGGGTATCAGAATGATGAAGCTTTCGTATATCATTACATTTGCATTTCCATAGTTGGGTTATCTTACAAGCCTCTCCTGTAAGATACTAGTTACGATTTTGCTGTTTATGACCTTTGTATCCTTTGGGTGTAAAGGCCATAAAAAGTTTAATCCGGTACTCTTACTATAATTCCAGTTTCATTTTTGGCAGAAATTACATGCTGGGGAAAGGCGCATAGTGTCCCAATAAAGAAGATTGAGCTGGACCAAGGAGCGTTCCAGGCTTACGCTAACAAATAACCAGTGAAGTAACTTGTTAAACGGTTCCGGGGTAGTGTCCAGAACACAGTGATAGGTGTTTTAGTCCGTGATCCAGCAGTTGGAGTCCGATACGCATTTCACCCACCCCAAAAAATTGGCATTCATTATCCATAAACACAACCTAATTTTGGATGAGGCCTTCTCTAAGATTTCACTCTGTTCTTTTCCAAACGTGCATCCTCATAATGGGCGTGAAATGATTATCTTGAACCCCATGATAAACGGGATGTAGCTTTTATTAGTCAACATTGTTGTTATTGTATGAAAACAGTAGAAATTTCAAAATAGCGATATGTCTCTAATTTGGGATTAATAACAGAAAATCTCAAAATAACTGCTCCAATCACCTTTTAAATCAGTTTCAGTGCACTTTTATGTTTTTTATCATTACAATTTCAGACCGTAATTCTATAGCTAGCTGTAATTAAGGGTGATAATCAAACAATTCAATCTAATCATGATTATAATCATTATCCCGTTTTCAGGCATGTTTGACTTCAACCCGCTTCTTTCTAGATTGTACTGGCCTATTTGTTCTGAGTAGCTTTCATTTGTGTTTCCCCTGGCACCCTTGGTTATTATCATCGATAAACTGAAATGAAACGTCGCAACCTTGTGATAACATTTTTACGGACCTGGTTAGCTTGAGATTGTATTTTAATATTATTTTACTAATGTACTTATTCCTTCTGATCTCCCTTCGAAGACCTTTGCTTTGCTTCTTCTTCCTTCCTAAGTTGTGCCACACTTATCTACTAAAAATATAATTCAATAAAATTTCAAATGTCTTCCTCTGCCCAAGTGTTTCCAATAACAGGCATCCCCTTAAATGGACCTAACCAGCTCCTCCTCCTCTATCTCCCCATTGCTCTGGAAATTTGACCCTGGAAATTTCCTCCACAACGAATCCCTTCCCCTCTCCTCCCCTTCCCCCTGGCCACTGAAATTGAAATCTAGGTACTCAGTTTTCTTCATGTTTACCTTGAGACCCCCTCCTTCCATTGCTGTTTTAATATCTTGTAGATCCTTTTGTGCATTCTCCTTGGACTCCTCAAGTCTGCCCACATCATCAGCAAATACCGGGCACTGAGGGGCCCATTCCCCTACTCCTATCAGCAGCTCGTCCATCACCAGAGTGAATAGGTATGGGCTACGTGCTGACCCTTGATGCACCCCAATATGCACGTTGAAGCTTGCAGAGTTTCCCCATGCTGTCCTCACCCTAGCAATGGAACCATCATACATATAATGCACTATCTGAATGTGGTCTTCATCAACCCCTTTCTTTCTTAAAACATTCCATACTACCTGTCTAGGGACACTATCATATGCCTTCTCAAGGTCAATGAATACTGCATGAAGGCCCTTCTTCATTGCTCTATGTTTCTCTATCATTTGTTGAAGAATAAAGATGGGTTCCATGGTGGACCTATCAGGCATAAATCCAAATTGATTTCCCTGGACACTACTTTGGTCTCTGAGGCGACATTCTATGACTCGCTCACACAGCTTCATAGAATGGCTCATGAGTTTTATACCCCTATAGTTTCCACAGTCCTGGGCGTCACCTTTGCCCTTGAACAGTGGAACTATCCAACTCTCTCGTCATGCAGATGGCATCTTGTCACCATTTGCTAACTTATTGAAAAGCTTCCCTAACCATGTAATTCCAGTGGCTCCAAAGGTGTGCCAAACATCCACTGGGATCTTATCAGGGCCTAATCCTCTATTTCCCTCCACCTATGGAAAGCTGCCTTCCTTTTTTCTAGTTTGATTGGTTACATCTTAGCCTTTTATATTTCTCCATTACTCTGAAGCACTAAGATGAATTCTGGCAGGAAGTTCTCAGCCAGGTCGACTGGTATTGGGATGGGCCAACCAGCGCCAGGGTAGGCAGACATGGCGGTGGAAGTTAGGAAGGAAGAACCACCATTCATAGGTGGCAGGAAATAGATCAGGCTTCAAAGAACGATTATGTTCTGGCAAAGAAAAACGCCAGGAGGACCATTTCCCTGGCAAAGTGCCAGAAGTGTGAGGCTTTAGATGAGAAGTTTGGAACAAGGGAAGGATGGAAAGCACTGGCCAAGAGCAGGGCCATAACGGTCAAGGATACCAATGGTAGGGTCTTGTTTCAACCGTCAGAGCTAATCAGGAGGTGGGAGGACTACTACCACAGCCTATTAAATGCTGCCACCAGTATAACAGCCACAGACAACAACCCACCCACCCCACAGGCAGTGGACAGGGTGAGTGAGGCTGAATTAGTCGGAGCCCTTCAAAAGATGAAAGGTCAGAAAGCAGTAGCAGGGGGGAGGGGGCGGCCTGCCTTGGGTGGAAAAATTTCATAGTAAATAATTTTAACTAAAATTTTTCCCAGAAGTTTTAACTAAAAATCTGAACATTTGGACCGATTAAAATAAAAGTAGAGCTAAGGATGAAAATGTTATATGAAATGAAGGGGCTTAGGATTTATCTACCTAAATAAGGGATAGCGAATTTGGCCACCTCCCTGGGTGGCAGAAACCCAGGCTACCCAGGCCACCATTAACCATAAGTTAGCTAACGGTGACTGGATGCCATCTGCATGGAGGCATGGTGAGAGAGTTCAATAGCTGATGAGCCATTCTATGAAGCTGTGGGATAGAGTCATAGAATATCGCCTCAGAGACCGAACTAGTGTCTGGGGAAACCAATTTGGGTTTATGCCTGGTAGGTCCACCATGGAACCAATCCTCATTCTATGACAGGTGATAGAGGAGCATAGAGTAGCAAAGAAGGACCTTCATGCAATATTCGTTGACCTGAAGAAGGCATATACAGTTGGACCCTTCTGCTGCATTATAACAGTCAGAAACTATAACAATCTAAATTTTTCTTGCCTGGATTTTGAAATGGGGAAATACATATAAAATATGAGGGTTATAACGACCTTCTTTATAAAGGCCACCCCTGTATAAAGGTCTCTCAATTTGCCGCCCCTGAAACATTTACAGTGTGCTATAATGGTCTTTGTATCTTTTGAGCTATTGGGTAGTGGATTTTTGATACAGGATGGCTACAGGTGACAATCTATCCACACATAAAATGCCCTGCATGAATGGGACCCTCATTCTATACTAAATTCTGTACTCTTGAATCACGTGAAGAATGTCATCCCAGGACCTCCAAAAATTAAAATGAAAGGTGACAAATTATGAATTATCCCAGATTTAGAAAAAGGTATAAAGCAACCTGAAGTGGCCTTGGTGGAAGTGGTGAGGTACTTAGGATCAACGTTCCAAAGCAATGAGGAGATACTCTGATGTGACCCATAGAATCATAGGGAGAATGGTTGAAGTGGAGAGAGGCAAGTGGAGTCCTGTGTGATAGGAGGGTCCCAATCAAGTTGAAAGGGAAGTTTTACAGGGCAGTGATTAGGCCCGCTATGCTATATGGATCAGATTGTTGGGCAGTGAGGAAGAGCCACGTCAATAGAATGTAATTAGCCAAGATGCAAGTGCTGCAGCACATGAGTGGTATTTGGAGAGCTGATATTAGAAATGAGTATATCATAGGTAGCCTGGGGGTGATGGACACCGCCAAAAAAATGAGGGAGAATAGGTTGAGGTGGTATTTACACGTCATGGGAAGAGGAGCTCGTCAAGTACATCCCAGGAATGCAGGTGGTTGGTGGCACTTGGGCCAGGGGGAGACCAAAGAAGATGTGGGAACAGGTTGTCCTTAAGGATGTAACAGCGTGTGGGCTGGACAAGGACCTGGAGGGAGATAGATGGGAGTGGAGGGATAGAACTTGCAGAACCGACCCTGCCACAGGCGGGATAAGTGTATGATGATGATGATTCACAATTACATATTTTTAAGTATGTGCATATGCACAATAGGGCAAGTTTTTCCTCACGTTGTTAAGCTTTATTACAGTCATGACCGTTATAGTTATAACAGTCAGAAATTATAACGGTCCATTTTCATGTTGCCCAAGACAGACTCTTATAGAAGGGTCCGACTGTAATAGTGTCTCTAGACAGGTACTATGGAGCGTTTTAAGAAATAAAGGGGTTAATGAAGGCCATATTAGTATAGTGCAGGATATGTACGATGGTTCCATCACTAGGGTGAGGATGGTGCAGGTTGGTATGCATCAAGTGTCAACACTTAGCCCATATCTATTTACTCTAGAAATGGATGAGCCACTGACTGGAATAAGGAAATGGGCCCCTCAGCGCATGTTATTCACTGGTGATGTGGGAAGGCTTGATGAGTCCAAAGAGGATGAACAAAAGCCACAAGGCATTAAAACATTAATGGAAAGAGGGGGCCTAAAGTTGAATATGGACAAAGTACCTAACTTTCAAATGGAGTGGCGAGGGGCAAGGGGATAAGATTCTTTGTGGGAGTGAGGTGATGCCAGTGGTGCAAAAGTTCCTTTAGTTATGATTCGTTTTCCAGAGCAATGGGAGGTAGACTCCGACGTGACCCATAGGATTAATGTAGGGTAGTTGAATTGGAGGCAGGCAAGTGGAGTCCTATGCGACCGCTGGGTTCCAATAAAGTTAAAAAGGCAAAGTTTACAGAATGGTCATTAATCCCGCTGTGCTGTATGAACAGAGTGTTGGACTGCTGGGAAGAACCATGAAAGGAGAATGCAAGTGGCTGAGTTGCGAATGCTGCACTACATGAGTGGGGTGTCACGAGCTGACAGAATTAGAAACGATTACATTAGAGGTAGCTCGGTAGTGGGAAACATCATAGAAAAAATGAGAGAAAATCGGCTGAGGTGGTATGGGCATGCGATGAGGAGAGGGAGGAGGAACGTATTACTTCCATTTGGAACTGCAGGTGATTGGGGGCACGTGGAAGCACCGGCTGTGGGAGCAGGTGGTGCAAAGGGACATGGAGGCGTGCGGGCTGGAAGGGGACTTGGTGGGGGATAGGCGGGAGCGGAGGATGAGAACCTGCAGGCGGCTTAAGGGTGAGATGATTATGACGACTCTGAAGCACTTACGCTAGGTACTTCAACAAACTGCTGTACATTTTTCAGCACCTAACTCCAGTTCTCTCATAGAGTGAGTCACAATTTTTTCCACGTCCTCCCAATTGGAAGGACCCATTCCCCTATTCCTTCAATTTAATTGGACGATCATTTCTCTCCCTGTATTCTGCTAGGGAGAAGGAGAAACTGTCACCCGGATAGCCATCATCATCGCATCAACAGTCTGTTAGAAAAACTAATACCCGTCTCTGACTTAGTCCCACCCTAATTAAGCAAACATGTCTGTCACACTTTCTACGAGAGAAACAATATCAGGTAATATTTTAGAGTATCAATTTATTTGCTCAAGATTTACATATTGGAAATTGAAATTTCTTTTGAAAAGAAATCGGTTTCGTCTTGTTGCGGCCTATTGAATTTATGATGGCAAAAGGAATGCTACTACCTATGACATAATAAAAATTATTAGTATTCATGAATATAACTGCATTCGCATATGTTGTTATTGAGTAGATCTTTGAGATATATATTTACTCAAAATGTTTAAACAATTGGGTAGCTGGCTTCGGTGGCAATACCACAGTTGTTATTCCTGTTACGGGACATCTTGATGTATCCTTGTTCTCCCCAGGAAGTTCCCCAGCTAACAATAAATACAACGTTTGGTATCAATCATTCCAAATTATTAGTTAACGCAACATCCTGAAAATTATTGGAGATAAATTACCTGTTCTTGACGAGCCAGTAGTCCTGGCCACCTTCAGCTCCATAACCTACTACCAAGACACCGTGGTCAAGGATGAGTTCACTGCAGTTTGGTTCATAGTAAACACCTGTGAAAGGAGAATAGCTGTTAGTGACGCCAAAATGAAGATCTACCACAATTGTTTGCAGACAGGCGTCATGGGAACTTACCGTTGCTGTAGAGTTGGAAGGAGGCTCTGCTGGCATCAATAGCCACAGAGATTGGACCAATGGTTCCGGCAGCATCTTGAAGAGCAGACTCATCACGAGATCTGACGTCCTTGTAGCTGCTGATGGTGGCTCCGCGGTTGGTAGCAGAGTAGCGGCAGACTCCGTCCTAACCGAGAGAAACGAGGGTTAAGACCTGATACCCGGTAACTTTAGTCTGTCAAAAATAAATAAGCTTGAATGTGTGGCTACTTACACGTTCCTCGTAGGGGTAGGAAGATTCGGTGTCAATGCCATTGTTGTCGATGATGTATTCGAAAGCACTGTCCATCAAACCACCGTCGCATCCCATGTTACCATAGCTGTAGGAGCAGTCCATCAAGTTCTGTTCACTGAGTGAAACCAATTTACCAGTGGAAAGGGCATGTTGACCTTCCACGGATCCAGTCTAAGTGTGACAAAAGGATATGTAAGCAAATTATTTCCACCCCCGCTTTAGTCTTATTACAGGTGGATTACTTACTGTACTGAATGACCAGCAGCTACCGCATTGTCCTTGATCCTTAACTCCGGTGACGATTCCTTGATCACGCCAATCGATGGAGGCTGGAGCAGCAACGCCTTTGGGCAATTCAAAGACCTCAGCAGCCTTCTTGTTGTTCTGACGATAACCGTTCATCTTGGCAGCGAATTCCTTGTTGGTCTGTTCATTGTTAAAGTAATATTGTTAGGATGAAATTGCGGTAAAAACGGAAAGAAAATGTTGTTCAGGAACACACCAAGTCAGCGAACTGGTTGACGCCCAAGGTGAAGGTGACTTTTCCTTGCTTGTGGAGGGCATTGTGGCGAGCGATCTCAGCCAGGTTTTCCTGGAAGATCCTCTTACGGGATGCTTCCTCAGCAACACTCTTGTAGGCCTTGCCTGTTGGGATGTGAAGAAATTAGAGCCTTGTAATCGATTGTTACCAGATTTGACGCTATGAATGGGCGTCATGTGGTCCTTTGGTCCACTGAGCACAGATGTGCTTGCCAATGGCGTTTTTTTTTTAGGAATTTCAGAAACTCAATCGTATTGTGAGCGATTCTTACCGAACTTGGCCTTGAAGGATTCCCATTCGGTATCCTTCACGGCAGCGACGGCGACCACCAATAAAGCGATGCAGACGATGTATTTCATGTTGAAGTGCTGCAATATTTTTGACTCAGTTAGTACTGCAATTCAAATCATCATCATCGTACCCTTCTCCTGACCGAGGCAGCATCGGGTCTGCGGGTTCTAATCCTCTACTGCCGCCTATCCCCCACCAAGTCCCACACCACCCCGAACGCCTCCATATACCTTTGCACCACCTTCTCCCAAGTCCGTTTTGGTCTTCTCTATCTCTGGTCCCCCAATTACCTGCAGTCCGACAATGGACCTAATAAGCTCCTCCTCCCCTCCTCCTCATCACATGACCATACCACCTCAACCGGTTCCATGTCATCTGTTCCACAATGTCTCCCCCCAAGCTACCTCCAACGTAATCGTTTCTAATTCTGTCAGATCGTGACACCCCACTCATGTAGTCGCAGCATTCGCATCTCTGCCTCTTGCATTTGCCGTTCATGGTTCTTTCTTACTGGCCAAACTCTGAGCCATACAGCATAGGGGGCCTAACGACTACTGCAATTCAAATGCAACTGTAAACATTCTAGCGTTAATTAACTTACCGTTTCTGAATACCCGTGGATCAGAAGTGATTCGTAGTAAATTTGGTCTGCTTTTTATACAGATTTAGTTAAGCCACGTGTACCGTTCGGTGGCAGTCTGAGATGATTACCTGAAGGGAGTGTTCATGTGATTCTAAAATTGGTATAGCAGTATATTGTAGTTCGCAGAGATAACAGGTGGAATTTTTTAATCTTAATGTATTTTTAGTTGGTTCTGCACTTAGCCCATATCTTTTCATCCTGGTTCTGGATGAACTGCTGACGGGTGTAGGTGAGTGGGCCCCTCAGTGCCTGGCATTTGCCGATGATATAGGGAAAGTTAGTGACAGCAGAGAGGAGATAGAGAAAGGACTAAACGACATAAGAGGAGCAATGGAAAAGGGAGGGCTAAAGATTAACATGAAGAAGACAGAGTATTTAGCTTTCCACTGGGGTGGTCAGGAAAACAATGGGGACATACGCTCAAGGGGCCAGCTAGTGAAAAAGGTGCAAGAGGTGAAGTACTTAGGATCAACATTTCGAAGCAATGGGGAGATAGACCTGGATGTGACTCGTAGAATCAATGGGGGGTGGTTGAAATGGAAACAGGCAAGTGGAGTCCTGTGTGATAGGAGGGTCCCAATCAAGCTGAAAGGGAAGTTTTACAGGACTGTGGTTAGACCAGCTATGCTATATGGGTCAGAGTGCTGGGCAGTGAAGAAAAGCCATGTAAATCGCATGCAAGTGGCCGAGATGCGAATGCTGCGGTACTCGAGTGGCATGTCGAGAGCAGATAGAATTAGGAATGAGTATGTTAGAGGTAGCCTGGGGGTGGTTGACATTGCTGAAAAGATGAGGGAGAATAGGCTGAGGTGGTATGGACACGTCATGAGACGTGGTGAGGAGGAGCTCGTTAGGTTCATCCCAGGACTGCAGGTGGTAGGCAGCATCCGGGGCAGGGGGAGACCAAAGCAGACATGGGATCAAGTTGTCCGGAGGGACATGGCAGTGTGCGGGGTGAACAGAGACCTGGCGGGGAACAGACGGGAGTGGAGGGCTAGAACTCGCAGACCCGACCCTGCCTCAGGCGGGATAAGGGTATGATGATGATGATGATGATGAATGTATTTTTAGTTGAATAGTTTTGTATTTTTCGATCTACTTAGATCAGATTTCAAAGTGTGCATGTGTTCACATTCGGTGTTAGTCATTTGACCTGGTGCATATCCTGGGCCATTTTCTGAAATCTTTAGGCCCGGTGCACACATCCAATTTTTACTCGTGCGCCCTCGTAGTTGTGGCATGAGATATGTTAGTTACAATGGGGGAGTGCACACATACCTCTGGCGCCGTTTCGGTCCCACAAATCGGAGGAGTTGCGTCTGAAAATACCCATAGATCCCTACCAAACCTTAAGGCCTGGTTCACACTGCAACCTATTCGATACTATATTTCTCATACACGATTTTATCGAATACGAGACAGAGTTTCACCACAGTATATACAGTATGCGCACTCCCATGTTAATCGTACTAAAGTTTTTATACACTAGCGCCACGTAGCGGCAAGGAAGTAAAAACTATACATATTATATATATTTCAATGGAGTACTCCCAACTCCTGCATTATTATTACATAAAATTTAATTAAAAAAACTCAATCTAACATAAAATGCCATTGTGCAGTAAATTTAATGTATACAAAGTAATAACAACAAGTGGCAATATGAAATTTTTCTATAAACTCCTTAAACTTGACGATTTTTACTTACCTGTGAAACACTTAAAGTTATACTCAAACCTTTTAAACTTGTAACTTTTTGATAATTTTTTTTTCGCTTTCACATGTGTTGTAGAATCAAATATTTTGTATTTCTCTTATCTTTATTTGGATACATAAGCCTTTTGTGAAAGTCTTTGATGGTATAAAAAAACTGAGTTCTTAAAATGGTAAAGAACATGATTCATCAATGATATCCTAAATGTATTTATTTTAATGTCCAGTAAATGAGGTAGCCCTTGAAAGTCATGTATCTGAGGTGGGCATGCAAAACTCAGGGTACCCCCAGGGTCACATCAGTAACATTGCGTTGTCATGAGGAGGCAACTGTCCCCCTCTCATTACACTTGAGTAGCA
>JAAFCE010001036.1:24398388-24495347 GCA_013389805.1 Trigoniulus corallinus
GATTCTAGGGTTGCATGTTTGACACCCATGATCTAAGGGAACATGCATCATCATCATACCCTTATCCTACCTATGGCAGGGTCGGTTCTGCAGGTTCTAGTCCTCCACCCCTGCCTATCTCCTACCAGGTTCCCATTCACCCCACACACTTCCATATCCCTACAGACACGTCCCTGCTCCCACGTTTGCTTCAGTCTCCCCCTGCCTCAGGTGCTTCCAACCACCTGAATTCCTGAAACGGACCTAATAAGCTTCTCCTCTCTTCTTATTATGTGTCCATACCAGCACAATGTCCGCCACCCCCAGGCCACCTCTAATATACTCATTCCTTATTCTATCAGCTCTGGATACCCCACTCATATACTGCAGCATTTGCATCTCAGTTACTTGCATTCTATTGATGTTGCTCTTTCTCACTCCTGTGTGACCCTCTTATCACACAGGACTCCACTTGCCTGTCTTCACTTCAAACATCACCCATTGATTCTATGGGTCACATCTGAGTCTATCTCCCCATTTCTTTAGAACGTTGATGCTAAGGTCACTCCTCTAATATTGTTTAGGCCCTTCTCTACTATTTCTTTGGAGTCATACTATAAGTTTTCCAATTGTTGATGAACAATCAATCATTGATGCAATTTATTGAATTCTTTTAAGTTGCCACTAGTGGATGGATTGTGTTCATAATTTTTAAAATACAGTATGTTTACTCCCAGAATTGTTGCTGCAATTAATTGCTGAAAAATAATGCTCCTTATGAACTCGCATCTTGAATTTTAATCATCAGTGAATGCACATAAATATTGCATGTAGTGCAGCTTTTACTTCCTTGCCGCCAGGTGGCGCCGTTTTTCAACATTAGTAATTTTGCTATTCAATGTGCATACTATAGGCGCGTTTTGGCGATTGACCTGGTCAATTGTGGTTTGACCACAATCTCATGTTTGGTCTGACCAAAAGATTGGACCAAAGGGGATCACCAAAACGCTTTGGTCAGACATTTTGAGATCCATGACAATGAATTCATAAAACTTAAGAAAATGAATTACCTTAACTTAAAACCAAATCCACTACAATAAAAAAAACAATTCCCTAAAATAAAAAAAAATGAATCCACTAAACTAAAAATTACGAATTCATTAAAATGAAAACAAAACCCACTAAACTAAACTAATTCATCAACTAATAAACGAATTCACTAAACTTAAAAAAAAAATAAATTTGATAAACTTAAAACAATGAATTTCCTAAACTAAAAAAAATTACAAAATTAATACAAAAAACAGATTTGTATAATTTTAACTAATATTGGTACCTTCCATCATCTGCTACAACTGGTTGGAGCATGCACCATTTATATTTTTCTTTGACCAAACGCACAGACCATGCTTTTATTTTGGTCATGTTGGTCATCCTTTGGTCTGACCAAAGTTGACCAAAGCAATGGACCAAACCAGCATGTGCACCACCAAAACGCATTGTTTCTGAAACAATGTGACCAAAAGTGACTTGGTCAATCGCCAAAACGCGCCTTATATATTCTTTATACTGTGGTTTCACCTGGCGACAGAGTTTCAAATTTTCACGTATAGAGGGACACTGTGCAGGGAATCACAGATAGGAAGTGAACTCACAGTCGTCATCACGAATGCATGCATTCAAGGGATCCACTTATTACAGGCCTGGGAGTGGCTTATTGAATTGGACACACCAGCTCTCATCTGATCACTGAAGTTAAGCAACGCATGCCCAGCTAGCATTAACATGAGTGGCCGTTTGGGAAAACTGTGTACTGCTAATACCCAACAATTGTCGCACTAGTGTAGTGTCTGTGCCGTCTCTGCATTAGAACTATGCAGTGGATGGAGCTCTAATGACCTTTGTAGTTGAATGACCCTAAAACAACAACAACAAAAACAATTACAGGGCAGTGGTTGAGCCAACTATGCTATTTGGATCAGAGTGTTGGGCAGTGAGAAAGACTCACGTCAACAGAATGCAGGTAGCTGAGATGCGACTGCTGCAGTACATGAGTGGGGTGAAGAGAGTAGATAGGATTAGGAATGAGTATATTAGAGGTAGCGTGGGGGTGGTGGACATCACTGAAAAAGTGAGAGAATAGATTGCAGTGCTATGGGCATGTAATGCAAGGAGATGAGGAGCTCATAAGGTCCATTTGAGGAATGCAGGTGGTTGGAAGCACCTGGGGCAGGGGGAGACCAAAGCAGACGTAGAAGCAGGTTGTCCATAAGGATATAGCAGTTGGAGGGGTGGACGGGGAACTTGTGGGAGATAGACAGGAGTGAGGGCTAGAACCTGCAGACTCAACCCTGCCACAGGCAGAATAAGGGGTTGATGATGAGGCAGGTGCACAAGCATCCCACATTTCAAATTCTGGAAAAAGTTTTGCTGAAGTTTCTTTTCTAACTTAGTACGGGGAAAAAAGTTTGGTCATGTGAAAAGCACAATAGCAAAATAAGTGCTGCTTCTCGTATTTGAGAATCTCGCATCTCAGTGATAAGTTCAGTCAGTATATGGGAAATTTTTTTTACTCCTATTCGAGATTTCCCCACATGGCCTCCATCTGAACAGTCCCGTATAGTTTTAATTGTCACTTCTTTATTCTTTAAAAACCCATATATGGTAAATGGGAAAAACATTGCCATGTGAACGAGGCCTAACGGTGCCACATCTGCACATCTGATTGCGTTGTAGGCCTACCTCTTGGTCTATTGAGTGGTGCACACATCCGTCGATATTGTAAGTGCGGTTTCTTAGTTTTGCGATTTGGTAGGCAAAAAGGCCATGCCTTCTGGACAGTTGCCAAATGTGTACTGGTGACATTTCACCACATGTGTGCATTGAATTTCCCTGCAGCACCAGCTGAGCAAAAATCAGATGTGTGCACCAGACCTTATACCGCAATTATTCTAATAAACGGCGCCCTCCAATAACCGGTGCACCTTTCAGCTGAAAAAAATAATAAACGGCGCGGAAGTGATCGTGCAAGTTAACTTGAATTTTTTTAATGATTAATCCTTTAATGCTACACAGGGTTACTGGTATCATCATCACACCCTTATCCAGCCTGTGGCAGGGTTGGATCCATGGGTCCATTGAACATGCTATGACTGGGAACACCCCACCCAGGCATATGAAACCCATAGGAATATTGGCTGGTTGTCTGTGGGGGATGTCGGCCTACCCCATTGTTCCAACACCACATTTTACAACCAAAATATAAATTTTGGCAGGTAAATCAATGCTTTGTCAGTTTTAATATTGCATGGTGTCTGACCTATTGCACAATAACTATAATGCAATAAGGAATCAGGCTTATGCCCAAACAGAGGTACTGGTGTACCCCAGGGTTTTTCTTCCTCCTCTCTGTTCTGTGGGTGTCTCTGGCACAATGAGATTCACAGTATTTTCATATGATAGGTTGAACTTCGTAATAAGTCAAAGATGGGTGGTTAATTGCTTTTCATTATTCGAATAAGGATGGATTGGGTACTCCTGTATCCCTGTGTAGCAACTGTGTTAAGTTTAAATGGCCATACGAAGTGCAGGAAATGCCATATGCAGTGCATAAAGAGCAAAACATTCATTTGCTTTAACCACCTCATTAAAATTGTTCAAATTGTTTATAATGATATTTTTCTGTTTCTGAGCATTGCAAGCAAGCAATCACTATCCTCTATATGGTGTAAACATCAGTGCAATAATTTGCTGGCAAGTGCTCTCTAGATAGTTTTTTCAGACACTACTTGCACACATTTTCACTACTCATGTAAATTCTTGCACAAGTTACCTTTCAGTAATATTATAACCAAGAAAGCATTAATTTCCCTGCCAAAGTTTGTATTTTGGTTGTATAATGCAATGTTTGAACAACTGGGGTTGGCTGGCATCCCCCACAGACAACCCAGCCGATATTCCAGTGGATTCGAGATGCCTGGCTGGGATGCCCCCAGTCAAGAGCATGTTCAGTGGACCCACAGACCCGACTCTGTCACAGGCAGGATAAGGGTGGGATGATGATGAGAGACGACTAAAAGTTACACTTGTAGGCATCATATTAGATTCAATATTTGCACATCAAATAATTATGCTCACATGCATAATTTAAAAAAATCGTAAAAGAAATGTTGTCTTTTTGGAAAGAGTGTGGTATATTTTGCATCAAATTGTCAATAAAAAAAATGACCCCCTCCCCATAGTTTGAAAGGTTTTGCCAATGCATGTCTACCATCCCAAACCCAGGCAGTAATTTTAGCAATCATAGTTTATTTGATTAGTTGAGTGAAAACTACAGTACATGTTTTATATACAGTATTTTGTTATCTGAGAAGGAAAATAATTTCACATTATAGCCTGTGGTAGGACCCACAGCCTATGATAGGACCAATACCACTGGTCATTAGACTATCAAGTCACTATTCATTATTTTTTTCCTAAGTTTATTGTTGTGACCTGTTTTCATTTGGGAGATGGAAGATAGGAGGCGCCAAATAAATTCTTCCCAACTAAAGGCCGATTCACAACAGCACTGCAACAGGAGCAATAATGGAAATGTAACTGGGAACGTTAACAAAATCTTCTAAACTTCACAATATCCCCATAACAAATATACACACATACAGAGGTGTGCCATTCTGGTGAACTTGAGAAACCAATTCTAAACTCTTAATTTCTTGTTTTAAGGTATTTACTGAACCCGCCCCTTTACACCGCCCCTGCACACTACTCGGATGTGACGTGTTAACACGTCAGGTCAGATAGCATAATCACACCACATATGTAACATGACATATACCTTGTATACATTGCTCTGATGCCCACTGCAAAAATCCCACTGATGCCCACTGCAAAAAAGCCCACTGATGCCCACTGTAAAACGTCAGGGTCAAGTCAGGTTAGAAAAATCTTTCAAAACCTTCAATACCTTCAATTAAAGTATCTGATGCCTTAACACGTCTGACAAAAATCTAAAAATCTAGATCTTTGTCTGATGAATTTTACATCACTTCACACACTAACATGCCTCATCAGAGCAATGGGCATGTTACCATTCAAAATAAGGCTAGAGTTTTTTTAACATGTGTTGTGGCATGTTACCACGTCACATCAGAGTAGTGTGTATGCCACTTTAACACATGTTGTTAAAAAAAAACTCTAGCCTTATTTTGAATGGTAACGTGCCCATTGCTCTGATGAGGCATGTTAAAGCATGTTAATTTGTGAAGTGTAACACACATCAGACAAAGATCTAGATTTTTAGATTTTTGTCAGATGTGCTAAGGCATCAGATACTTTAATTGAAAGTTTTGAAGGTTTTTTTATCTGACCTGACTTGACCCTGACGCTTTACAGTGGGCATCAGTGGACTTTTTTACAGTGGGCATCACAGCAATGTATACAAGGTATATGTCATGTTACATATGTGGTGTGATTATGCTATCTGACCTGACGTGTTAACACGTCACATCAGAGTAGTGTGCAGGCAGCTTTACTCTCCCCAACCTGATTGTTATCTCATCTTAGGGTACAAACATAAAGGAAGCAGGTTTACTGCTTTCAGAAAGCAGGTACCAACAGGTGCTGATAGTGCATGCTGTTCAGTGCTTAGTGGTGTGCACAAAGAACGTGGGTTAAAGCGTGACTGAAACCAGCCAGTTTTTTCTGGAGATGTCAGATCATTGGAAGATTTTATTTTTGACATCTTAACTTTAAGGAAGCCAGCATTCTCCATCACATTTCTGTTGCTGTGGAACTTGCCTCTTTTCTCCCATATATGGTAAAATGAATGAAAAAAGTTCAATTTATTGTGTACATGAAAAAAAAAACACTAAACTTTAGTAACAATATAAAAAACAATTCATATTATCAAAATGTTGAAATTCATCATCATCATACCGTTTTCCAGCCTGTGACAGGGTTGGGTCTGTGGGTTATAGCCATCACTCCTGTCTATATCCCACCAGGGACTTGGGAGTCCCTCCTGGGGGTGGTGGACATCAGTAAAAAGGGACACAATGAGAAGAGCAGAGGAGGAGCTCATAAGGTCAATTAAGGTTGTTGGAAGCACCCAGAGCAGTGGTAGACTGAAGCAGACGTGGGAGCAGGTTACCTGTAGGGGGTATGTCAATGTGTGGGGTGGATGGGGAGAGCAGCATGTTGCGTTGGACACACCAGTTCTTGTCTGATCACTGAAGTTAAGCAGCGCAAGCCCAGTTAGTACTGACATGGGTGGTCGCTTGGGAAAGCTGGGTACTGCTAATACCCAATAATTGTTGCATTAGTGTAGTGTCTGTGCAGTCCCTGCATTAGAACTATACAGTGGACGGGTCTCTAATGACCTAGTAGTTGATGGGACCTTAAACTCCAACAAACAAACAAGTGGATGGGGACCTGGTGGGAGGAGGGCTAGAGCCCACAGTTCCGACCCTGCCAAAGGCGGGATAAGGGGATGATGATGATGATGAATATCAATATGTTATAATATGAATTGCTTTTTACATTGTTACTAAAATTTATTGTTTATTTTCATGTACATAATAACAGCAATTCTGGAAATATCAAAAATATTATGGGCGTTTGAACTTCTTTTGTTCACTGTAGGTGTTTTATTAAAAACAGCTGAGATTAAAGCCTTATTATGCAACCTCAATTTGTACTAACAACCAGCGAGCAAGAACTAAATATTCATTCCGGTAAACTTACCAGTGCGGGCTACAAGCTCTGACAAGTATGAACCTGCTTTATCTATGTGTGGGTCTCATCCGCCATCATTCAAACATTTTTGGCACTGGTCGGCACTGGTCAGTGCCAGGTATCTGAAAGCAGGTAACCTGCTTTCTTTATGTTGGTACCCTTAAGCGAGAAATGGGCTTCTGAAAGAAGTTGCAGCTGTGTAGAGGCGAAATATTATAAAAGGTGTATTTGTTGGTGGTCACTAATTAAGATTTCTTCGTAGTAGTATGGTAACGAATGTCTTACTGTTCGTATTTATTGAACCTGACGGAAGGAAGGGTTACTCTTCATTCCCTTGGAGACTTGAGTAAAACATTGTATGAATTAACGCAGGATAAGTTGTGGGGTTGAAAAGCTTTATGGGAAAAGGCCAATGAGTTGGAAATTCCGCTCTTTGTTGTCAACAGGATTTCAAAGTCAGTCGTGAGTAATGGGAATCTAATCATTTACAAATGATGAGTGGCATCTTTTGGATGGTACGGTTGCTAGAAGCGTCAAGATAACCATATCCTTAGGTGTGTGTGTATTTTTTGAGTTCCAAGTCCTGGTGCGCAAAATGGCGCCAAACCCATTTTGAGGACCAATCGATGATCATCAATGAATGTATTGTACAAGCTGCACAGGCATTAGTTGTAGAGCTGGCTTTTGGAATCATTCTATTTACTACTGAGTTCTCATAGACGAGCTGGTGGTAAATACCAGATAACTCATAAATATGACAACAGTTTGATGTAGAGTGTGGACAAATTTCCATAGTGCAGAATAGGAAAGGTCAAACAACACGTTGCTTCTTTGCGTAGGTCAACAGTTTTAACGCCTCAAAGTACTTTTTCAACAGTACTCATCCCTGCGCGCATTGTATGTCATATGAGCACCTGCTGACCACGGAGAAGCACTGTGTCTTCCCTCTGTCCTGTCAATTTCTTTCCCCTCCTTTTCTCTCTTAGTATTTACTTGGGTATCCGGAAGTCATGCATAGCCGACCCTACCATAGGCGGGGAAAGAGATTTTGAAGAAGAAGACCGCAGTTAATTAATGTGAAATGTTTTGGACAGGAAGCATTGCTGGGACATTCAGGTGTCCTTGGCTTAGGATTTCTTTTCCTAGCTCTACTTCACCTCAAGCCTGGCTCACACTAAGCGAAGCAGCAAATAGCAGGTGGTAACTTCCCATGTGTGAACAGACCAACGAAGGAAAGCGGCAAGTCGACTTGAGAGATTGTTTTCCAATTTTTGGGAATGCAGCACTTTTCCATACTAGTCCCTCATTGCTAAATGCAGTAGACCCTCGTTTATGTGTGCTAATTGGTTCCGGACAGGGGGCGCATAATACGAACGAACGGGGGAATGGAGAATTTATATTGGGGGACATTTAAATATGTAATACATAACGTGACCAGATTTTCCAGAGGGCAAAGTGGGACGGTGAGTGGGATGGTGAGTGCCCCAAGTGGGATGGTGAGTGCCCCAAGTAGGGGTGGTGAAACATGCTTTCCTGAAGAGGAAGGAACAAAACTTATGACCAGTGGCGTCACTAGGGGGTGCGGGCCGCACTGGGTGACACCACTCGCACCACGAGAAATGGGGTGACACCAAAGCAGAAGAAGCGGCTTTTTTCAGGAGAGGGGACGCCACCACCAGTGCGGTGACACCAACCCTAGCTTGTTACTTCGTACCTACTGTACCTCATACCCTTATCCCGCCTGCGGCAGGGTCAGGTCTCCAGGTTCTAGCCCTCCACCTCGCACACTGCCATAGCCTTATGGACAACCTGCTCCTACGTCTGCTTCGGTCTCCTCCTTCCCCATGCCACCTGCATTCCTGAAATGGACCTAACGAGCTCCTTCTATCCAGCTCCATACTATCTCAACTTGAACTTATTTTCCCTCATTTTTCGGCAATGTCCACCACTCCCAGACTACCTCTAATATATGCATTCGTAATTCTATCAACTCTCTACACGCCACTCATGTACCACAGCATTCCCATTTCAGCTACTTGCATTCTGTTGACGTGGCTCTTCTCACTGCCCAGCACTCTGATCCATATAGCATAGCAGACTTAGCCACTGCACTGCAGAACTTCCCTTTCAACTTGATTGGGACCCTCCTATCACTCAGGACTCCGCTTCAACCATCGCCAGTGATTCTATGGGTCACGGGACGGGTTCAGCACAGGATGCCCAATGTTTTAATATGATGCAGACGATGATCAGGTGCCAACCTAGAAGGACCATTCTGTGTGGGTGCTCTGTTCTTAGAAGTTGCCGACAAAGGGGGAAAAACGGGCGTCCCGCCGGGAGAAGAGAGGGACGGCGTAACATGGTCTGAAATTGGGACGTCTGGTCACCCTATAATACAGTAATCCCTCGTTTATCCATCTCCCAATTAAACATCCCTTGGCTTAGCCATTTCAATTTTTGTTTAGAATCGCCGTCTTAAAATATCCTCCTGACGAACGGTTTTTCTTCAAAACTGGCTAAAAGTTTTTCCTAATTCGCCTTTCTTCTTGCTGAAAATGTTTTAAAATTGTATACATGCATAGGGTAAATGTAATTTCCGATAAAGTAAAATAAAATAATATATACATATACTCATTTGCATAGACGTCAATCCTCAAAATTTCTGAGGGGGTGGGGACCATCTCTGATTGGACCCCATGAACATAATTCTGTAGGCACGCGCCCTTAGGTTCCAAATAGATTTATGCCTTTGCACATTTGACACAAGTTCATAATTTCATTGTTTGCCATGAATGCCTTTGAAATCGACCAGATAATCGACTCACAAATGGATGCAGTAAGAAGGAGATTGAACTGAAAATTCGAAATATAATGTCACTATGCATTTTTTCTTCATAATTGTAGTAAAATAGTAAATTCCAAGCTGCCATTAATAATTCTTTTTAACTTTTCGAGCTATTTATTCATTGGAGTTAAAAAGTCAAAGGTCTCAGACTAACAACACATTTATTATTTTCCCTATTAATTCTCTGTTAAATGGCGTGATGCAGTGGCATGTGCACAACCAACAAAATGGCGACCTCTACAGTGTCGCAAAGACAAATAGCACTTGTACTAATTCATTGGTAGGTGACAAATAGGACACACAGTGAATGATTGTGAAATTCAAGGTTACTTTAAGGCCGTTTTACATGCTATGTCTTAATGGACGTTTTGTCATAAACGACAAATTGTATCAGTTAAGAGGGAGCGTGTAGACCACAAAAGGGACGTCTTATTGAAACTGAAACAAGTTCAAGGTCACAAAGGAGAACTGGTGGAAGGGGCATCCTTTTAGATGCAAGATGTCCCTTTTCAGTGCATTTCACTCAATGTTGGACTGCACCAGAGACATCAAATTGATGGTCTGTGAGCTACATGCAGCCCTTTATGCCTAGATTGCAGCCGTCACAATTGATATGCTGTCCATAGTGTGTTATGGCAATGGGTTGGGAAGTCAGCCAAGCAGCCATAATGGGCTGGATCCTGTGGAGGCTGGTTGCAGGTGAGGGGGAGGTTGGAGTGGGGGATTTGGGAGAGAGTCAATTAGCAGCACCCAATGTTTCCAACCAACCACCCAGGTACTGTATTATTACATATCTGGTCTGCTACTCAGAGAGGGGGACAGTTGCCCCCGATTGCAGTTGAAAGGGGTAGCCAAAGGGGGGGGTTAAATTCCCCCTTGGGCCTTGATTGAAAAATTTAAAACGTTTTGAAAACGAATATAGTTAAGTGCTATAGACCCTATCAACCATTGTACCCCCTTCAAAAAATCCTGGCTACACCTACACCAGTAGCACCATGCGCCATACTTGAATTAAAACTTTTATTACACCATTTCAGGGATTGTCATGTCACCGTTGAGCTGGGCCTCCTGGTACTTTTGAAAATAAAATATATTGGGCAGTGTTTTTCCCTAGCTGGTTGCTTATTTATTGTCGGTCTACTGTTCATTAGGGAATTCTGCAACGCCAAGGAGCGAACCAATGATCACGCAAACGCTAGAATCACAAGTTGGAAATGCGATTGAAAACTGAGTAAAAGACGTTATGTGTAAATACCCAACAAAACGTACATTTTGTCTTCCATTTTATATGATGGACAAAATGAACATTAAGATGTAACGTGTAAACCAGCCTTTAGATAAAGTTGGCAATTCAGCCTCATTTAAATATTTTGCTCTTCACCAGTTAGCTCTTTCCCTACGTCATTGCAGAAGCAAGTACAATAGGGAGTTGTATTATAATGTCGATGCATGCATGCAATAACATACACAGACCACATGATTAGCGTATGATTTTTAAAATAATTAAAGTTTTATTGCAGCGTTTCTGCAATGGCTCATACATTAACTCCACCTATCGAGAGACCTCCTTCACCGGTGTGCAACACTGGCACTTGCGGGAATAATGAATTACCTCTAAAACCACGTTTGCTCTGCATGACACCTGTACTTTGTGGTGCAGCATTATATATGGGGCAGCCTATGTTTTCACAGAATGTTGAATCATTGATAAATTTCTGTTTGGGGACAGCCTCAAATTTCTAAATATCTGTTAATTCATTATACCATCTAATTAAAAAAAATGATATTAATTAAAAAAACAACTAGTGCCCTACAAATCAATGCGTTTTAGGCTATATGTTTACCAACTCCATTTGATTTTTGGACATAAGGTAGCGACACGCACATGCATCAACTTTTATGTAGGTCAGAGCATACGTCTGAAAAGCGTAGGTCAAAACCTATGCTCAGTTTAACCTCCTTGGTTTAACCAACGCAGCGTTCGCGTTTACGCAGTTGAATATTTGTCTGCATAGCATAGCGTACGCTTGCAAAAAACTTTGCAATAAAACTCCCTATTATGTCCTTGACTTAGTGATTTCAAACGTACATGATTTTTTTTAAACAAAAAAAATTTTAGGCTAGATGCACACTGTATAATCAAGACTGTCTGATGACAGTCTATGTACTATGTACATAGTTGTTAATCAGTTTTCACTGTTAGACGCCTTACTACCCATTGGTTTTCATTGCCTGAACAGAGCACGCTGACTGCTGTCAGACGGTCTTGACTATAGTGGGCGCCTAGCCTTAGGTGTGGCACTGTGGTGGTCGAGTAACTCATAAATTTCTTCATGGTGGTCGTGCTTTGTACAATATGTTAGTATCATGTTTATTACAAAACTAAAACACCACCAAGTTAGTGACAAATTGGTGCACTAGCAAAAATATATTGAAATTACCATGGACCTCTAAATCACCAGATTTGAATCCAATTGAGAATCTGTGGAAAGAGTTAAAAAGTCGAGTTTCTGTTACAAAAACCTCAAACAAAGTATTACTTTGGGAGGAAATCAAAACCTTATTGACCACATGCCAACAAGATGCACAGCTGTCATTGATGCTAAAGGACGGGCAACAAAATATTAATTTCTGTATTTACTTGATTGTTTAAATCATTTGGTATTATGTACAAGTAGTTTTGTGTCAGTACTCTTATTTTTTGACTACATTCAATTTTCAATCTGTTTTCTTACAGTTATTTATTCATTATGTTTGACCATGATTTCCTTTGTGTATAAGAATAACTTCTTCTTCATAATAAATCTGGCCTGCTACATTGATTGATGTTTTAATTTATTGAGCATAACTCCACAATTTTCACTCCACTCTTATTATATTGGCCACCATGGTACCTCCGTGATGCAATAGGTAGCATGCTCAATTTACTGAATCAGTAGTTTGAGGTTGAGGTGCAGTCAGCATATCACTCTCATTCAAAAGAAGCCAATCCTCCTTGGTCCAGTATCGAACCTGGAACCACTGAGGCAGTTACCCAGCATGCTACCATTAAGCCCTCCCCCTTCCTTGTCACTTGATGGCCTGGATTTTAGTATATAGTCATTACTAAAGTTTGTGCTACGAATTGTCATAACCCCCAAATTGTGATAAATAGTAAATTTTAACTTCCATTACAATCTTTGGAAATCGCCTGTAATACTTCTCTGAAATATCATTATCTGGACATTAGAAAATAATTAGTAAGACATTTGTGACCTGACAACAAAAATAGGTAACCCTGTCACTGGCAGGCTTGCAAAATCTATAGGGTGATCACAATGGCTTGCATGATAAAGAAATTTGATTGAAAAAAATTGTACCAGATAGATGCATAAGGATTTTTTTATTATGTATGATAAGCAGTTCAAAAAATTTTTTTGCAGTATGAATAAATTTGACATTTCACCTTTCTTAGCTTAAAGACTATCTAGATGATATTCAATTTCTCACGAATTATTTGCTAGCATGTCTTCTGTTACCACGGGCAAATTCAGGGAGGGTAATGCAGCAATTGCTCCCCCTGAGAACCTCAATGAGGCTCATATTTCAACTGATGTATGATTCAACTTTGCAACCGATAAGGCATTTTTAAATTGCTATCCCCATTTCTATACCGCCAGTCCAACAGTTGCAGTACAATCTACAGCTGGCTAAACCACTAAAGATGGGACATTGTCTAACTGGCAGTAGAAGACCTATTGTAATTGTTAGCTAGAATTATACTAAGGGATTGTGAATATTTAAAAATATTTGGGGCCTCGCCTCAGTGGTGTAGTGGGTAGCACACTTGGTAACTGCGTCTGTAGTTCTAGGTTCGATGCTGGACTGAGGCGGGTTGGCCTCTTTTAGACAAGAGAGAGGTTCTGAGTGCACCATCTTTCAGTTGAGAAATAAAACCGAGGTCCTGTGTGATGTTCGATGGCATTTGTATGAAAAAGAAGCCTTTCTACTATGCAATGGGCAGATGAGGCAAAAATTTCTAGGTGCCTAGATAAAATTTCTAAATCCCTGGCGCCGGTGGAATACCCCAAAGAACAGTAGGCCGGCGATAGATAAGCATAGGGGTTGCAGCTTTGGTCAGTAACTGGCTGTGGAAAAACAATGTCCAATATATCACCCTTGTGAAGCCATTTTGCGTTGGACACACCAGTTTTTGTGAGATCACTGAAGTTAAGCAGCGCAAGGCCACGTCAATACCAACAAGGGTGGTTGGTAAGGAACGTTGGGTGTTGCAAATTAACCCTCTCCTTTGTCCTTTCACCTTTCTCCTCATCTCCTGCAGGCAGCCTCCTAAGGGTTCATCCTGTTATGGCTGCCTGGCTTACTCCGGAACCCACAAAACTAATCCAGTAATCCTTGTACATTCTGAGGGACAAGATGGGTATCCGACCCTGCCATAGGCGGGAAAAGGGTCAGGAGTTGCTATTTGGGGTGCAATTCTTTTGAAGTGCTCCCCCTTTGCCCACTCCTGGATCCACCCCTGTCTGTTACTGGTAACATTGCATCAATTTCACTGAACAACAAATTTTTACTTTGGAAAGAATTCATTTCTCCATTTGCCCTAGGACGTCAGGTTCTCTGTAATTCATAGGGCTGCAGTTCCCTTAAAACATTAATTGCGACTGGAGATCATACATCAGATATCATACTCTATATAATTTATGTTGATAATTTAGGACTTGACATGATATAGGTCAAAGCACTAGGCTATTTCAATTTTGAGGCCCCTTTTGAGACCCCTTTCTTATGGCTTGAAGCCCGCAAAATATTGAGGCCCTAGGCTTCAGCCTACTTAGCCAAGTGGTACATCCGGCACTGGATATAGGGCTATCAGCAGAGGACACATGCATTGCACGGCTGTGGATGAAGGGTTACCTTCCTGCACAGAATTGCAACAGGACCTAAACAAGATATATACCTGTAGCATAAAGTGGGAGTCATTGCCGTTAAACATGTACAAATGTAGCTTTCTTAGGACAAGCAGGTTTAGAAGACGATTTGAACTTGCTTGTTGCATAAGTGGTGTGAGGGTTAAGAGGGTTGAGACCCAGAAGCACCTTGGGCTTCTATGGGCACCTGAAGGGAGCACACTAAGAAATTGATTGAGAAGGCTGGGCATGCCCTCTATTTGGTTAGTAGAGTCCTGGGAGACAGCACAAAGGAAAGTGAAAGAAATAGCCTATTTTTCCACTGGTATGGCCAATTTGGTATCCCTTTAGGCAGCGTTCATCTTGGGAAATTGAAATTATTCAAAGGAGGGGAGCAAGAATTGTGCTACATCGCTTCTCTCAAAGATTGAGTGTCTCAGACATGATCACAGAAAGTCTTTGGCAACTTGTCCCTTTCAGGGTATAGAGGGAGAAATGATCATCCATTCAAATTGAAGGGGATCAGGGCATGAACAGACTTGTATTGCTGGTCATTTTTCCAAGGGGCATTTGGCAATGGAATGCTCTCAGTGAGGATAATGTGGTGAACTTTTTGCAATAGGGTGTCATTACAGCAGGTAGGCAATCATCATCACATCATCATCTCTCCCCTATCCCACCTGAGGCAGGGTCGGGTCTGCGGGTTCTAATCCTCCACTGAGGAAGGTCGTTAACTGACGCTAAAGCCTAGTTTACAACAGATGAGTACTTGGCCGAGAGATGAAACGCGGCCTTGTGAAATGAGCGAGTGAATAGATACCTCCAAAAATAGGGGTGCTTTACTGGATGACGTATTTGGCGAGTGTAGACGACCGCTTCTGTTTAGAAGGCTTTGCTGCTGGCTAGTCAGAGAAAGCCTGCCAATGCTTGTAAAAGCTTACTCGTACAATACTGGTGTTTGGCCAAGCAACAAAACGCGCTTCTCGGTGGAATACTTGTCCAGTGAAGTCTTAGGCCCTTCGTCCACTGGTGCAACGCAACATAAATCAATTCAACTACAACCCAACTACCGGTAGTTTTGAACAGTTGGGAGGGAGTTGCGTTGGTCGTTCTTCCGCCACTGAAGGCAACTCTCCTGCGACTAATGATCAACTGAAATGTGCGTTTTGTCATTCTGGTCCATATTACCTTGCATATAACAAGTGAGTGAATGAAAATGTAACTGAGAAATAGTAGCCGCATTGGATTGGAGTTGCACAACCTTTGAGATGCAACTGACAAGCCAGTCGTTTGAGAGTTGATCGAAAGTTATGTTACAGTCGTGCGGATGGATTTGAAACCCCAGAATAGCAAAGGTCGGACTCTAAAGCTTCCCCTGTCCAACTCTCATGTGACATTTTTTTCAATTGAATCTTAATCATGTTGCACCGGTGGACCTAGAGCCTTTAACGGTACCAGAAAAGCTCTACACTCAAGTATTGTGTTAAATGTTTCTGGGCCACAACTCAGGTGAAGATGGTACGCGTATTGGTAGGGAGGCCGACACTCAATGTGCCCCTGCTTTGAAGACACTAGTTGAGAAATAATAATTTCGTGCCTGTAAATGTTGAACATCTCGATTCAATGGGAACGTCCCTTTACATGCCATATTACGGAAAGTTTAGTTATGGAAGGCATTAAAGGATAAAAGAGAGTGAGGTGAGGTGCTATGGAAAGATGGGAGAAGCTGGTTCGGCCCATCACAAGAATGCTCGTCATCGGTGGTAGAAGGGATAGAGGTAGGCCGGTTGTGTGACTGGGCATGTAAACATTGGCAATTTCTTTTGTAGTAGTCGCAGACCCCCGTCCTACCAGCAACGAAATAAGGCTTTGATGTTGATAGTATGCATAGAGCAAAAAACCCATAGAGCAAACCATCAAGTATTTGGGGGCACATCCGTCAGCTAATATTGCCAGAAAATTTACTAATTATGATATCATAAGACATTTTATTATTTAATATTTCAGAGCTTTACTTCAGAAAACTTTTGACGTTGTTGAGACATATTGGATTTACGATGGCAAAAACAATTCATGAATTTGATAACATTCGTACAAGTGGTTTATTTGACATGTCCGCGATATTTAAACAATTGGGTAGCTGGCTTCGGTGGCAATACCACAGTTGTTATTCCTGTTACGGGACATCTTGATGTATCCTTGTTCTCCCCAGGATGTTCCCCAGCTAAAAATAAATGCATTTGGTATCAGTCATTCGAAATTATTAGTTAACGGAACATCCTGAAAATTATTAAAGATAAATTACCTGTTCTTGACGAGCCAGTAGTCCTGGCCACCTTCAGCTCCATAACCTACTACCAAGACACCGTGGTCAAGGATGAGTTCACTGCAGTTTGGTTCATAGTAAACACCTGTGAAAGGAGAATAGCTGTTAGTGACGCCAAAATGAAGATCGACCACAATTGTTTGCAGACAGGCGTCATGCGAATTTACCGTTGCTGTAGAGTTGGAAGGAGGCTCTGCTGGCATCAATAGCCACAGAGATTGGACCAATGGTTCCGGCAGCATCTTGAAGAGCAGACTCATCACGAGATCTGACGTCCTTGTAGCTGCTGATGGTGGCTCCACGGTTGGTAGCAGAGTAGCGGCAGACTCCGTCCTAACCGAGAGAAACGAGGGTTAAGACCTGATACCCGGTAACTTTAGTCTGTCAAAAATAAATAAGCTTGAATGTGTGGCTACTTACACGTTCCTCGTAGGGGTAGGAAGATTCGGTGTCAACGCCATTGTTGTCGATGATGTATTCGAAAGCACTGTCCATCAAACCACCGTCGCATCCCATGTTACCATAGCTGTAGGAGCAGTCCATCAAGTTCTGTTCACTGAGTGAAACCAATTTACCAGTGGAAAGGGCATGTTGACCTTCCACGGATCCAGTCTAAGTGTGACAAAAGGATATGTAATCAAATTATTTCCACCCCCGCTTTAGTCTTATTACAGGTGGATTACTTACTGTACTGAATGACCAGCAGCTACCGCATTGTCCTTGATCCTTAACTCCGGTGACGATTCCTTGATCACGCCAATCGATGGAGGCTGGAGCAGCAACGCCTTTGGGCAATTCAAAGACCTCAGCAGCCTTCTTGTTGTTCTGACGATAACCGTTCATCTTGGCAGCGAATTCCTTGTTGGTCTGTTCATTGTTAAAGTAATATTGTTAGGATGAAATTGCGGTAAAAACGGAACTAAAATGTTGTTCAGGAGCACACCAAGTCAGCGAACTGGTTGACGCCCAAGGTGAAGGTGACTTTTCCTTGCTTGTGGAGGGCATTGTGGCGAGCGATCTCAGCCAGGTTTTCCTTGAAGATCCTCTTACGGGATGCTTCCTCAGCAACACTCTTGTAGGCCTTGCCTGTTGGGATGTGAAGAAATTAGGGCCTTGTAATCGATTGTTACCAGATTTGACGCTATGAATGGGCGTCATGTGGTCCTTTGGTCCACTGATCACAGATGTGCTTGCCAATGGCGTTTTTTTTTTAAGAATTTCAGAAACTCAATCGTATTGTGAGCGATTCTTACCGAACTTGGCCTTGAAGGATTCCCATTCGGTATCCTTCACGGCAGCGACGGCCACCACCAATAAAGCGATGCAGACGATGTATTTCATGTTGAAGTGCTGCAATATTTTTGACTCAGTTAGTACTGCAATTCAAATGTAGCTGCAACTTTTCTAGCGTTAATTAACTTACCGTTTCTGAATACCTGTGGATCAGAAGTGAATCGTGGTAGATTTGGTCTGCCTTTTATATACGTAGATTTAGTTAAACCACGTGTACCGTTCGGTGGTAATCTGAGATGATTACCCGATGGGAGTGATCAGGTGATTCTAAAATTAGTATAGCAGTTTATTGCAGTTCGCCAAGATAAAGGGCAGAATATTAATCTAACTATAGTTTTAGTTGATTAGTTTTATTTTTACTTGTACTTAGTTCAGATTTCAAGGTGTGCATGTGTTTCACATTGTGTGTTAGTCCTTTGACCTTGTGAATATCCTGGACCATTTTAAAATGGACTTTTTAATAATAATTAATCAAAAACGGCAGTCGTTTTGCCGTTTTTTTTTTGGTAATAGCTTTGTTACGCTAATTTGGTGCAGCCGTTATGGTTGTAGCGTGCGACAGTTGCCGTATTTCAGTAATGTAGCGAGAGGCTACCTAAGATGTTGGGCGTCGATCGCTTGAAGGGTCCTAAGCGCAATCCAATTTTCAGGTCCCCTTGTCAGGGCAGGCCTTGGGGGAGGGCTGTACGGGCAGCCGCCCGTGGCCTTCCACTGAATAAGTGCAATTGTAACTTCTGTAGAATATAATTTGTGATAAGATACTGACAGAACTTGAGCTTTCGATATACTATGCTTTGCCTTATTGTGAACGGTGGGCGGCACTGCATCGTAAGGCTGGTTCGGCCCCTTGTTCTAAATACTAAGAAATGATATCAAGTCAATTTATTACTTAGTAAAAATGCTAGTCAATCCTTTCTTTTAAAAATAAACTGTTGTTCTCTGTGAATACTCTAAAGTAGCGTGGTCGACTATTGCGCTGGTGGTTTCAGGTTCGATACTGAATCGAGATGGTTTGGCTTCTTTCGAACGATAGTGCGTATTCCGTCGGATGGTAAGTAAAGCCGTGACCTCCTGTGTTGTCGGCACGGCACCACATACCGGCACCATGCAGAGCCGGCGTTCGCCGGAGCCCTGCCCCGCTCACGGGCCTTATGAAAATGCAAGATGTGTTTTCCTACAAAAGGCTCCACGAAAACCAGGGCATCGAACCGTTACTTTTTTTCGTTCCGGTTTCGGTTACGGTTCAGGTCAAATAAATATATCGGTTCTGTTACGGTTTTCGTTCCATTAAAAATATCAGTTTTTCCGGTTTACGGTTTCACTCCGAATAATAATTTTAAAAAAATTAATTTGTATTAAATATAATTTTAAAATACAGTAGATTATACTTAAAATATCCATCATCATCATCTCACCTTTATCCCGCCTGAGGCAGGGTTGGGTCTGCGGGTTCTAATCCTGCACTCCCGTCTATCCCCCACAGTCCCCCTCCACCCCGCATGCTTCCATGTCCCTTTGCACCACCTACTCCCACGGCCATTTTGGTTTTCCTCTACCCCTGGTGCCCCCCAATCACCCGCAGTCCCGTAATGGACCTAATACGTTCCTCCCCTCCCCTCCTCATCACATGCCCATACCACCTCAACCAATTCTCATCATTTCTGTGATGTCTCCCACTCCTAAGCTACCTCTAACTTACTAGTTTCGGATTCGGTCAGATCGTGACACCCCTCTCATGTAGCGTAGCATATGCATCTTAGTCAGTTGCATCTGTTTTTCGTGGTTCTTCCTAGCTTCCCAACACTCTGAGCCATAAAGCATAGCAGGCCTAACGACAGTTCTGCGAACTTTGCCCTTCAACTTTATTTGCATCCATATGTCGCACAGGACCCCACTACCCTGACTCCATTTCAGCCATCCTGCATTAATACTATGGGTCACGTCAGAATCTATCCCCGATTTCTCCGGAAAATGGATCCTAAATACCGAAACTCTTGCACCACTCGTATCACCCAACTCCACAACGAATCTCACCCCCTTGCCTCTGGGCACTAAAATTCAAAGCTAGGTACTCAGTCTTCTTCATATTCACCTTAAGCTCCACCTCCCTCCCCTCTGTCCACAGGTGTCGAACCAATAAGAGCGATATTTTTTTTCCGGTTCGGTTCTGGTTTTCGTTCCGAGCAAAAATAACGGTTTACCGGTTTTAGGTTTCGTTACGGTTCGATGCCCTGACAAAAACTCTCGCCGGCACTGCTACTATGATACGGGTAGAGGAGGTCAAATGAGGCAATTGTGCATGCTCACGAAAAGCAGACCAGCAATTTAGCTTGCGTATTTGCCTCATTTGACCTCGTATCGCTCGTTTCGTCTTCGTCGACGTTCACCACTAACTCTCTATTATTGCCAAGTGTATGGGCTCGCCCCGTTGGTGTCCGTGGAATGCCTAACGAATAGTGGTGAACGTCGACGATGACGATACGAACGATACGAGGTCAAATTAGGTAACTGTGCATGCTCACGAAAAGCAGACCGGCAATTGAGCTTGCGCATTTGCCTCATTTGACCTGGTATCGTTCGTATCGTCATCGTCGACGTTCACCACTAATTCTCTAATAAACATAGGAGGCGTAAAAGTACCGGGAGCGGCGAGTTGCGTTGTACACACCAGTTCTCGTCTGATCACTGAAGTTAAGCAATGCAAGCTCAGTTAGTACTGACATGGGTGGTCGCTCGGGAAAGCTGGGTACTGCTAATACCCAATAATCGTCGCATTAGTGTAGTGTCTGTGCAGTATATGCATTAGAACTATGCAGTGGACGGGTCTCTAATGACCTTGTAGTTGACGGGACCTTAAACTCCAACAAACAAACAACGTAAAGGTACCGTCAAACAGATCGCCCTTGTTCCCTTTCCGACGCAAAATCAATATGGCAGGAAAAGGGTTAGAATATGTTTTTCCGTCTGTAAAATGATCAAATGTTTTCTCTAGGGAGGCGAGTAGTCTTAGGGTAGTCTCACACTGGAGCCGACTACGAGCGACTTTTAGTCGTGGGTAGTCGTACAATTATGCACGAATGATCCAATTCTTTGTTTCCTTATGCATCCTCTCACTTTGGCTGCGACTCAGTCGTTCGACTACGTACATACACTTCCAACTTGCGACTACAGTAGATCCCAAGTGGTTCGGATTTTTCGTCCGACTTTGTGCGACTTGCACAAAGTCTCTTTTGTTTTAAGTTTCTTTTGTTCTTCTTGTCAGTGGTGCGGGACATGAGTGGGTTTCGCTGACGCAAGTCGTGCATAATGTGAGAACTTAAGTCGTGCGTAGTCGGAATCGCACATAGTCGGCTTCAGTGTGAGGCTAGCCTTAAGTGAAAAATTAATTTTAAGTGTAGGAAGTCACATCCCAGCGCGCCGAATATCTGGCTGTTCTATACACAGGCCGTTGCATGGCATGCAGTGGCGCAGCTTAGAGGGTGCAATGGTTATCTCATCTTAAGTGCGAAATGGGCGTCTGGAAGAAGTTGCAATTGTCTAGAGGCGAAATATTATAAAAATGCATTTTTTATGGGGCAGACTCAGTTGTCACTTATCAACACTTCTTCGTAGTAGTACGGTAACTCAAGTCTTTTCTATTATGGTTCCAACATTATGTTCGTCTTTATTGAACCTGACTGAAGGAAGGGCTACTCTTCTTTTTCTTGGATACTTGAGCAAAAGCACTGCATGAATGTAACGCAGGAGACGATGTGGTATTAAAAAGCTATATGAGAAAAGGCCAATGAGTTGGAAAATCTGCTTATCGTTGTCAACAGGATTTTAAAGTCAGTCATGAGTAATGGGAATCTAATCATTTAGAAATGATGAGTGGCATCTTTTGGGTGGTACGGTTGCTAGAAGCATCGAGATAACCATATCCTTTATGTGTGTGTATATTTTAGGAGTTCGAACTACTGGTTCACAAAATGGCGCCAATCTCATTTTGAAGGCCAATACAGTTGGCTCTCTTTTATGCGGGTTCTTTTCATGCGATTTCCAAGTTATGCGGTTTGCATTTGGTTAAAAACATTTTTGCCAAATAAGCATACTGCATGCCTTTTGAGAAAATATAGTCAGTCTAAGGCCCATGATACTGATAAAATCCACCGACCATTGTATTAGCCAGTCAAAGACGTTTTAGTCTGTCAGAAATTAGCATAGGGCCTACATAATAGGGGGTTCTGCACTTGTGGCAGGGTCGGGTCTGCAGTTCCACTGAACATGCTCTCTAAAATTAAAACTTATTTTGGAGGTGATTTGAACATTTTTAACCATGATGATATAGAAGAGGCCAAGTTGCGTTGGACACACCAGTTCCCGTTAGATCACTGAAGTTAAGCAGCGCACACCCACGTCAATTCCAACTTGGGTGGTTGGTAAAGAACGTTGGGTGCTGCAAATTAACCGTCTTCCTCCTCCTTTCACCTACCTCCTCAACTCCCGTGGGCAGCTTCCTAAGGGGTTTACCTGTTATGGCTGCCTGGCTTACACCCCAGCCCACAAACTAATCAAAGAACTGCTAGTGGATGATATCTTAATTGACGATGATATTATTAAATTAACTTTAGGTGCAGGCTGGTGTCAAAGTGTCCCCGGACACATTGAGGTAATTTAACACATACCTCAAAGTGTCTGCTTTCACGTCAAAGTGTCCCGGCCGTTTTCCATTACCCGGGTTAAGTTATTTTGATAGAAATTTCGCGTTAATTCACATTACACATGTGCTCTGCAGTGCATATGTGCTCTGCAGAAAAGAGACAAATTCGGGCATCTGCATTCGGACGTTGCTTTAAAAAGCAACTCCTATCCCTTTTCCCGCCTATGGCAGGGTCGGGTACCCATTTGTCCCTCTGAATGGACACAGGGTGATATATTGGTCATAATTTTTTCTGCAGCCAGTTGCTGGCCAAAGCTGCACCCCTACGCTTATTTATCGTTGGGGAATGCTACTGATGACAGGGGGTGAGCTCCTACACCTGGAAATTTTGCCTCATCTACCCGTTGCGTAGTAGAGAGGGTTCTTTTACATGCTAGTGCCATCGTACACCCACACAGGACCTCGGTTTTACTTCTCATCTGAAAGAAGGCACACTCGTGGCTTCTCTGTCGCCCGAAAGAAGCCGACCCACCATGGTCCAGTATCGAACCTAGAACTACTGGCATAGTTGCCGAGCGTGCTAACCACTGTGCTAACTACTAACCTCGATGTGTCCCGCAGGACACTTTGACATGTGACACCGGCATCCCCCCCACAGACAACCCAGCCAATATCCCTGCATGTTCCAAACGCCTGACTGGAGTGTCCCCAATCAGAACATGTTCAGGGAACCTGCAGACCCGACTCTGCCACAAGTGGGATACGGGTATGATGATGATGAGGATGATGATGGTCAAAGCAAAAGTCTGCATAGAGTGAGAAAAATCTATATTTGTGAAAATGTATCGTCTATATCAAAGAGATCTATTGCTAAGACAGTTATTTCTGATGATAAAAGTGATTTACAAACAGTTTGCAGATGATGTATACCCTTACAAGATAGACAATTGAATTGAAATACAATTTTATTTAAGGTTCATATAAATCTTTTTCAGCTTCCCAAAGAAATTTATTAAGAAACCTATTTTCTTTAACATCAACAAACTTTTTTTATGTGGTTGTTAATTCATTTTAATTCATTATTTTGGAGTTATGTGAATTTTAAAAATTATGGAACATATCCTCATTTTTCCATAGACTTATAGTCTCATTTTATGCAAATTCTTTTTATTCAATTTTCTGAGGAACATGTAGCTTCTATTCTTGATGCATAAAGTATAGGATTTCTAGCATTATGAAAAGTGAAAGGGAGGAGTGCCTCGTTATATTACAGATAGGGTCCAATGATACAGTATAACCCAGAGTACACTTGCAGCAACAGTTCTGGTGGGAATTGTGGGAATAGCCAAGGAAGTCAGAAATATCAGACAAAAGGCTAAGGTAACGATGTGCCCATTCATTGAAAGAAGGGACAGTGGCTGAGTAGCTATGGCTAAGGCCTGTTGGGTAAATGACAGGATGTTTCCTGAAGGACAAATGATTAGAGTGAAACTACTAGAATATAGGGCATGCATCACAGATCTTCATTCCAGGTTTGCAAGGGATAGATGTCATTTCAAGAATCTGAGCTTCTGAAGTTAAGCAACACACACCCACGTTAGTGCCAATATAGGTGGTTGGTAGGGAACGTTGGGTGCTGCAAATTTCCTGTCTCCTACATCCCCTACACCTAACTGCTCCTCACTCACAAGCTGCCTCCTAAGGGTTTGGCCTGTTATGGCTGCTTGGGATTCTCCCCATTCCATTAGTGTAACAATGTCAATGCAACACTTGGGTTGGAAAAAAATTAAGGAGTTTATAGTTGATTTTTTTTTAGGAAAGAGAGAGGGTCATGGTACTCCAGGTTAAGGTGCAACAAACATAACAAGGAGCTAATAGACAGCAATAGTGTAGGGGTGGGCAGGGAATTAACTGCAACTTATCAATTGTCCTTGCTTGTAATCAATTGTAGAAGCATAATCAATAAATGACCAAATTTAATGCCCTTGCTACCACATCAGATGCTGATATCGTTATAGGCACTGAATAATGGTTAAAGGAAGATACTGTATAAGCTCAATAGAGATTTTTCCTTGTAGGTAGGCCTACATAGTGTATAGAAAAGATAGGGAAGCAGGTAGAGGGGGAGGTATGTTTGTTGCTATAGACAAATCCTTGAAAAGTTCTAGGGAAGCAGGATTTGAGGGTGACAGTGAGATGCTGTGTTGTAGTATTTCTGGCTCAGGAAATGATCCAAATCCTTCATTGAGATGGGCACACTCTTTGGAGCGCCTCAATCACTGAAAGAAGGTTCCAAAAGTTATTCTAGGTGGAGACTTCAATCTTCCAGGGGTGAGGTGGGACAGTGTGTAATCTGCTTCAAATTGCAGTCTTTCAGTCTCTGAGGGAGAATAGGCTGAGGTGGTATGGATACGTCATGAGAAGAGGGGAAGAGGAGCTCGTTAGGTGCATTCCTGGAATAGGGGGAGACTGAAGCAGACGTGGGAACAGATTGTCCATAAGGACATGGCTGTGTGTGGAGTGGATGGGGAGCTGGTGGGAGATAATTGGGAGTGGAGAGATGCAACTCAGACAGGACCCAGCCACAGGCAGGGAAAGGGTATGATGATTATTGGATGCATGTGGTATGGTCATGTAATGTGAAGAGGAAAGAAGAAGCATGGGGGAAAACCAAAACAAACTTGGGATTAGTTTGGAGGTTGGTCATAGTGGTAAGGGTGGATCAGGGGAAGCGCTTCAAATAAGTGCACTCCAAATATTTTTAAATATTCAGAATCCATTGTTACAAATCTAGCTAGCAATTCAACAGGTGCTCTACTGCCCCTCAGGCAGTGCCCTCTCTTCAGTGGTTTAGCCAACTGTGGACTGCACTGCAACTGTTGAACTGGCAGTATAGAAATGGGGATAGCAGTGTGAAAATGCCTCATCAGATAAAAAGGTGAATCATGCATCAGTTGAAATATGGGCAGCTGAAATATGTGCCCCATTGAGGCACTGAGGGGGAGAAATTGCTGCATTGCTCCCTCTCCTGGATCTGCCACTGTCTGGAACCCACTGACCCACCCCTGCTACAGGTGGGATAAGGATTTGATGATAAAGCATAAGAGATTACTGTCGTGTGGGACAGCAAATGCATGAAACAGGCGTCTTCAAATGTTCTACACAATGGATTTTTGGGTTGATATCGAATCAAAAGGCTGGCTGCCTATGGTTGAAAGATTATAATAAAACAATAGATAAAGACCATCCATGGGCCGTCATGCATCAAGAAATATGATCTCAAGTAACTCCAAGAGGAAAATTAAATCATTATGTATTCAATCATTACTAGACCTATAACATAACTGTAAAGTATGTATTTGTGGAGTGATAAAATGAAAATCGAAACATCAAAATACTGCAATTTCCTTTATTACTTCCAAACTATGAAAATTTTTTGAGAGAAAACCTTACGTGAAAGAAAAAAATGAATTGCGTTTTTAGAATCAGCACAACTAATAATATAAAAATCAGTTATCAAAAGTAAAACAATTTTTAAAATGTATTTTTTTGCAGGCCTGTGTAATCATTTTGGCCTGTAAATGTTTAACAACAGGATTCAGCAACAACATCCCTGTAGATATTCCTGTGCTGACCATATTATGGATTGTTTAGCTATGGAAGGCTTTAAAGGAAAATGGTGAGTGAGCTGAGGTGCTGTGGGAGAAGCTGGTTTGGCCCATCACTGAGATGCTCATTATCAAAGGTTGAAGAGATAGAGGTAGGCCGGTTGTGCAACTGGACATGCAAACATTTGCAATTTCTGCTGTAGAAGTCGCAGACCCTATCTTAACACATTTTAAGCAGGAGACATAGTACTATGGGTTTTCTTGATTAGTAGTGGAATGCAGGAAGCGTAGTACTACGTTTGATATTGGCCTGGCATGAATTTTGACTTTTATTCCATTTTATTACCTTAAGAGCCAATGCAAGGCTATGTGCTCTTCCTGTCTCAAAAATTGCTGGCCCTTCCATTCCCCCATCCCTCATGAACCTCCTCACATCCCTGACTGTCCTTGTCTACAAGACCATTGAAGTCCTCACCAACAAAAAACGTTCATTTCATTTATGCCGCCTTACTTCAAAATCTATTTAGTGCACCAACTCATCAAAGAGTTGGTCCTCATGAGGAGGCTCCTCATGACAGGGGCAGATCCAGGAGGAGCAATACAGCAAATGCTCTCCCTGGTGCCTGCAGTCCCCCTGTCTCCCTGGTCCCCCTGTTGCTCCCCTCAGTGCCTCAATGGGGTGCATATTTCATCTGATGCATGATTCAACTTTGCAACTGATGAGGCATTTTTGAAATGTTGTTCCCATCTCTATACTGCTGGGCCCACAGTTGCAGTCCAATTTGCATTTTATTGAACCACTGAAGACAGGACATTGTTTAACGGGCAGTAGAACACCTGTTGTAATTGCTAGCTAGAAATATACTAAGGTATTTTGAATAAATGATGGCATAAGTGCTCCGCCCTCCATCTGCCTCTGGATGTGCTCCCCACCAAACTACTATAACTAACATTAGCCTACCATTTATTCTTTTAACTAGGATGACCCCCCTGCTTACTACTTCAGCTCACTGTTTAATACTATACCAACCCCGTTTCACCCTTCTTCACCACCTGTATATATAAGCTTGTATCCAGGTCGTATCCCTCCCCAGGATCCTAGATCTATCCCCCTTTCACCTGGTTTCTTATAAGAAAACTACACCAATCCTCCTATTTTTTAGGATCCTAGCTAATTCGCCTGCTTTTCTTGTAAGGATCCCCACATTTCACGTCCCTAATCTAAGAGTAGCCCCTCCTTTTGATAGGACTGCCATGACTGGGGAAACCAAAGCCAGGAATATTAGACGGGTAGTCTGTGAGGGATGCCAGTCCACCCCATAGAAGACACTCAATGCATTATCTGCCATTGAAACCGAGGTTCGGACGCATGCTAACGAGGACCTGGGGCCTAATTGATCATCCCATAATGGAATTCCATGTCCACAGACCCCACCGACCACTGAGCCCAACAAAGGGACGCTCATTGGGGTCGCCAGGGTTGCTCAGACAGGTAACCGACAGAGAGTCATGACCCCCAAGTGCCAGGATCAATAGACACCAGAGACTGAACATGTCATTTCCATAAGTTAACATAAGGGGCGAGAACGCCCCCTTCAGCCAATTGATCAGACCGAGTATCTAAGTATCAGCCTTGGCCAAAGTGGCTTAGGGTTGGATTGGCTTGGACTTAAGGTTGCAATCCTACCCATTGACGTGTTGGAGCAATCTCACCAGTGCAGGGCAGCCCAGAGACGTCGCAGGGGATAAGCCCCCTCAACCACCAGGATTCACTTTCCACAGGGGTTCTGGTCTTCATGCCCTGCAAGCACGTGGGTAAGCGTTTTCTTACAGTCACCTCCCAGGGGATCCCACATCAACCAGGGCCAGTAATGATGTTGGAGGTTGGCCTTCTCTGGGTCTGCCCCTTTTAGTCACCTCATCAGCTCTAATTTTGTTTTTGTTGGTGTTTTAGGGCCGTTCAACTATAATGGTTATTAGAACTCTGTCCACTGCATATTTTTAATGCAGAGTTTGTGCAGACAGTTTGCTGTTACAGCGATTTGCTTATCAGCAGTACCTAGTGTTCACAAGCGGTCACCCATGCTACAATATCTGGGACTGAGTTCATTAACTTCAGTGATCTGATGAGAACTGGTGTCCAACGCAATTTGCCGTTCCCAATAAATTTTCTAACATGTCCATGCAGTGCTGGCACAGACTTTTGAACGACCTTTTGTAGGAAAAAGAATTTGACATTTTGCGGCTTCCGGGCTACCAGCTTACCTGGTTCCTGCAAACGTGTCGAACCCACCTCGCGACAGCCCTATATGTCCATGCAGTATATTAGATACGCTTCTGCATATATTAGAGGTAGCCTGGGCGTGGTAGACATCGCCAAAAAAAAGGAGGGAGAATAGGCTGAGGTGGTGTGGACACGTCATGAGAAGAGGGGAAGAGGAGCTCGTTAGGTGAATTCCAGGAATGCAGGTGGTCGGTGTTACCCAGGGTAGTGGGAGACCGAAACAGATGTGGGAAAAGGTTGTCCATAAGGACATGGAAGTGTGTGGGGTGGATGGGGAGCTGGTGGGAGATAGACGGGAGTGGAAGGCTGGAACCCAAAGACCCGACCCTGCCACAGGCGGGATAAGGGTATGATGATGTAGTAAATACCAAGGCTATGATGGTGATGATGATGTTCATGCAGTGCTGGCACAGGCTCTTGCAGGGACCTTTAGTAGGAAAAAGTGTTCTGGGTTCTGGTGGGTTCACCGGGTTCCAGCAAACGCGCCAAACCCGCCTTGTGACAGTCCTACATATAAATTTCCTGACATGTCCATGCATACAGGCTTTTGTAGGAAATAAAACCATTTTACATTTTCATAAGGCACGGAACCTCAGTAAACGCAGGGCCGGGTTCCAGCAAATGCCCGCCTCACACCGGGTCTGCCAAAAAGACCCCAATAAAATAGTTAATTGGCCAGTCATGCTATACAGCTCAGAATGTTGGGCAATGGGATACAACCACTAAAAGAGAATACAAGTGGCAGAAATGCAAATGTTTCTGTACATGTCTGGGGTGTCGAGGGTAGATACTTAGAAACGATTTAGGTTCCTTCAGCTACAATGGTCATTAGAGCCCCATCCACTTCACACAGTAGTTCTAAAACAGAGTCTGCACAGACACTATGCTGCTTGGACGATTTTTGTACCCGGCAGTGCCATCTTAACACATGGGCCTGCTGAGCATTTTGCCCGGGTGCCCCATGCTAATCTGTGTATGTGAAGTGACCATTTACAAATACTGGTGAGTGGTTGCCATAGCACACTGATTTGCCCAGGGACCTCATGCTAAACTGTATATGCCAAGTAACCATTTATACATTCCTGTAAGTGGTTGTCATAGGGGCCCCAGCAAGCAGACTGCTTTGCCCAGGGGCCCATAATGCTGTTAAAGTGGCACTGGTGCCCAGTGTTCCAAAGCGGTAAAACAATGATTGTACTATCTGGGGTTGCATTGCTTAACTTCAGTGATCATATGAAAACTGTTGTGTCCAACCACTCCCCACTTTAGAAACGAGTACAATAGAGACAGTCCGAGGGTAAGGAGCATAGCAGAGAAGATGAGAGATTACCAATCTGAGGTGGTATGGGCATGTGATGAAAAGAAGAATGGAGGGCCCAATCCTGACAGTGATGGGGATAAGGGTTTGAGGAATATGATGGTAGTTTTGTGGCTACAGCAATTTTCCCTTAACAGAATTTTAATATGCAGCTCACAACATCGCCCACCACAGCAGTTTAAGTTGGTTTGTATCAGTGCCCGCTACAAAAGTAAGTTTGCACACATCAGTGCCCGCTACAAAAGTAAGTTTGCACACATCAGTGCCCGCTACAAAAGTAAGTTTGCACACATCAGTGCCCGCTTAAAATGTGTTAATAGCAACGAAATAAGGATTTGACGTTGATAATAAGGAAGTGTTACAAAACACCTTGGAGCAAAGTATCAGCTATATTTGGGGGCACATATGTCAGCTTATATTGTCACAAAATTTACTAATTATGATGTCGTAAAACATTCAATTAATATTTTAAAGCTTTACTTCAGAAAACTGTTTTGACATTGTTGAGACATACTGGGTTTACGATGGCAAAAACAATTCATGAATTTGATAACATTCGTACAAGTGGTTTATTTGACATGTCCGCGATATTTAAACAATTGGGTAGCTGGCTTCGGTGGCAATACCACAGTTGTTATTCCTGTTACGGGACATCTTGATGTATCCTTGTTCTCCCCAGGATGTTCCCCAGCTAAAAATAAATACATTTGGTATCAGTCATTCGAAATTATTAGTTAACGGAACATCCTGAAAATTATTGAAGATAAATTACCTGTTCTTGACGAGCCAGTAGTCCTGGCCACCTTCAGCTCCATAACCTACTACCAAGACACCATGGTCAAGGATGAGTTCACTGCAGTTTGGTTCATAGTAAACACCTGTGAAAGGAGAATAGCTGTTAGTGACGCCAAAATGAAGATCTACCACAGTTGTTTGCAAACTGGCATCATGCGAACTTACCGTTGCTGTAGAGTTGGAAGGAGACTCTGCTGGCATCAATAGCCACAGAGATTGGACCAATGGTTCCGGCAGCATCTTGAAGAGCAGACTCATCACGAGATCTGACGTCCTTGTAGCTGCTGATGGTGGCTCCACGGTTGGTAGCAGAGTAGCGGCAGACTCCGTCCTAACCGAGAGAAACGAGGGTTAAGACCTGATACCCGGTAACTTTAGTCTGTCAAAAATAAATAAGCTTGAATGTGTGGCTACTTACACGTTCCTCGTAGGGGTAGGAAGATTCGGTGTCAACGCCATTGTTGTCGATGATGTATTCGAAAGCACTGTCCATCAAACCACCGTCGCATCCCATGTTACCATAGCTGTAGGAGCAGTCCATCAAGTTCTGTTCACTGAGTGAAACCAATTTACCAGTGGAAAGGGCATGTTGACCTTCCACGGATCCAGTCTAAGAATGACAAAAGGATATGTAAGCAAATTATTTCCATCTCCGTTTAGTCATATTACAGGTGGATTACTTACTGTACTGAATGACCAGCAGCTACCGCATTGTCCCTGATCCTTAACTCCAGTGACAATTCCTTGATCACGCCAATCGATGGAGGCTGGAGCAGCAACGCCTTTGGGCAATTCAAAGACCTCAGCAGCCTTCTTGTTGTTCTGACGATAACCGTTCATCTTGGCAGCGAATTCCTTGTTGGTCTGTTCATTGTTAAAGTAATATTGTTAGGATGAAATTGGCCGTAAAAACGGAAAGAAAATTTTGTTGTGGAACACACCAAGTCAGCGAACTGGTTGACGCCCAAGGTGAAAGTGACTTTTCCTTGCTTGTGGAGGGCATTGTGGCGAGCGATCTCAGCCAGGTTTTCCTTGAAGATCCTCTGACGGGATGCTTCCTCAGCAACACTCTTGTAGGCCTTGCCTGTCGGTTTGTGAACAAATTAGTTGTAATCAATGAGTTACCAGATTAACCATATCATCTGACCGTTTAGTCCACTGAGCACAGATGTGCTTTCCAGTGGCGATTTTTAAGGAATTTCAGTAACTCAATCGTATTGTGAGCAATTCTTACCGAACTTGGCCTTGAAGGATTCCCATTCGGTATCCTTCACGGCAGCAACGGCCACCACTAATAAAGCGATGCAGACAATGTATTTCATGTTGAAGTGCTGAAATATTTTTCACTCAGTTAGTACTGCAGTTCAGCTGGATGTTCCAAAGGCAATTGTAAATTCTGAAGCATTAATGCACTTACCGTTTCTGAATACCTGTGGATCAGAAGTAATTCGTGTTAAATTTGGTCTGCCTTTTATACAGAAATATTTAAACGACGTGTCGGTTTTGGTGGCAATCTTAGATTATTACCCGGTTTAGTGATCATGTGATTCTAAAATTGGTATAACAGTTTATCGCAGTTCACAAAGATAATGGGCGGAATTTTAATCTAAATATGTTTTTAGATGATTAATCTTCTTTTACGTGTACTTGTTAAGACCTCAAGGTGTTCACATTGTGTTTTATTCCTTTGACCTCGTGAATATCCTGGACCAGCTTGAAATGAACTTTTTAATAATATTTAATCAGTAACGCCTGTCGTTTTTCTGAATTTTTGGTGATAGCTTTTACACACACTCTATAGTTGCAGTGCAATTCCGCCTTGGTGGCGCAGTGGGTAACATGCTGGAGAATTGCGGAGGTGCACGATGGCATTTTCACGTAAATGAATCCTCTCTATTATACAGAGTAGCAACTCCTAACCCGTTTCCCGCCTATGATAGTGTCGGGTCTACTATGCAGCCGTAGATGAGTCAGAATTCCCATGTATAAGAGCTCGTCCCTTGGCGTCGGTGGAATTTCCTAACGATAAATAAGAATAGGGTTGTCAGTTTGGTCGGCAACCGGCTGCGAAGAAACACTCCAATATGTTACCGTTGTAATCATTCGGAGAGCATTATGGTTACCCGGCCCTGCCATAGGCGAGAAAAGGGTTAGGAGTCTCTTTATTGTTGTAGTGCACGATAATGGCCAGAACATTTCCATATGGGTCAAGATCTTGGAGTTTCCTAGGCTTCTTCCAGCTTTGAACTCCCCCCTCACCGGTTCTATATGCTAAATAACTATATCAAGTGACTTTATTACTTAATAGAAAGACTGATTAATTAATTGTTTCTTCATAAAAAATTGTTGCCTCTGTGTGATTGTCAGGGCCGGTCCACCCATAGGTTCGAAGTACGGAAAGAACACGGTCAGCCGTTCTGATGGGGCGACCGGCCGCCTTCTGAAACTTAAAAGTAACACGAAACTTTTAATACTTTGATGATTCAGGAAAGAATTCCGCCTCGGTGGCTCAGTGGGTAGCCTGCTTGGTAACTGCGTTAGTGGTTCTAGGTTCGATATTGGATCAAGGTGGGTTGGCTTCTTTTGGGCGAGAGAGTTGCCCCGAATGCGCCTTCCTTCAGTTGAGAAGTAAAACCGAGGTCCCGCGTGATGTACGATGGCAGTGGCACGTAACCGAACCCTCTCTACTATGTAATAGGTAGATGAGGCAAAATTTCCAGCCATAGAACTTCGCCATCAGGCGTCGGTAGAATGCCCCAATGAACAGTACACAGACTATAAATAAACGTAGGCGTTGCAGCTTTGGTCAACAACCGGCTGCAGAAAAGCACTGTCCAACTAATCACCCTTGTTCATTCAGAGGGACAAGAACGGTATCCGACACTGCCATAGGCGGGAAAAGGGTTAGGGAGTAGCTTTTGCTTTGATGCTTCAGGAAAGAAAGGTACAGTTGGCTCTCTTGGTGCTTGGCCTGGTCATTGGTCATCCTAGAATGTTTCTTTGCCTGTATCTACTCTAACTTTGAACCGTGATCCGCCATCTCCTACCACCTGTGGAAAGCTGCCTTCTTCTGGAGGATGGAAGCTTTCACCTCCTCATTCCACCACCATGTCTGCCTACCCAGGGACGAGCCTCCTATTCTAGCTGTGCCAAACATGGCCTTTCCACATTGTCTAATCTTGCTGGCCACCCTTTCCCAAATGGAATCCGTTTACCCTTCCAACCCCAGTCAACCTGGGTGAGAATCTCCTGCCTGAATTTCTGTGTTTGGTGGCAACTTCCACCACCTAATGACTGGTTTACCCTTCCATGTGTGATTCATAGTTGCCTCCATCATTAGTACTTCCATCATGAGACATTTATGCCCTCTTTCTTTATGGAAATCCTTGTTGGGTAACACCCAGCAATCACGGATCTCGGCACTATGCTGCCTCCTAACCATAAAAAAGTCAATTTGAGAGCTTCCCATTGGTAACTGAAAAGTGATGAGGTGCTTTTCCTTTGTTTTGAATCCAATTATTGGCAAATGCAAGGGTGTGTGCTCATGCTGTCTCAGGGACTTTTTGTCCCTCTTCTTTGAGTTGACCATACCCCCATCCCCTGTGGACGTCCCCATATCCTTGTCCCTCCTTGCCCTCATGGCCGTTAAAGTCCCCTCCAATGGACAATTAGATCTCTTGCCCCATCTAATCCTGGGATCAACCAACTGTACCACCTCATCAAAGTCCCACCAAAATCCCTCTTTAGGAAGCATCATGCAAGCCTGCTTGGGGGCATATGCACTGATGAGGTGGAGCTCAATACTCTGCCAAACTATGTTAACTAATATTAACCTATTGTTGATTCTGTGGCCTCCCATTATCCCCTACTGAAATTCCCTACTTAGTACAATCCCCAACCCACTTCATCCCTCCTCATTACTTGTGTATATTAATTTGTATCCCTTGCCAGTGCCCATGGTCGGCTCACCTTCCATCTCTTTTCATGGAGGAAGGCAACACTAATACTTCTATGCTTTAGGGTGTTGACTAATTCACCTGTGAGGGACCTTACATTCCAAGTTGCTAGCCATAGTTTAGCCCCATTACTAAGTGGGACAGCTCAGACTGGGGGCTCCCCAGTCAGATGCTCAATGTTTTATCTTTGTCAAGTAAGCCGAGGCCTCACCCTCACCTGACAACCCACCACTCACATCCTACACCAAAGAGATACAGTCCTAGGACTGCATGTCCCCAGCAGGCAAATAAAAGCAATAACAATAGTAGTCCCACCATGGTGGCATAGTGGTTAGCATGCTTGGCAACTGTGCCAGTAGTTCTAGCTTTGATACTGGACCAAAGTGGATCAGCTTCTTTCAGGTGAGAGAGAGGCTGCAAGTGTGCCTTCATTCAGATGAGAAGTAAAACTGAGGTCCCGTGTGGGTGTACAATGGCACTTGCTCGTAAAAGAACTCTCTCTACTTTGCAACAGGTAGATGAGGCAAAATTTCCAGGTGTAGGAGCTCGCCCCCTGGCGTCAATGGCATTCCCCAACGAACACTAGACTGACGATAAATAAGTGTAGGGGGCAGCTTTGGCAGGCATCCAGCTGCAGAAAAAAGCTATGACTGATATATTGCCCTGTGTCCATTCAGAGGGACAAACGGGTACCTGGCCCTCCCATAGGCAGGAAAAGGGTTAGCAGTTGCTTAATTACAATAGTAACAAATGATAAATTCTTTGATTAGTTTGTGGGTTGGGGTTTATGCCAGGCAGCCATAACAGGTTAACCCCTTAGGAGGTTGCCCACAGGAGATGAGGAGGTAGGTGAATGGAGGAGGAAGAGGGTTAATTTGCAGCACCCAACGTTCTTTACCAACCACCCAAGTTGGAATTGACGTGGGTGTGCGCTGCTTAACTTCAGTGATCTAACGGGAACTGGTGTGTCCAACGCAACTTGGCCGCACAATGCTTAATGATTTGTATTAAATAAGAAATTTGATGTACCAGCTTAGCACACAACCGAATTTCATGCAGTAACATGCTTACTTAAACAAATAGTGGCAAAATGGACTTAAAAACGGGTAGGGCATCCCTGAGGGCAACACCTAAGGCTCTCAAGGACAAGTGGGAAATAATGCAGCAGGATAGTGTACAAGTTACTCCTGAATTGCATGGAAAGCTGGTTAGAGACAAGGAAGCAGGGGATAGCAATATGCCTATCTTTATGCCACAGGATTTTACCTTGGAAGGGTTAGCTCAGATCAGTGATGGGGGTGCTATGGTGGTGCAACACCCATTACCTGGTAAATCTGTTGTTATAATTGGGGACACAGATTTAAGAGGTGTTGAAACCTGGGCACTACCAGAAGGGCAAGAGAGAGCATATGTTAGTGTTGCATCCCTCCCTGATGCAAGATTAATGGACATAAGGAATAGGATTGGCAGTATAGTGAAGGGGGAAAGGGAAGATTATATGACAGTATTTCAGATAGGGTCCAACGACATAACATAGGATAAACCTGCTATTGAAGTTCTTCAGAGAATTATTGATATTGCCAAGGAGGTTAGAAGATTGAGACCTAAGGCCAAGGGCAGATCCAGAGGCTGGCTCGGGGGGGGGGGGGGTGATTATGATTCTGAAGCAAATTGTAAGTTTCAGCCAGTCCAAATTCCCAAAGTAGCCAGGCCAAAGGCCTGGCCACAGGGGGGTGATCACCCCAATCACCCCCCCCCATGGATCTGCCACTGCCTAAGGCTAGGGTTATGGTGTGTCCTATTATTGAGCAAATGGATAAAGGAAAACTAACTACAGCTAAGGCCAAACGGATAAATGATAGGCTATTTTCTGATGGTAAAGCTATTGGGGCAAAACTACTTGATTATAGAGCATGTCTCTTGGATCTCCAACAGTGGTTTGCTATGGATGGATTTCATTTCAATGCAAGGGCTGCTTTGAGGATTGGTATGAAATTTAATGAGTTTATTGCTGATTTTTTAGGAAAGGTACCAGGTCATCTCATGCCAGGCTAAAGCACAATTCTCATAGGAAAGGGCTACTAGGCATTAATAGGGAAGGGGTAGGTAGGTTTCCAGCATTAACTAACCCATTGACTTGGCTTGTTGTTAACTGCAGAAGCATGGTAAATAAAGTGGCTGAGTTCAATGCCCTGGCTGCTACATCAGATGCTGATGTCATAATTGGCACTAAATCCTGGTTGAGGGGAGATGTTACATCAGCAGAGAATTTTGCAGATAAGTATATAGTTTACAGAAAAGATAGGGAAACAGGTAGAGGGGGTGGAGTCTTTATGTCCATAGATAAATCCCTGGAAAGCTCAAGGGAATTAAAGGGAGTGGCAAGTTGCATTGGACACACCAGTTCTCGTCGGATCACTGAAGTTAAGCAACACAAGCCCAGTTAGTACTGACATGGGTGGTCACTCATGAAAGCTAGGTACTGCTAATACCCAATAATCGTTGCATTGGTAGTGTCTGTGCAGTCTATGCATTAGAACTATGCAGTGGATGGGTCTCTAATAACCTTGTAGTTGATGGGACCTTAAACACCAACAAACAACAACAAATCTAGGGAATTAAGTTATGAGGAAGATTGAGAAATGCTATGTTGTCGGGTTGCTGACTCTTGTGGTGGGGGATTTACATTATTGGGTTCTATCGTCCTCCTGGTGATGACCCACAACCACTGATCAGACTATCACAATTGCTGGAGCTTCTGTATCAAAGGAAAAAGGTCCCAATGATAATTCTTGGTGGGGACTTCAATTTACCAGGGTTGGATTGGGGGAGTATGCAACCTAATTTAAATTCAAGGTTATCAGGGGCTCTAAATCTCTTTTTGGATCAACTTTACTGCAATGGATTGGAACAGATTGTGACCATGCCTACACATGAGAAAGGGGGAATTTTAGATTTAGTATTCACAAATGTGCCCAACTCTATAAATAATGTAAAATGTATTGAGGGAATTACTGTTCATGCAGTGGTTAGGGTGGAGATAGTGAGAAGGTTATGTAGAAAAGTGGCAGGAAGCAGGGTGGCATACCAATATAATAAGGCCAATTGGGAGCATTTCAAATGATATCTGGAATATGAATTAAATGACTTTTACACCATTGCTAATACCTGTGGTGTTGAGGAATCTTGGAATAGGTTCCTAGCTCTCTTAGAAGAGGGAGGGTACACAACTAGCTGTCCCCACTAGGATCATAAGGAGAAACTCTTTTCCCGAATGGTATTTGAAAGAGGTGAAGGCTAGGAATGCACTTAGGAGAGGGAGGGATGTTGATAGTGAGGTGGTCCATAATGGGTCCCACAAAATGGTTAAGGGGTTTATGAAGGAAGCTTACAAGAATTTTTATGAGCATATTTTGGGAGATAAGCTTAGGAAAAATCCAAAGGCATTCTGGGGATATATAAAGAGGTATAGGAAGGAGGGTGATAGGGATACAGTGGTTAAGGATGGGTTAGGAAATTTAGTCAAGGATAGTCTTATGATTGCCAACGTTTTTAATGACACATTTGCAAAATGCTTTGCAAGCAGTAGAAATAACTCCCAGCCAGAATTTAACAGGGATTTGCCAGGAGGAATGGATGAGGTTATTATCACTAGGGTGGGAATTGAGAAACTACTGAGTAAATTACCAATATATAAGGCCATGGGCCCTGATGGTGTTTCACCAGTTATTCTGCAGTGACTTTCTGGGATTATTAGCTATTATTTGGTGGGAATTTTTAAAAAAGTCATTAGCCACAAGCATTGTTCCATCATTATGGAAACTGGCAAACGTGGTGCCCATTTTCAAGTCTGGGGACACAGCAGATCCTAAGTGCTATAGACCAGTTTCATTAACAAGTGCTGTATCAAAGATGTTTGAGCACATCCTATTCTCATCTATAATGGGATATCTGGGAAATAAGGGCATCCTTAGTAATAACCAACACTGGTTTAGGAATGGCAGGCCATGTGGCACCCAAATAGCTTGCTTGATGGATCATATTGTTTCTTGGTTCATGTTGTGTTCTTGGACTTTGAACAGGCTTTTGTCATGGTGCCCCATGATAAGCTGGTCTCAAAAATGTCCAACTTAGGGATACATAGTATAGTAATGTTGTTCAATGGGTACAGTTCTATCTGCTTGATAGAAAACAGAGGGTCATTTTGAAGGGTAGTGCATCTCAGTGGAAACCAGTCACATCAGGGGTCCCTCAGGGAAGTGTATTGGGTCCTTTGTTGTACATTCTCTATGTCAGTGGTTCTCAAAGCATGTTCTGCAAAACTCTGTGACACCATTTCAAGTGTTCCACAAAAAAATTTAATGCACAAATAAAGCAATGGAGAGATATATACTCTGATGTAAACCACAGAAACAATGGTGGAGGGGGTCACTGAAGTTGAGACAGGCAAGTGTGATAGGAGGATCACAATCTAGTTGAAAGGGAAGTTCTACATGACAGTGGTTACACCAGCTATGCTATATGGATCAGAGTGCTGGGAACGCCACCCTCTATTTAGTGCTGCACAATCATGGCCAAAAAGGTAATAAATGCTGCCCTCCAATAATCGCCACAGCGTTTTTTCACTAGTGGTAAAATATTTTTGGAAGAAACAGTGGGGTATGCTGGTATACACTCACATACATCACCATCATACCCTTATCCCGCCTGTGACAGGTTTGGGTCTCCTGTCTATCTTCCACCAGGTCCTCATCTCCACACACTGCCAATACCTTTATAGACAACCAGCTCCCACGTCTGCTTTGGTCTCCCCCTACCCCAGGTGCTTCCAACCACCTGCATTCTTGAAATGGACCTAATGAGCTCCTCTTCTCATTGCGTCCATACCACCTCAACCTATTCACCCTCATTTTTTTGGCGATGACCACCACCCCAAGGCTACCTCGAATATATTCATTCCTAATTCTATCAGCTCTCGACACGTCACTCATGTACCACATTACCGCAGCATTGGCATCTTGGCTACTTGCATTCTATTGACATGGCTCTTCTTCACTGCCCTACCTTCTGATTCATATATAGCATAGTTGTCCTAACCACTGCCTTGTAGAACTTCCCTTTTAACTTGATGGAGACCCTCCTATCACATATGACTGTCTCCACTTGACCCATCCCCCATTGATTCTATGGATCACATCAGCCAATATTCCTGCAGGTTTCCAGACACCTGGCTGGGTGACCCCAGTCAGAGGACGTTCAGTGGACCAGCAGACCCAACCCTGAAACAAGCGAGATAAGGGTATGATGATGATGATGACTGCCAATATCATCGACAAAAAGCTCACAAATTATATAAATGTCGCCTTCTAATAAACGCCGCCATCTAATAAGCACCGCACCAAAAATGCCATGAAATAAATAAATGGCACGGCTTTTATTGGAATAAATATGGTAAATAAAATGCAAGTAGCTGAGATGCAAGTACCAGGTTATCTGTAAGGATGTGACAGAGTGGGGGTGGATGGGGAACTGGGGAAGATATAAATGGGAGCAGAGGGCTAGAACCTGCAGACCAGACCCTGCCACAGGTGGGATAAGGGTATGATGATGTAGTAAGTACCAAGTGTAGAAGGTGTACAACCTGCTTTAAAGTTTATGTTGAATTGTAAGTGTTTTGTGCTAGTAAAATGTCACAGTTTAGTGTTCCCTGACTTCAAAAAGATTGAGAACCACTGCTCTATGTGAACGACATGGGGCTTGATATTAATTCTTTCCTTGAACTATTTGCAGATGACACATGTGCTGCTCAGGTATTAGATGATGGGTCATCATCCTGTGTGCAATTACAACAGGACCTAGATAGGATTTACAATTGGTGTGTAAAATGGGAATTGTCATTAAACCTGAAGAAGTGTAGGATCCTCACAATATCCAGATCTAGAAAGCTACTTGATGTTGATTACCACATAGGTGGAGTTAAGCCTGGTACACATTAGACAAGTAGAAAGAGCAAGTGATGTATGATATTTGATGTTCACTTGCCACGAAGAGGCAAGTAGAAAAACACTGTTTACCGGCAAGTTCATTGTTGAGAAGTTGTCAAGATGAGTGCATTACAATCCTATAGGCATCAAATAGCATGGCTGCCAACCAAAAGCTCTGAAAGTCCCACTAACTTTCTCTGATAAATATTCGTTCCAGCAGCAACCAATCGCAAGCAGTATTTTAGCAATGAGGGATTGTGGGAAGGCGTTACTTGCCTGAAAAATTGGAAGAGATTCTAATTTTTTTACTTGACTTTTACTTGGTTACTTGACTATCTCAGCGAGGTTCACATGTGGCAACTTGCCACTTGATGACCTACTTGCTCTTTCTACTTGACTAATGTGTACCAGGCTTTAGGGTTTTTAGGGTTGTAACCCATAAACACTTTGGAATTGTCTTAAACAGTCAAGGTAATTGGAAGGATCACATTGGTAAAGTGATTGGGAGGGCTGGTCAATTCCTCCGTCTGATTAGTAGGGTCCTTTGGGACAGCACAAAGGAGGTAAAAGGAACAGCATACATTTCAATGGTATGCCCAATTTTGGAGTATGGCAGTCCAATTTGATTCCCCTTCAGGCAGGACTTATCTTGGCAGGTTGAAAGGATTCAAAGGAGGGCAGCAAGAATTGTACTCAATAGATTTTCTCACAAGGAGAGCATATCTGCCATGATTAGAGAACTAGGGTGGGACACATTAAGCCAGAGGCATATATCTCACAGTATTAGCCTTTTTATAAGACTGCTGCTGCTGGGATGTAATGGACCTTTGGCTGGAAGTGTGTCCCCAGCTGAGTATAAGGGGAGAAAGGATCATCCATATAAATTGAAAGAGGTTAAGGCACAGACAGACTCATACTACTGGTCATTTTTGCCAAAGGTCATTTGACAATGGAATGGCCTTGGAGAGTATAAGGTGGAGGGCTTCATCCAAGGAAAGCCAACCATTGCTAGTATTGTGTTAGGGGAGGCACCTGAATTATAGCTTAGGGTTTTAGGAGTATTAGGTTATCATAAGTAGGATTGAGAGTTAGTCTCTCCACTGCCATATTGGCCAAAGAAAAGGCTGCTGCAGTGTAGTAAATTAGAATTAGAAAAATCTTTTGTTTCTTGTCACTACTTCCCAGAGTCTTTTTGGATATGAATTCACAAGGTTTGCCCAGAGTTGCTCAATAACATTGAGATCTGGAGATTGTGAAGGTGCTTTGATTCTATGAGGGCAATTATGTACCAGCTCCAATCTCTGACAATATGTGATGAATGCTTAGGGTCGTTATCATGGTAGAGCTATATTTTCTCTTACTCTTCGTTGGATTTTCTCCAAACATAAACTTGCCCATCTAACACTAATATATTAAATTTACTTTCGTCACTGAAATCACATTGTTCTAATATCCTTGGCGTTGTTGTAAATTATCTTTGGCAAATAGCCTTGGAGAGGATAGAGTGGAGGGCTTCCTCAAAGGAAACCCCACCATTGCTAGTATTGTAGGGGGACCATGCTAGTATTATAGTTTAGTTTTTGGAGATTTATGGTATCATATGTAGGAATGAGAGTTGGTCTCTCCACTGCTATATTGGCCAAATAAGGCTGCTTGCAGTGTAGTGAATTAGAATTAGAAAATGTATCTGAGAAATAGTAGGAGCATTGGATTGGAGTTACACAAGCTTTGGGACGCAACTGACAGGCGAGTTGGTCGTTTGAGAGTTGTTGAAGGTTGTGTTGCACTCATGCAGGTGAATGAGAAACTCCAGAATAGAAAAGGCCAGACTGAAGCTACTGCCTGTCCCAACCTCATGATTTTTTTTGAGTTGGATCACAACCATATTTCACCAGTGGACCCAGAGCCTTAAGGGTACAAGAAAGTTAAATGGTTCTGGGCTAGAACTCAGGTGAAGATGAGTAGGTAGGCCGAAGCTCAATGTGCAAATGCATTTCCCCTGCTTTGAAGACACTAATTGACAAATAATCATTTCGGGCCTGTTAATGTTTAACAAATGGATTCAGTGGCAACATCCCTGTAGATATTCCTGTACTGGCCATATTACGGGTAGTTTAGTTATGGAAGGCTTTAAAGGAAGAAAGAGAGTGAGCTGAGTTGCTGTGGAAAGATAGTAGAAGCTGGTTAGGCCCATCACAGGGATGCTCGTTATAAGTGGTAGAAGGGATAGAGGTAGGCCGGTTGTGCAACTGGACATGCAAACATTTGCAATTTCTGTTGTAGAAGTCACATACCCCATCTTATTAGTAGCAAAATAAGGGTATGACGTTGATAATAATCAAGTGTTAAAAAATACCTTGAAGCAAACTATCAACTATTTGGGGGGCACATCCGTCAGCTAATATTGTCAGAAAATTTACTAAATATGATATCGTAAAACAATTTATTATTTAATATTTCAGAAAACTGTTTCGACATTCTTGAGACATATTGGATTCACGATGGCAAAAACAATTCATGAATTTGATAACATTCGTACAAGTGGTTTATTTGACATGTCCGCGATATTTAAACAATTGGGTAGCTGGCTTCGGTGGCAATACCACAGTTGTTATTCCTGTTACGGGACATCTTGATGTATCCTTGTTCTCCCCAGGATGTTCCCCAGCTAATAATAAATACATTTGGTATCAGTCATTCAAAATTATTAGTTAACGGAACATCCTGAAAATTATTGAAGATAAATTACCTGTTCTTGACGAGCCAGTAGTCCTGGCCACCTTCAGCTCCATAACCTACTACCAAGACACCATGGTCAAGGATGAGTTCACTGCAGTTTGGTTCATAGTAAACACCTGTGAAAGGAGAATAGCTGTTAGTGACGCCAAAATGAAGATCGACCACAATTGTTTGCAGACAGGCGTCATGCGAACTTACCGTTGCTGTAGAGTTGGAAGGAGACTCTGCTGGCATCAATAGCCACAGAGATTGGACCAATGGTTCCGGCAGCATCTTGAAGAGCAGACTCATCACGAGATCTGACGTCCTTGTAGCTGCTGATGGTGGCTCCACGGTTGGTAGCAGAGTAGCGGCAGACTCCGTCCTAACCGAGAGAAACGAGGGTTAAGACCTGATACCCGGTAACTTTAGTCTGTCAAAAATAAATAAGCTTGAATGTGTGGCTACTTACACGTTCCTCGTAGGGGTAGGAAGATTCGGTGTCAACGCCATTGTTGTCGATGATGTATTCGAAAGCACTGTCCATCAAACCACCGTCGCATCCCATGTTACCATAGCTGTAGGAGCAGTCCATCAAGTTCTGTTCACTGAGTGAAACCAATTTACCAGTGGAAAGGGCATGTTGACCTTCCACGGATCCAGTCTACGTATGACAAAAGGATATGTAAGCAAATTATTTCCATCTCCGTTTAGTCATATTACTGGTGGATTACTTACTGTACTGAATGACCAGCAGCTACCGCATTGTCCTTGATCCTTAACTCCGGTGACGATTCCTTGATCACGCCAATCGATGGAGGCTGGAGCAGCAACGCCTTTGGGCAATTCAAAGACCTCAGCAGCCTTCTTGTTGTTCTGACGATAACCGTTCATCTTGGCAGCGAATTCCTTGTTGGTCTGTTCATTGTTAAAATAATAGTATTAGGATAAAATGAGCCCTTTAAAACGGAAAGAAAATGGTGTTGTGGAACACACCAAGTCAGCGAACTGGTTGACACCCAGGGTGAAGGTGACTTTTCCTTGCTTGTGGAGGGCATTGTGGCGAGCGATCTCAGCCAGGTTTTCCTTGAAGATCCTCTGACGGGATGCTTCCTCAGCAACACTCTTGTAGGTCTTGCCTGTTGGGATGTGAAGAAATTAGAGCTTTTGTAATCGACTGTTACTAGATGTGGCGCTATGAATGGGCGTCATCTAGTCCTTTGGTCGACTGAGCACAGATGTGTTTTCCAGTGGCGATTTTTAAGGGACATCAGTAACTCAATCGTATTGTGAGCGATTCTTACCGAACTTGGCCTTGAAGGATTCCCATTCAGTATCCTTCACGGCAGCAACGGCCACCACTAATAAAGCGATGCAGACGATGTATTTCATGTTGAAGTGCTGAAATATTTTTCACTCAGTTAGTACTGCGATTCAGCTAGATGTTCCGAATGCAATTGCAATTTCTGTAACGTTAATGAACTTACCGTTTCTGAATACCTGTGGATCAGAAGTAATTCAGGTTAAATTTGGTCTTCCTTTTATACAGGAATATTTAAACCACGTATCCGTTTTGGTGGTAATCTTAGATTATTACCCGGATTAGTGATCATGTGATTCTAAAATTGGTATAGCAGTTTATCTCAGTTCGCAAAGATAATGGGCGAAATTTTAATCTAAATATATTTTGAGATGATTAGTCTTTTTTTACGTGTACTTATTCATACTTCAAGATGTGCATGTGTTTCACATTGTATTTTATTCCTTTGACCTCGCGAATATCCGGGACCATCTTCAAATGAACTTGTCAATAATACTTAATCAGCACGCCTGTCTTTTTGGTGAATTTTTGGTAATAGCTGTTAAGCTAATTTTGCAGTATTTTTCCACACTCTGTAGTTGCAGTGTCATTCCACCTCGGTGGCGCAGTGGGTAACGTGCTGGATAATTGCGAGTGTTGAAAATGAGTCTCTATTATGCGGAGAGTTGCAACTCCTAACCCTTTTCCCGCCTATGGCAGTGTCGGGTCTACTATGAGACTATAAGTATGGAAAAATGAGGATATGTTCCATAACTTTTAAAATTCGCATAACTCCGAAATAACGAATTAAAATGAATGTACAACCGCATAAAAAAAGTTTATTGATGTTATAGAAAATAGGTTTCTTAATACATTACTTTGGGAAGCTGAAAAAGATTTATATGAACCTTAAATAAAATTGTATTTTAATTCAATTGTATATCTGGTAAGGGTATACACCATCTGCAAACTGTTTGTAAATCACTTTCATCATAAGAAATAACTGTCTTTGCAATAGATCTCTTTGATATAGATGATACATTTTCACAAACATATTTTTTTCTCACTCTCTGCAGACTTTTGTTTTGACCATCATCATCGTCATACCCGTATCACACTTGCGGCAGGGTCGGGTCTGCAGGTTCCCTGAACTTGTTCTGATTGGGGACACTCCAGTCAGGCGTTTGGAACACGCAGGGATATTGGCTGGGTTGTCTGTGGGGGGATGCCGGTGTCACATGTCAAAGTGTCCTGCGGGACACATCGAGGTTAGTAGTTAGCACAGTGGTTAGCACGCTCGGCAACTATGCCAGTAGTTCTAGGTTCGATACTGGACCATGGTGGGTCGGCTTCTTTCGGGCGAGAGAGAAGCCACGAGTGTGCCTTCTTTCAGATGAGAAGTAAAACCGAGGTCCTGTGTGGGTGTACGATGGCACTAGCATGTAAAAGAACCCTCTCTACTACGCAACGGGTAGATGAGGCAAAATTTCCAGGTGTAGGAGCTGATTGGGGACATGTTCTAATGTTCTGATCAGGCGTCTGGAACACGCAGGGATATTGGCTGGGTTGTCTGTGGGGGATGCCGGTGTCACACGTCAAAGTGTCCAGGGTCCACTTGAAAGTGTCCGGCGGGACACTTTGAAACAATTTTTGAGTACCTCAAAGTGCCCACCATCTAGATCCGAATTAGAATGCAGATGCCCGAATTTGTCTCTTTTCTGCAGAGCACATGTGTAACGTGAATCAACGCGAAATTTCTATCAAAATAACTTACCCCGGGTAATGGAAAACGGCCGAGACACTTTGAAGTGAAAGCGGACTCAATGTGTCCGGGGACACTTTGACACCAGCCTGCACCTAAAGTTAGTTTAATAATATCATCGTCATTTAAGACATCATCCACCAGCAGTTCTTCTATATCATCATGGTTAAAAATGTTCAAATCACCTCCAAAATAAGTTTTAATTTTAGAGAGAATGTTCAGTGGAACTGCAGACCCGACCCTGCCACAGTCGGGATAAGGGTATGGTGATAATGATATGATTGTTAAGTGTCATGTACAAGTGCGGAACCCCCTATAATGTATGCTAATTTCTGACAGAATAAAACGTCTTTGACTGGCTAATACAATGGTCGGTGGATTTTATCAGTGTCAAGGGCCCTTAGACTGACCATACTTCCTGAACAAGCCTACAGTATGCATATTTGGCGAAATTTTTTTTAACCAAATGCAAACCGCGTAACTTGGAAATCGCATGAAAAGAAACCGCATAAAAAGAGCCAACTGTACTTGTACTAAGTAATGATATCACGCCAATTTATTACTTAATATAAAGACTGGTCAATGAATCGTTTGTTTAAAAAGAAATGTTGCCTCTGTGTTATGGTGGGCCTCGCCGCGGCGGTAGCTTGATCGATTATTGCGTCAGTGATTGCAGATTCGATTTTGGATCATATGACAGAGAGGTCAGCAGTGCATCCTCCCTCCGATAGGAACTAAGGCCGTGGGCCCGTGCAGCGTGAAATGTAATTTGCACCCTATATGTAACGGTCAAATTTCCGGGTGTTGGATCTCGCCACCCTTGGCGTTGATGCAAAGGCTGATTATAAATTTCCATAGGGGTTGCAGCTTTGTTCGGCAGCCTTCTGTGGGTGATCTCTTGGTGGAAATACTGGGTACTTCTAATACCCTAAAATCGTTTTAACAGCATAGTGTCTATGCAAACTCTGCATTAGAACCCATTAGAGCTCTAATGACCATTGTAGTTGAAGGACCCTAAAATACCAACGAAGCGAAAAACAAAAAACTTGCAGTTGTCGAGAGGTGAAATATTATAAAAGGGTTGAAAATCTTCCGGAGAAAAGGCCAATGAATTGAAAAATCAGCTGTTTGTTGACAACAGGATTTGTAATTCAATCGTGAGCAAAGGGAATCTAATCATTGACAAATAATCGGTGGCATCTTTTGGATGGCACGGATCCGAAGAGCGTCAAGATAACCGAATGTGTATTTTTAGAGTGCGAAGTTCCCGTGCACAAAATGACACCAATCCCATTTTGATCAGCAGGTGATTTTGTGTACAGGCTGCACAGGCAATAGTTGTAGGGCTGACTTTTGGAATCATCCTACGACTAAGCTCTCATTGACGAGTTAGTAATAAGTAAGAGATTTCAACGTGATATAGAAAGTTGGATATAAAATGTGCCCAAATATCGATCGTGTCAAATTGTAATGCTCCTATTTTGCGTAGTCTAAAATGCTCAAACCAATTTTTCAGCGGACCTCATCCCTGGGCATTGTATCTCATACGAGGTCTCTAGGAAATTCATGTCATTTAGATAGCTGCTGACCACCAACATTTTGTTTGCCCGCTGGTGTCTTCTTTACTCTACCCTCCAATTTTTGCTCCCTCTTTTTGCTGAACAACCACCCGAAGCGTGCGCAATTATACACCATGTGTCGGTAGGTTTACGGAAGTTTCGCCCCCGAACATTTCGCCCCTCGGATGTTTCGCCCCTGGGAGGGTAAATGGCCGGTTTTTTGTTGTTCTGTTTACTGTAATAATAATTTTAATAAAATAAAAAGCACAAACATTAAGCAAGACTGTCACATAAAAAAATGCAAACATAAACTAAAATTCGAAAGTCTATTAAATTTCTATCGTTGATGTCCTCCACAATGCGTAGAATTCTTGCCGAAATTGCTGAATTTTTACCTTATCTATTCCTTGAAACACTCAGAAAAGGTCCAAACGAACAATTCTGTTTTTCTAGGTAAAACAGAATAACAAAAAAAAAACCCCGGCCAAAATATGGTAAAAATCCAGGGCATGCATTGACTCAAGGGTCAGTTGGTAGGGTCACTTGATTTTTACCTTACCTAAAACAGAAAAACAAAAAAAACGGCCATTTGTCCTCCCAGGGGCGAAATGTTTGGGGGCGAAACGTGCGAGGGGCGAAATGTTCGGGGGCGAAACGTACTCAGGGGCGAACGTTCCGGATCCCGTGTCGGTATATGCTTGTGTCTATTATTTTGGCTTACGTTATGTCTGTATTTTTATACTGTATATAATTATAATAAAACAAAGTTTTCTCCAAATTGTGCCAGTCAGCAATCATCATACACTTATCCCGCCTGTGATAGGGGCGGGTTCAGGACCTCCATTCCCGCCTATTTCCCACCAGGTCCCCGTCCACCCCATAAACTACCATATCCCTACGGATACTGTACTGTTTTGGTCTCCCCCTACCCCAAGAGCTTCCAATACCTGCATTCCTGTATGAACCTAACGAGCTCCTCGTCCCCCCTTTTCATTGCGTGCCCATACCACCTCGCTGTACTCTCTCTGATTTCTTTCTGCGATATCCGCTACCCATAAGCTACCTCTAGCATACTCATTCCTAATTCTATCAACTCTCGCCACCCCACTCATATGCCGTAGCATTCGCATCTCGGCTACTTGCATTCTATTTGCGTGTCTCTTCCCCACTGCCCTTTAAAACTTCTCTTTCAACTTGATTGGGACTCTCCTATCACACAAGACTCCACTTCAACCATTCCCCCATTGATTCTATGGGTAACATCCCCCCGTTGCTTTGGAACATTGATCCAAAATGCTTTACCTCTTGCACGTTTGTCACCAGCTGTTCCTGTCCTTCCCAATTGAAAGCTAAATACTCTGTAGTCCTCCCATTTCTATTACTACTCTAATATCGTTCAGGCTTTTCCCGTCAGCAGTTCAGCCTTAACCAGAATGAAGAGGTAGAATTAATTTCAATATAACTATGAAAGTTTCTTATGCTAAAAAAAAAAAACACAAGTTTAAACATACCGGAAATAGATTTGGGGACTTTTGACTACTCTCTCTCTCTCTCTCCTGTCGTCTTACAGTACATACTGGCAGTTTTGTTATGCTACCAGGGGTGGATCCAGGGGGGAGCAATTGCTGCATTGCTTCCTCCTGGATGCTTCAATGGGGCGCATATTTCAACTGATGCAGGATTCAACTTTGCAACTGATGAGTCATTTTTGCATTTGCTACAATTGTGATTTCTTTGAAATGTTACATTGGCCTTTCACTAACAGATTAAAGAAATTGTTTTTGTACTAAGAAAGTCACCTTTGTTTATTTTCGGACGACATTGGCATCACTCGTAACCCTTTTCTCCCTATGGTGCATTCAGAACGCAATTATGATTTAACGTCGACGGGTCGTTTTAGTGGGGAATAGTGGGGGATAGTGCTGGCTTAGCGGGCTTCAAACCTTAAGAAAAGGGCCTCAAAATTGAAAAAGCCTTGGGACTCAATATCTAAATCCGGCACTTCTGGCAGAGGAAGGTTGAAGGGTGAATTCCATTTATTTCGAGCTAACATTTTACACACTATAAAGGACAGCAGCCATCCGCTTCAACCAAGATCGAACCTGCAACTGTGTACTCAGAGGTCAAGACTCTACCACTGAGCCATTGATAAGGCATTTCGGTCGGAAAGGATCTCTCGCTCTGTTATTGCATATCAGGAGTAGAATCCGCAAGTGATTACCAAGGACGTACGTGATACGAATTTGGTTGCATCACCAAGTAATACCGATTGCGACTGTTAATCAGCCTGTCATTGTCGTTCTTGAATGTTTTCATAATTCCCTTATCATTTGATGGCCTGATTGTTATCGTACTGTCATTACTAAAGTGTGTGCTACAGATTGTCATTACCCTCTAAATGGTGATTAATAGTAAATTTTAAACTCCGATACAGTGTTTGCAAAACGCCTGTAATGCTTCTCTCAATTTCCTGGGTTTTTTAAAATGATAAGCCATTTTGTTACCTGAAAACAAAAATAGATTTTATTCACCAGATAATCCAATTTACTCATTCGATTATCTGGGAAAAGGCACGGAAGATTGGGTAAAAGGTCACACATTTCCTTTTGCGCCTGCCTGTACAAGGCGGAAATGCTTGTGCTACCCGGAGTGGACGAAGATGCTCATCACATGTTCTTTGCCTAAGGCAAATTGGCCACTCTACACGCCTGGCCACCTGGCACCATTGTCGGCTTTATGTTGAGGAGGACCCTGGGTTATGGTTTCTCGCTATGCTGAGGATATACTATGTGAATATAGAAGTGAGCTGGATTGAGGAAGGCCATTGACGACACGCCTTTAACCATTAAAGCCCTAAGGACCTAGTCTTTAGTAATGTATCAAATGAATCCGGACTAGGGGCCAGGTGGAGAAGGTAGGGTAAACCATACAGTAATTGGACAGTGGACTGTTATTGGACAGTTGCTGTTTACATCATAGAAACAAGCAATGTGAAGCATTGAAATGAACGGCAAGCAACATACAAGTACTGCCACCTCTAACAAAGTACTTCAACTATTAATTAATGCTTCACTTTGCTTGTTTCTGTGATGTAAACAGCAACTGTCCAATAGCTGTCCACTGTCCAATTACTGTATGGTTTACCCTATGCGTTTTAGTCGTGAGTCAGACCTTTCTAAACCCCCTTCCCCCTTCCAAAGCAAAAGAAGGAAAGACCAACGGTTTGGCAAATTCCTTTAACTTCCAATTGAAATTCATACATGAGGGCTCTACATATTCAATCGATGCATCTGATAATAGGGGATTTGAGTTACACATAAAACTCCCTTGCAGAATTTCATAAGTACACCATGTGATCAACCTATGGCAGCCTATGAAAGAGTTGTGGAAATCGTGTTTGAGTTGGAGGTTTTACTTACAGTACATAGTTGCTACATACCGGTATACAGTCGACTCTCAATATAACGAACAGGGTAGCTGGTCCCAGCCAAAATGCCTATACCTCCCATGTATTAGCTGCTTGATATAACGAACGTTTGATATAATGAAACCACTCGATATAAAGAACGGATTGGTTGGTCCCTTCATTATCCCACAGGGCTAAATGACTCTATAACGAACAGCTATTGGATGTCGTAGGTCAAAGGCAAATAATATCCTTTTGAGCCACTGGGAAAAAATTTCGCAAGCAAATTTAGGTAAAAATCACTAGAAGTCATAGAAATCCACGAAAACTGCCTGAGACCAAAAGCAGTGTGTAAAACAGGACTCCTTGGCAGAGCTTGCATGAGCTTTTGCAGAAACGGGTTCAAAAATAAATATTTTGTGGGGCCTTTTGTAATAAAATACATTTTACATTTTGCAATATAGAGGCCCACGCATGGGGCCTTAGTAAAGGCGAGGCCATGTTCTGGCGAAAGTGGTGAACGAGGCTCACATCTCAACACAAGCCTGGGCCAAAGGAGAGCGGGTTATTGCATTGCACACACCAATTAAGCAACACAACCCCAATTAGTACTGACATGGATGGCTTTGTTTGTTGGTGTTTTAGGGCCCTTCAACTACAAGGTCATTAAAGCCCCATCACCAGCATAGCTCTTATGCAGAGACTGCACATACACTACACTAATGCGACGATTTTTGGGTATTAGCAGTACCCAGTTTTCCCAAGTGGCCACCCATGTCAGTACTAGCTGAGGTTGCGCCATTTAATTTCAGTGATCAGACGAAAACTGATGTGTCCAATGCAATTCGCCGCTCCCGACATGGGTGGCCGCTTGGGAAGACTGGGAAAACTGTCGCATTAGTGTGTTGTGTGTGTGCAGTCTCTGCATTAGAACTACAAGGTGGATGGGGCTCTAATGACATTGTAGTTGAGGGGCCCTAAAACACTAAAAAAATAAACCAAAACTGGGCCGAAGGCCCATGCTGGGGCGGGTTCGGCAAACGCGCTGAACTCGCCTCAAGCCAGCTCTGCCTTGTGGTATAACGAACACTCGAAACTGGCTACGGAAAAGCACTGTCCAATATATCACCCCTGTGTCCATTCAGAGGGACAAGGTGGTTACCCGACCCCTGATTTACACTCGTGTGCAAGTATTGTTTGCTGCAATTCTACACGTTGTTCTACACACCTCACCTTATGGAAGGCGTAGGGATTCACGTACGGATTCATAGGTATTTGGCACGTTACGTGTAGAGACGCCCATGTGCCTATATGATTTCGTCTGCAACTCTTACCCAGCATAGCTTGGAAACGTGTAACTGAAATCCCCCATTCATTTACCATAGCCAGTTATTGTACAATCTTTGTAACTGGATTCGACGGCTACATCCCTGTTGGTATTCCTTTATGGGCCATATTATGGAGAGTTTAGCCGTGAAAGCCATGAAAAGAAAAAAGAAAGAGTAGATTGAGGTGCTGTGGATGGAAACATTACTTGAAGATGGGAGAAGCTTTTAGGTCCATCACAAGAATGCTCGTCATTGGGAGTAGAAGGGATAAAGATAGGCCATGCGAACATGGTTGCAGGTTGTGTGGCCGGATTTGGAAATGTTTGCAATTTCTGTTGTAGAACTCGTTGACCCGAGTTTGACGATGCTGATATCCAAGTGTTAACAAGCCCTGACGCAATATTAGCTAAATTTGGAGAGCACATCTGGTTTTTTCTATATTAGTTTATGGGTGGCACCTTTTTTTTAATGTAATGCAACGATTCTCATCAATTTGGCTATTTTCTTTTAATACTGATATTGTCATTTAAATTTTTGAGACAGATTTGATTTAAGATAACAACAGGAATGTGACATAACAAGCATTAGAAGTACCTATTCATGAATTTTATGACATTCGCATATCGTATTATCTCGCGTATAATAGGGATTTTGCGATTTCTCGTAACGTGGGCATTTCGGGACGAAAGACGAGAAGTAAAAAGCCCTCTCGTCCTTCCCAGTCGTCTTCAATAAAATAAGGACGAGAAAATCGCGAATAATCGCTCTCCTTTCTCACTTTTATTTATGATTTTCGCGTCCTTATTGTATTGAAGACGACTGGGAAGGACGAGAGGGCTTTATACTTCTCGTCTTTCGTCCCGAAACGACCACGTTACGACAAATTGCAAAATCCCTAATACGCAGTTTTTCCCCCAAAGGTTGGGTGAAAGTCTGGATGCGTAATTCCTCGTGTTGGCTGAAATTTTTACTCCTATGCGTAATGGCTGAAATTTCAGGGAAACACTAAGCACATGTAAATAATACTGGATCATCCATCGAAAGCAACAAAAGAGACTTACTTTTATTATTTTTATTAAAAAATAGAATATTTAACTATAAATTTAACGTAGCATTCGTTTTGACCATTTAAGAAATAAAAGGATAAACACTTTATTTACCATCAACGGTCGTTAGGCCCGCTATGTTACATGGCTCAGAGTGTTGGGCAGCTAGGAAGAACCATGAAAGGCAAATGCAAGTGGCTGAGATGAGAATGCTGCTCTACATGAGTGGGGTGTCACGAGTCGATAGAATCCGAAACGAATGCGTTAAAGGTAGTTTGGGAGTGGGAGACATCGCGGAAAAGATGAGAGAGAATAGGTTGAGGTGGTATGGGCATGTAATGAGGAGGAGAGAGGAGGAACTTACTAGGCTCATTATGGGACTGCGGGTAATTGGGGGCACCAGGAGTAGAGGAAGACCCAAACGGACGTGGGAGCAGGTGTTGCAAAGGGACATGGAGGCATGCGGGGTGGAGGGGGACCTGGTGGTGGATAGGCGGGAGTGGATGATTAGAACCCGTAGACCCGACCCCGCCTCAGACGGGATAAGGGTGCGATGATGATGATGACTTTATTTACCATCATACTATTGATATATTAATACAAGCATAACCGTGGATATAATAATAGTATAATGTAATAATGTAAGCTACTATTAAAAAAATTAACAAGTACTGCAATAGAATTTAGTATGTCCATTTATATCCAAAAATACCGATATTAAAACCCCAAAAGAATTCTTCACAGTCGTCCTCTGAAATAACTGGGAACAGGCAAACTTAGCCTGCTTATTATTACATGGGTGTTGAGATTGTTACATTAACGTAAATATTGAAACTTGGGGTGCGTATTATACGCGAGATAATATGGTAAGTTGTTTATTTGAACATGGCCGGAATATTTACTGAAAATGTTTAAGGAATTGGGTAGCTGGCATCGGTGGCAATGCCACAGTTGTTGTTCCTATTGCGGGCCATCTTGATGTATCCTTGTTCTCCCCACGATGTTCCCCAGCTAACAATGGAGATTAGAATTATTATGTGTCATTCCAAATTATTAGTTAACGGAGCATCCTGCATTGCATTTTCGACGAATTACCTGTTCTTGACGAGCCAGTAGTCCTGGCCACCTTCAGCTCCATAACCTACTACCAAGACACCGTGGTCAAGGATGAGTTCACTGCAGTTTGGTTCATAGTAAACACCTGTGAAAGGGGAACAGCTGTTAGTGACGCCAAAATGAAAATCTACCACAATTGTTTGCAGACTGGCGTCATGCGAACTTACCGTTGCTGTAGAGTTGGAAGGAGACTCTGCTGGCATCAATAGCCACAGAGACTGGACCAATTGTTCCAACAGCGTCTTGAAGGGCAGACTCATCAAGAGCCCTGACGTCTGCGTAGCTGCTGATGGTGGCCAACCTCTTTCCAACGTGGTAGTGGCAAATACCTCCCTGTTCGAGTGTAACGAGCATTAACACCTAATCGTGATCAGTAGTTCTGTTATGAATATAGGAGCTCAATTTTACAACTACTCACGCAACCGGTGAAAGGGTATAAAGCTTCGCTGTCAATGCCTTTGTTGGCGATTATGATTTGAAAAGCATCTTGAATCGAAACACTGCTGCATCCCAAAATATAGTCATAACGGCAGTTCAACAATTGCTGTTCACTGAGTGAGACCAAATTTCCAGTGGTAATGGCATGCTGACCTTCCACAGACCCAATCTGAGAGAGATACAGGGAAGAAGAAATTGAAATGGTAAAACACAGGGAGAGAGAGAGAGAGTCATGGAGGAAGAAGGGAGGGGGTAAGTAGACCCTCGTAACTTCTTTGTATTCTCATTCAGGCGGTGGATGACTTACTGCACTAAATGCCCAAGAGCATAAACAGTTTCCCTCATCCTTCACCCTGGTGACGATTCCGTGATCACGCCAGTCTATGGATGGTGGGGCAGACGCACCTTTGGACAATTGAAAGAGCTCAGCAGCCTTCTTGGTCTTGTTCTGACGATAACCGTTTATCTTGGTAGCGAATTCCTCGTTGGTCTGTCCGTTGTTAAAATAAAAGTGTTAGGATGAAATTATCCCTAAGTAAAGAATAATTTCTTATTGCGGGGCACACCAAGTCACCGAACTGGTTGACGCCCAAGGTGAAAGTGACTTTTCCTTGCTTGTGGAGGGCATTGTGGCGAGCGATCAGGGCCAGGTTTTCCTTGAAGATCCTCTTACGGTATACTTCCTCAGCAACACTCTTATAGGATTTCCCTGTCGGTTGACAGGCAATGTCCTTTATTGTTTTCAGTCAATTAGTGGCAATTGTTACTGATTACTGTATTTTAATTTGAACCATCCTTACCGAATTTGTGTTTGAAGGATTCCCATTCGGTATCTCTAACGGCAGCAACGCTAACCAGTAATACAGCGACCCAGGCAAGAAATTTCATTTTCTGAAGTTTGCTATTATAGTGGTACGTGTACGCTTCATGGATGAAAATACTGTAGTGCATGGCAGTAGTCCCTTACAATCCTGTAACTTATAACGTCCCTATCTTTTTTATCTGGTACAGTGAGATAGTTTAATGATATTCCTGAAATAAAACATGTCACTATTTCCAGTCCATTTTCATCTCAGCGCCTGCATAGGCCATAAACGGTATCATTGTAATCTTTGTGGTAATTCCCATGATCCTCTTTTGGACGTCTATCACTTTACTATCATCTCCTGATGCCATTGTGTTTTGGATGTGCGATTTTTGAGGTTCTAATTCCACAGTCCCACATCTAGCCCATAAATCATGCTTTCTCATCATGTCATAATCTCAGTTCTATGTTTGCGCGAGCCAAGGGGCCTGCACTCCAAGTTAGCCGCTCCAACTAGCTAACTTGGAGTGCAAACCAAGGTGCAACGATCCACGTTAGCTAGTCAATTTGCTAAGCTGCATACCTGAGACAAACTTCTGTAGCCACAGGCCATTAATTAATGCAGTTTTGAAGGCTTATTTTTAATTTTAGGTATAGGGATATGATATATCAAAATTTCCAATTTTTTAGAGCTATGCGATACGATAGTTCAAAATACCACTATCTATTTAAAAAAAATGTAACTTTGCATTTTCCTGAAAGAATTATCCGTACTGCCAACATTTCCGAACTGTTTTAGGAAATGAATGTCCCCCTCCATCCACTATAACTTTTCCTAAACAGTTTTCCCTATCTCTTTATAGTTTTTGAAATAAAGGCGTTGGCTACTTTAAAAATTACATTCTGTATACAGGGTAACCTATATAAGATCAAACCAATCGACTGGTGGAATTTCTTTTTCCTGTAACAATCCGGAAGTAGGGGTACTCTACTATATATTCCTGTAGCTAACTAGGTCTATCTGGCACGTGCATCAAGAAATATAACTTTTTAAACTTTTGGCACGCCAGCAGCAATAGGTTTACCACTCTTGGCTTAGAGGGAACAGCGACCATAATCCAAGGTCTGAACCTAGCTAGATGCCAATAGATATCATATCTACATATTGTGAGCACATGTTTGTCATTTGTTAAGTTTAAAGTGCTGTACCGTCTTTGAACCTACTGATGTCGGCCATAGCTGAAAACGAACAAACCTTTCTGGAAAATCCATTAGTGACACCAACCCGTCAAAACAAAATGATGGTGTATTGCTTGAGAATGAAAGCTCATGTCTGCAGGAGACTTAACGCATTGCCCATGCAATTGCAGAAAGAGTTACTTCAGCCATTCCTCCATTGTAACTGGTAAAAGGCTATGATGAAGGTATGTGAATTTCTATCAGATACAGTATCTTGACTGTGGAGTTTTACTTTTTGAACTGTTAATTGTCATAACTGATTTAATGGTGACTAAAGTTCTGATTTACCTTCAGTTTATGAATATTCTTTGAGATGCTATCAGTTGATTACCTGTAAGCGATTTCTGTCCTACGTTAGAGAGGTGTGGACAACGACCAGTAATTCATAGATGCAAGGTAGGCATTGCAATTCTCTGATGTCTTTTTTCACTGGCGTATCTACAGTAGTACTAGTGATCCACATCACTGAGTAAGGAGTCCTAAGAATAAAACCCAGCATGACTGAGTAAGGAGTCCATCTGGGTATCATGCTATGGTGGCCAAAGTCAGTTCTTAGGGTAAAATATAGATTAAGAAGGTGTACACATTTTCAGTTAATTATGTCCTAAATCTTTAGAAAGATTCCAGCCTCAACTGTGCGGCCAAGTTGCGTTGGACACACCAGTTCTCGTGAGATCAGTGAAGTTAAGCAACCCAAACTCATGTTAATACCAACATGGGTGGTTAGTAGGGAACGTTGGTTGCTGCAAATTTCCCTTCTCCTATGTACATCCCCTACACCTTCCTCCTCCTCACTCACGAGTAGCCTCCTAAGGGTTCAGCTTTTATGGCTGCTTGGCTTACTCCCCAACCCGTTAGTATGTAACAATTACCAGACACCATTGACAATTTTCTAACTTTTTGATGACTTTGATGACCTTTGGTCATTCCTGGAGGAACAAAGGCCATTCTAAGACCTTTCAAATATTGTTTAATATTGAATGGTGGAAATTCTAAATGCCTTAGGAAGCATTCAAAGTATTGAATTCTGTTATTATATGAATGCAAAAGCCAGCCCCTGTGATGTAACAAAAAATGTATTAAGGCCATACTGTGAGCAAACGATATACAGTAAATGTAATACATTATACTTAATTTCTTACCAGGATCCCTTTTATGACTAATGGAACTTCTGTCACTGGTAATTAGCTACCAGTATTATCAAAATGACCAATGCAATGAACGCTGTAGTTGAGACCTTACGGCGACTTTAGATTAGATAAAATAGGAGAGTGTTGAGCAGTGCAAAAAAGCCATGATAATGGAATGTAGTTGTAATGTGAGTGCTGCGGTACATGGGTGGGGTGTCAAAAGCAGGCAGAATTATGTAGTAGAATGTGAGAGTAGGCCCTAGTTTGGGAGTGAGGGATATCATGGAAAGATGAGAGAGAATAGATTGAGGTGGTAAGGGCTTGTAATGAGGAGCTCGCTATGTCCATCACTGGGATGCAAGTTATTGGGGGCACCCTCGGCAGAGGAGAACCTAAGCTGATGTGAGAGCAAGTTGAACAACGGTTGTGGGAGATAGGTGGGAGTGAAGGGCCAGAACCGGCAAACCCGACTCCGCCACAAACGGGATAAGTCTATAATGATAATGACACTGAAAAACAGGACAGAATAAGTGAATGAATGGTAAGAGTAATTAGGTAGCTTATAAGGTGTCGGCATTAGGATAACAATATCACCATCAAGCCCTGGAGCGGCTTATTGCGTTGGGCACACCAGTTCTCGTTTGATCACTGAAATTAAGCAACGCAACCCCAGTGAGTACTAACATGGGTGACCTCTTGGGAAAACTGGGTAACGCTAATACCCAACAATCATCGCATTAGTGTAGTGCCTGGGTAGTCTCTGCATTAGAACTACGCTGTGGACGGGGCTCTAATGACCTGTAGTTGAAAGGCCTTATAACACCAACAAAACAAAAAATGAAGCCCTTATTCATGGATGCTCGCAGAACGTTTCACAGGCGAAGCATGGAGATAATCCTCCGAGGAAGGCAGAACTGACAGATCGTTGGATAAGCACTACAAGCGCACGCTTACGGCTGCCAACAGTTAGCACATTCTTATCTGCCCGTGCAAAAGGCTAAAAAAATTGGATTTATTTTCTAGGAAAAGTTTAATTGATCGGTAGTTTTTATTAAGTAAAAAATTGATTAGATAGCGTTACTTGGTATTTAGAAGAAGTGGGCCTTAAAACTGGATTATTTTTGCTAGCTTCGAAGTGCATGATCAGCCACTGGGGAGGATAGCGCCTCAAGTATTGGATCTATTTTTGTATCCACACATGCCAAAGGAGGTAAACATCCCTTTTATTCTCCTTGATCAACCAGTCAATCCTATTTCCCATCATTCACCTTGTACAGTCCCATTTCTAGTCATGTGCCGTCCCCCTGTCTATACTCAATCTGCTCCAGATAACCAAATCAGACTTGCATCTGTTTTCGAGTCATCAATACCAATTATTGAGTATGGTGTATTACTCTCTACCACCAGGTGGCTGTCATATGCGGGCAGTTCATTGCTAACCACTTATCACCACACAATCATATGCAGCGAAATTAGCAGTCAGGCATTGGTAACGGCAAAAGCCTTATAATTAATTCCCTTGATAGTCACAGGGTTGCGTTACTGGATTAGTTTCGTGGGTTGGGGAGTAAGCCAGGCAGCCATAACAGGACGAACCCTTAGGAGGCTGCCCACGGGAAATGAGGAGGTAGGTGAAAGGATGAAGGAGAGGGTTAATTTGCAGCACCCAACGTTCTTTACCAACCACCCTTGTTGGTATTGACGTGGGCTTGCGCTGCTTAACTTCAGTGATCTCACGGGAACTGGTGTGTCCAACGCAACTTGGCTGCACTTGGTTACAATTTTTATGATTTGTAAAGTAACCAGATTTTCCAGAGGTCAAAGCGGGACGGGAGCTTTTGGTGAGTACCCCCAAGTAGGGGTGGTGAGACATGCTTTCCTGAGGAGAAAGAACAAAACTTGTGACTTTGTACCTACTGTACCTTATAGCTTGAATGTGTGTCCATCAAGCACAGGATGCATCATCATCATCATCGTACCCTTATCCCGCCTGCGGCAGGGTCGGGTCTGCGGGTTCTAGCCCTCCACCTCACACAATGCCATAGCCTTACGGACAACCTGCTCCCACGTGTGCTTCGGTCTCCCCCAGCCCCGGGTGCTGCCGACCACCTGCATTCATGAAATGGACCTAACGAGCTCCTCCTCTCCTCTTCTCATTACGGGTCCATACCATCTCAACCAATTTTCCCTCATTTTTTGGCGATGTCCACCACTCCCAGACTACCTCTAATATACTCATTCCTAATTCTATCAGCTCTCAACACCTCACTCATGTACCGCAGCATTCTCATCTCAGCTACTTGCATTCTGTTGACGTGGCTCTTCCTCTCTGCCCAGCACCCTGATCCATATAGTATAGCAGGCCTAACCACTGCCCTGCAGAACTTCCCTTTCAACTTGATTGAGACCCTCCTATCAAACAGGACTCCACTTCCCTGTCTCCACCTCAACCATCCCCATTGATTCTACTGATCACAGGGCTGGTCTAGCGCTGGATGCCTGATGTTTTAATTTGATGCAGACGATGATCAGTTGCCAACCTAGAAGTATCATTCTGTTTGGGTGCTCTATACACGTATTTCATTGACGAGGGAATGGTCATTGGTTGACTGTCATTAACCATCTCAGTGGCGTGCTCAACTACTATATCATTAGTACTGGATCGGGGTGGATTGGCTTTCGGGGAAGAGATGTGCCCAGTGCACCTTGTGTAAAGCCATGCGCCCAAGTGGTGTGTTTGATACCGATGTCATGCACGTAAAAGAACTACTTACATGAGAGGGTGTAGATGGGCAAAATTACCAGGTGTGGGAGCTCGTCTCCTGGTGTCGCGATCAGTGCAGAAAAGGTGCCCCAGTGAAAAAAATAAGAATGCTGCATTAGGTCGGCAGCCAACTGCGCAAAAATATCAAACAATAGGTCGTCCTTGCGTCCCAGTGCAACAAAAATGGGTACCCGACCCTGCCATGAACTGTGTTAAAGTCACGGGCGTGGGTCGCCCAATACGGGAGGTTTCTCTACAATAGTTTGTACAATGTGGAGAGGAAGCTATATGGGCTGAAAGAGGATTGATGATCTTGTCAAGATTTCCTGCGGTCTTTTTAAATATTAAAACAAATCTATTAAATAATGCCATGAAAATGTTTTTACTGATTTTTTTTTATTTTGGCCAGAGTTGAAAATTTGTAGGATATGCAAATCCTATTTTTCCTGAATGTATGCAGTAATAGAAATGTGCTGGTTAACATTTGTTCCTTGAGGATATTCAAAGATCTGGCTGAACGATTGGGGAAGAGGTCTCTGTGTTCACTTCCTAATGAGCACCTGAATACATTTCATTTCAGAATGCACCACAGGGTAAGTCAGTCAAATACAAACCTAAGACTATACCTAATTTTCTTGAATATAAAGTGGTTCTACGTTTGATACCGGACCAAGGTGGGTTGGCTTCTGTTGGGGAAGAGAGAGACCCCGAGTGTGCTTTCCTTAGGAAGAGAAGTAAAACGAAGGTCCCATGTGGTGTACGATGGCATTTGCACGTAAAACACCCCTCTCTACTATGGAGTGGGTAGATGAGGCAAAATTTCGATGTGTAGAAGCTTGCCCCCAGGCGTCAGTGGAATTCCGCAATGAACAGTACACCTACAATAAATCAACATAGGGGTTGCAGCTTTGGTCGGCAACCAGCTACAGAAAACACTGTCCAATATACGTATGTGTCCATTCAGAGGAATTCCCTGCAAACGGGCTAGGAGTAGCTTTTTCTTTGAATAGATGACAAAAAGACTTCATGTAGTTTAATTAAAGTAAAGGCTTTTGAACTTTGATGTATTTTTTAAGATCAGATGATAAATCCCCAAAACTGTTATGGTCTTGTTTTAACCTTTCCAAACTAGTCCAATGGATTTTCAGGTTCTTCATGGATGTGCGTGTTTTAGTAGGTTTTCTAATAAGTTCCCCAGTGTTCTTGATATTCCTACCCAGGAATATCAATTGTTTAAATCAATTGATTAATTAAATCAATTAATTAATTAAATCAATTGTCAAATGTTTTAATTTCAATTTTCCATTGAAAGAAAGATTAAAAAGAGTACATTTCCAACTAGTCCCTCCTTATCTAAGGATTCTTAACATGCCGTACACAATTACACATACGACAAATGAATCAATATAAAATGCTTAATTAAAAAGTATCAAAATAAAAAGGAAATTAACAGTAATAAAAGTGTATGTTGCTGGAAAGACATAAATAGACGTGCAATACATACAGTGTGCAAAAAAGTATTAGTCAAGTAAGGAAGATTTGAAATTTTTGATGTACAAGTGAAAAAGTCAAAGTATGAAATTGATGGAAGGAAATACATTTTAATAAAAGAAAAGCCAATAAGATGAAATACAGTAATAAGGCTGAACGTGCCCTCCATTTGGTTAGAAGAGTGCTGGAGGACAGCACAAGGGAAGTAAAAGAAATAGCCTATTTTTCACTGGTACATCCAATTGTGGAGTACTTTAGTCCAATTTGGTTTCCCTTTAGGCAGGGTTTATCTTGGGAAATTGAAATGATCGAAAGAAGGGCAGCAAGAATTGTGTTAAGTCGCTTCTCTCATATAATGAGTGTCTCAAATATGATCACAGAATTAGGGCGGGACTCTACATCGGAGGCGGGTATCTGACAGCATTAAGCTCTTTACAGACTGTTGATCATCCATTCAAATTAAAGATTAGTGCAGAACAGACTCATATTACTGGCCTTCTTTTTCCATGGGTTATTCAGCAATGGAAATCTCTTGCGGAGGATAATGTGAGGAAGTTTCTGCAAGAAGGTGCCATTATATTAGGTATGCAATATATGGCAGAATAGATGCTATGCTTCAGGTTCCTTGTGGGTTCAAAGGATTAGAAATGAGGAATGCGAGTCATTTTGTCCACTGCCAGTTTCGCATATCAGGGCTGCTTGCAGTGTATTCAATTAGAATTAGAACTTCATTAATTGTCCAAACTGTGGTTTTCACTTAACAGTATTCCATGTTCTTATTGTTCTTTGCTTCTTTGTTTTTGTCTTTCTCTTCTTTCAAACATGTTTTGCCCTTATATAATTATTTAATAAGGTATCGTTTCAAAAGGTATGCGTTTATATTATATGTTTCATTTTCTTTTTGTTTTTTTAAACAGCTGCTATGGACTTAAAACAAGGATTAGCGACTAGAAACTGCGTGTGCGTGTTTATTTTCCTTCAGGCATTACTGATTCTGGAATTTTGGAAGGGTTGAACTTAAAGTCAGTGTAAGTTTATTTAAAAGTTTACAATCTTTTTTAACGACAATAGAATTTAACAAAGTTTTATTGGAAAATTTTAAAGTTTCAGGAATATTTGATATGCGCTGGGTCAGGGCTAGTGCTTCCAGTTAGGTAAATTGACAACTGCCTAGGATTCAAGCCATGAAGGGTCACAAAATTTCAAGCTTCACTAAAATATCAAAATTCCCCATCTGTGCCTGAGGTAGAATAGGCACACGACACATCCAGTGCATGTCACAAAAGGCAACTAAATGGGGCAAACCCAGGGATGGCAACCTGGTACATACTATTGGCCCTGGTCGATATAGGCTCTCTATGAGGTGACTGTGACAAAACGCCTATCTGTGTGTTGGTCATGCATGGAGACCCGAACGTGAGAGGGAAATGGGGATCCTGGTGGTAGAGGGGGCACATCCTCTCGATGTCTCTGGGCTGTCCCATCCTCATCCCTTGTAGGACGACGCCAACACATTGGGGGGGTGGGGCTGCGACCCTAATTTCCTAACCTGAAGTTTCTTTGGCCCATGCTGCGCCCATCCTTTCCTCAAGGGAAATGCTACCATTGCAAATATTGTAAAGCGCAACAAGAATTACAGCTTAGGGTTTCAGAGGTTTAGGTTATCATATGTAGGAATGATAGTTAGTCTCTCCACTGCCAAATTGACCAAATAAGGCTGCTTGCAGTGTAATAGAATTAGAAATAGAAAACGGGTTGTCAGATGAATACCCAGTCTGCCAATTGGTCCTGGTACTAGAGGTCATGGAACTCAGATGGTAATGTGTCTGGGCAGTGCTGGCCACCCAAATGGACGTTCCCTTGTTGGGCTCCATGGTTATTATTATTATTATTATTACGTACAATCAGTACAGATACAAAGACACACAGATATCAAGAAACCAATCAACTTAGACTCCTCAGAAAATGGTTGTATAGTATTTTCTGAAAGTGACGGCAACTTGCTAAACATTTAAATTAAGAACAGCAGAAGACTCGGGAAGGAACCTCATAAGGAAGGGCATTCCACGAGTCAAAATAGTTGAATGGGAAATATTTATGGCGAACATCTCCAGGTGACGAGGGGGAGGCAAACCGAAACCATTGGGTCTGTCTCACTGTGATTGCAGCTCGGAAGAAAGCAGAGACATAGTTGCAGGGGTTACTCAAATGACGCAGTGCATTGGCCAGCATGGCTAGATTGGAGAAATGGAGAAAAGGAAAGTAGGGAAAGAGATTGAATTTGAGGCACCTAGGAGTCGTCCTGATTCCCCGAGGGATACAGTCCTTACTTTGTGACCTGGTACAACAGTTTTGTTTGGAAGGACTCTCCAAAACAGTCCACTCTCGTCAGTATTGCAGAGCTGATGAGGTGTTAAATCCATTTCTGCAACTTTCATCAAAATTTTATGATGGAATGGCTCAACAGCAGATTCATTAGCAGATAATTTTTCACCAAGTGATAACTGACGAATACCCTTACCCTTTTTGAACTTCTCAAGTTGTCATATACACCCAATTGTCCTATTCACGCAATTGTCGTTCACCCAACTGTCGTTCACCCAATTGTCGTAGACCCCACTAACTGTTGATGACACGACGGTCATAATTTCATTCCTTTTTTTTTCAAAGTCACTTACTATGGATTTTCCAACACCGTATGATTTAGGGTCCCATGATTTTGCAACTCCTGTCACACTATGCCCACTTTCAAGTTTGTTTAGAATCTTACTTTATCCTGGAGTGACAACGTTGTATGTTTTCGCTTTGCCATGACTGAATTACTGTAAAGGATATTGATGAGTAGATGACGCAAATTTTCCATGTGGCCCCTGGTGTTGGTGAAGTGCCCCAAAGAATACTAGGCCAATGATAAATGCTGACTATATAAAACGTCGTCAAGTACATAAACCTCATATTTATTCTGTCTGCAGGCGTTCTCGATTGTTCTGTTACATAATTTTTCCTAAAAAGAAATTAAATCGTCCTGTGTTGATACAACAACAAAAACATTTCAGCAAAATTCTATGTATAGTGTAATGCAGAAAATGATTTAAATAGCTCATTTTATCAATATTATTCGAATTATCGATATTTTGGTCGGATTAATGAAATGAGAATTTTAAATGAGCATGTTCGGATTATTGGATTTTCGGATTAAAGAGGTTGCATTATAGTTGCTTTCTATATTATTAATAAAGTATGCCAAAATAACTTTTATTACCTTAAAATTTCGCTTTAAAATGTTGGGTAACTACTTGTGAAGTAGAGGGCCCTTTTGTAGACTGACTATGGGGCAAAATAGCTTGGCACCGGTGTTTAGCTAGATACAGAGTTTGAACTAGAATTCATGGTTCAGTAGAAATTCCCTGGCTCTTCTGCTCCTTCGGGCATATCATACTAAAAACTTTACTCGATTATTGATGCATAGATGTCGTAGATTTTGAACTGGGAGTTGTTAATGGAAAAAATGCATCAATCGAAGACCAATTTGTTCGCTACTAACTGGAAAATTTTCCCCAAAATGGCATATCAACGATTACAGAAGCCTGCATTCAGAGTTTTGAGAAAATTTTGTTTCTGTATTCATGTGACCAATTTGTAGAAAGTTAGTTGAGAAGGGAGTCACTGTCATGCAATAAAAAATATTTTGATGAAATCCAACATATTTTAATACCTTACCTGAAATCATCATCATACCCTTATCCCGCCTGCGGCAGGGTCGGGTCTGCGGATTCTAGCAGGGAGCGGTGAATTGCGTTGGACACACCAGTTCTCGTCTGATCACTGAAGTTAAGCAACGCAAGCCCAGCAAAGGTGGTCGCTCGGGAAAACTGGGTACTGTTAATACCTAATAATCGTCGCATAAACCACTACCAAGACAGTGTTGAGGGTTACCTCAGAGTGCTTAATCGAAAACAACTATGAAAAGAGAAATGATGCTAAAACCCTCACAAAGAAAAAGATGGTTAACAATATCAGCTGTTAAGTTGGAAAGAGACCCTACTGACATCAACATCCTAAGAGTCTTCCACAGAGCCGGGCGCGAGCTTTTGCGGGGCCGGGTTCAAAAGTAATGTGAGGCCAGGTTAAAAAATATTATGCGGGGGTCGGGTTTAAAAATATTCTGCGGGGCCGGGTTCAATAATGTTATGCGGGACATTTTGCATTTAAAATTTTTAATATAGAGGCCCGCGCGCGAGGCCGGGTTCTAGCGAATGTGGCGAACCCGCTTATATGGATACCGGGTTAAAAAATATTTTCTGGGGCCTTTTGTAGGAAAAACATGTAATACAATGCCCCGCGCGCGAACGCGCTGAACCAGCCTTGCGCCTGCTCTGGATTTGTCCCCTAGTGATTCATGCAGGGTCTTGAAGAGCAGACTCCAGTTTTTGACGAACCAGTAGTGCTGACCACTTTCAGCTCCATAACCGACTGCCAAGACATATCTGCGAAAATAGAGCAGGTGCTAGTGACACCAAAATAATGATCGGTCACATTTCCCTGCAATTTGCTCTTGAAGAGCAACTTCATCGTGCGATCTGTGGATGTTGTGGTTGCTGGTGATAGCTCTACTGTTGGCATGAGTCTAGTGGCAGAGTTCGCCCTACCCGAAAGAAACGAACATTAAGACCTAATGCCAGTGGTCTATTAAGACTACAATTGTGTTATTAATATAAGACCCTGGATTGATAGCTACTTAGACGATTAGGTTGGGAAGCTTTAGGTACCAAGGTCGTTATTGTTAGGGAGCGGCGAATTGCGTTAGACACAGCAGTTCTCGTGTGATCACTGAAGTTAAGAAGCGCAACTCCAGCTAGTACTGACATGGGTGGCCGCTTAGGAAAACTGGGTACCGCTAGTATCCAAAAATCGTCGCATTAGTGAAGTGTCTGTGCAGATTCTGCATCAGAACTCCACAGTGGACGGGGCTCTAATGACCTTGTAGTTGAAGGGTCCTAAAACACCATCAAAAAAACAAACAAGTCGTTATTGTTGATGAAGCATCTCATGTTGCCATGGCTATTGTAGCATTCCATCAGGTGTTTTTGACTGACTGACAACAATTTGTCAGTGGAAGCGAAATATTAACTCCACAGATCTAATCTAAGTGTGACAGAAGGTCATGTAAGAAAATGTTTCCTAACTTCTCTGCTGCTCGTTTTAACAGTGAGCGACTTACCCAGCTTAAGGTTCTGGCGACAGCTGTTCTCATTGGTGTGAATTCTTTGTTGTCTCCTCAGTTTCCAAGTTAAAATTAATATATTGTTAGTACGATCAGTGAATATCGATGTAGGTTGTGGCGAATGATAAGTGTCAGGAATCCTCTTGTGGAATGCTTCCCTGGCTGTCAAATACAGTAGTATGAATATGATCATTGCCGTTTTGCCCGGATTTTAGTATGGTCTTGTGCAGTGCTCCGCAACCTGTTCTTTTGGTATCGCGGACCTCCGAGACAAAACCTACGGATCCCAAGGGGTCCTCGGACCACTGGTCTAGTGAATCTTACCGAATTTGTCCATGTATTCCCATTGTGTTTTTCATGGCAACGACCGCCACCACCAATAAGTAGACACAAACAAGAAATATGTAAAGAAATAATATTACATAATCGTAATAGTAAGATCTGCCAATTTTTAGGCCCTATAGAAACTCCACCTGAACTAATTGTTTACTACAGTGCTTACCGTTTCTGAGTTCCTGTGCTTTAACGTTAGATTATTACCTTAACGGGTTGAAAAAGTAGCAGCTGGTTCATCTATTGTCGCAGCATAGTATGTGTTGCAGGTTGTCAGTGTTCCAAGATAAAAGAATGAACTTTATTAAATTTTATCTGGCCACAGATTAAAAATGCCTCTTCATGAACATCTTATCTCTAATTGCTTCCGGCTGTGCATTTCAGCACGGCCGGAAACAATTAATTTGAATTTGGTGGTGGTGAATTTGCGATATTCCTGGGTGTCCATAGCCGCCATAACAGGTAAAAACCCCTAATGAGGCAGTCCATGGTTAGGATAATGTATATCAAATTCAGGACCATGATGGCCGTGGTATTGTTCAGGGACGGAATTACGTTGGAACAGATTAAAGTAGGAACATGACTGATCACTGAAGTTAAGCAACGCAAGCCCAGTTAGTACTGACATGGGTGGTCGCTCGGGAAAGCTGGGTACTGCTAATACCCAATAATCGTCGCATTGGTGTAGTGTCTGTGCAGCATATGCATTAGAACTACGCAGTGGACGGGTCTCTAATGACCTTGTAGTTGACGGGACCTTAAACACCAACAAACAAGGAACATGACTAGGTTGAAACAGATTTTTGGCTTACTTTCATTTATCTTCTTTGATGTCCCTTGTTTAGGATTTTTGGAAAATCATCTATCTGTATGAATTCTATCCTTCTGTTTGTTTTTATATTTAATAATGCTTATAGACATTCACCCGCCTCGATGGTGCAGTGTGCATCCAGAGGGACAAAGATGGGTATCCGACCCTCTGCCATAGGCAGGAAAAAGTAATTGTTGTATGAGTGAGTAATTGCTGTATTTGACTAGCAGTTGTTAAAGCTAATGATTTTACACAGAATTTAGCATGGCTTGTAACTGATAGCCATGTATTTCTAAATCAAAGCAACTACTAACCCTTTTCCCGCCTATGGTAGATTCGGGTTCCCACCTTTGACCCTCTGAATGAACACTGTTTATTTATTGTCGGTTTTCTATTCATTGGGTCTCTTGAAAGACGCCAGAGAGCAATCTCCTGCAGCTAGGGATTTTGCCTCATCTATCCGTTTACAGTAGGACATGCTTCGGTGGAGCATCAGTGTACTGCATTAGTCGATGTACTGCATCAGTGATTCCAGGTTCGATACTGGCTCGAGATGGGTTGGCTTCCTTCGGGCGAGAGAGAGAGGCTTCGAGTGCGCTTTCGAGCATAGGGATTGCAGCTTTGGGCTGCAACCCGCTGCGGAAAGAAACACCCTCCAACATATCACTATTGTGTCTATTCACAGGAACAAGGTGGGTACCTAACTCTGTCATAGGCGGGATAAGGATTTGGAAGTTGCTTTGCTACCCGTTTATGTAGTGACGAGATCACGGTTTTACACATATCATCAACGGAAAGCGTACTCGAGGCCTTTCTTTCGCCCAAAAGAAACCAACTCTCTTCGATCCAATAACTGGCACAGTAATAGAGCAGGCAACCTCCTGCGCCATAGTGGCGGGTCAATGTTGAAATCAGGAAACTAATATCTACAAACCTTAGAAACATTTGTTTTGATGAATTGTTTTTAAACAAGATTAACTGAAGGGTGCAAGAGAGCAAATTCCTAACTAGGTATTTTATCTGCATTTTTCATTGCAGATACTACTCTGATCAAGGTGTAAAAGGAACTCCCCCAAGTAAGCCTGCGTTCTATCGACCTGGAAGTCGTAGCGCTGACTTGACCGCCTAATAGGATCTCTTTCCATTTGAACGTGGCTGCGCATGTAGATCGGCAAATTCTCAGGGGCCCCTGGCTTTATTACAAAATAAAAGTAAACCGAGCCAGAACTCGCCCTAAAAACAGGAGTAATTTCTACTTTGTGCCGTACATTTCTGTCTCTGCTTTATTTTGTTGAGCTTACGTTGTTGTCCGCCTTGGTGGCGCAGTGGGTAGATCACTCGGTAACTGCGTTGGTATTTCTAGGTTCGATTCTGGACCGAGGTGGGTTGGCTTCTTTCGGGAGAGAGAGGCCCAAGTGCGCCTTCTTTCGTGTGATGTACGATGGCATTTACACGTAAAAGAACCCTCTCTACTATGCAAGGGAGCGGCGAGTTGCGTTGGACACACCAGTTCTCGTCTGATCACTGAAGTTACGCAACGCAAGCCCAGTTAGTACTGACATGGATGGTCGCTCGGGAAAGCAGGGTACTGCTAATACCCAAAAATCGTCGCATTAGTGTAGTGTCTGTGCAGTATATGCATCAGACCTACACAGTGGACGGGTCTCTAATGACCTCGTAGTTGACGGGACCTTAAACTCCAACGAACAACAACAAATCTACTATGCAACGGGTAGATGAGGCAACATTTCCAGGAGCTTGCCCGCTGGCGTTGGTGGAATGTCACAACGAACAGTAGACCAGCGATAAATAAGCATAGTGGTTGCAGCTTTGGTCGGCAACTGGCTGTGGAAAAACACTGTCCAATATATCGCACTTGTGTCCATCAAGAGGGACAAGATTGGTACCTGACCCTGCCATAGGTGGGAAAAGGGTTAGGAGTTGCTTTGCTTATTTTAAGTAGGCGAGCCACTCGTCAAGAACTCTACTGGGTTTGAAGAGTTCTAGGAGTTCATGTACCTCAAATGATAGGTGTGGTTGACCCATTATTTTAAACATACTGTAGATAATAAAATGATATTCATCTCGAGATGTAGTATCAGAAATACCTGTCAAGTATAAGTGCTTAGTATCAAAACCTCGACCAGAACAATGAGTTGGCTCGCGGATATTGGATTCCCGTGTCAGAATAAGAATATGTTTTGATACACTCTTTGACCAGAGATTTATCTGAACTCGTCCAGCTCTTCATGCCTGATATGACGTCATTTGGGGGTTATTTATGTGAACTCTAGAGTCTTTTGTTCTTTGTTTCCGAGATACACTAACAGCAACATTGCATTTACGTCACAATTACGAATAAGGTACTGAGGCGGATGTTAACAAACGTTAACCTTTCTACTCAGAATACCATTTACTGACCCCAGCTCCTATTTATGAGAATTTTGCCTATTTGCAATTACATTGGAAGCTGCTTATTGTGAACGCAAGGGGACCTGTTAGTTCGTCAGCTTAATTGGGACCCTCCTATCACATGGAATTCCGCTTGCCTGTCTCCACTTCAACCATTCCCCATTGCTTTGCAACGTTGATCCTAAGTACTTTACCTCTTGCACCTTTTTCACCTGTCCGACCCTAGAGAGTAAGTCATCAATGTGCAGTGTATAGTGGCATGTGTAATATCAGAATTGATGACAATTGATTTCAATATACGGATTATTTTGAAGCAATTTTCTATGAAGTGGTTTGGTTTTCGTTTTTTTTTCTCGTTTCGTTGGTGTTTTAGAACCTTTCAATTACAAAGGTCATTAGATCCCCGTCCACTGCGTAGCTGTAATGCAGCAGCTAACGCACAGACACTACGCTGATGCGACCATCTTTGGCTATTAGCGGTACCCAGCTTTCCCAAACGGCCACCCATGTTTGTACTAGTTGGGTTGCGGTGCTTAACTTTAGTGATCAGAGGAGAACTGGTGTGTCCAACGCAATACAGTCGCTCCAAAGAGATTTGGTACTGACCGATTGTGATTGCAATAGGCGATTGATAACACTTTCGGCTTCCACTGTAATAGTGAAAATTCTCTTCGATGTAGGAAGGGTTCTGCTGGCGACCTCTTCCTATTGTGAGGCGCAGAAATAATTGATGTTAGGAAATTGTAAGGATTAAAAGTGGGGCAAGGATTGGAAGAATTATCATTGTGATTTTGGTGTCCCAATATGTTTTTTTTTCAACCAAAAATTTAGAATTCATAGTTCAAGGTGAATCCTTGATAAAGATTTTACCTTAAAGTCGAGATGAAATGAAAATAACGTGACACCTTATCTAATCGGGGTGTCGAGTGGCATGATGGAAACACAATATTGAGGGTAACTTAGGAGGACTAATTTGGTTTGTTGGTGTTTTAGGGCCCTTCAACTACAAATCTATTAGAGCCCTGTTCACTGCGTAGCTCCAATGCAGAGACTGCACAGACACTACACTATGTGACGATTTTTGGGTATTAACAGTACCCAGTTTTCCCAAGCGGCCGTACATGTCAATATTAACTGGGGTTGCTCTGCTTAACTTCAGTGATCAGACGAGAACTGGTGTGTCCAACGCAATAAGCCGCTCCCAAGAATGGACTAAAGTGGCATGGGTGTGTTATGAGAAGTTGGAGATCAGAATAGGTCCATCACAGGGATCTAGATTCTAGAAGATGGGGAGTAGGGTTAGCAAAAACAAACATGGGAGCAGGGTTGTACAGCGGGCCATAGCATCACAGGAACCTCGTTAGAAATAGGAGGAAACGAAGGTCCAGAACTACCCTACCAAATCCTATTATAGATGGGATAAGGTTATGACTGTTATCTAGATTTATTGCACAATCCTATTGCGTCAATTTTGAGTCATTTGTGACCTAGAATACGGTGAGATTCTGATGAGTATCAAACATTGGGAAAGTCGTTGGTAATGTAAACGTGGCAAAGAAGGAGAACACAATAAATGTCATGACTCCGATTCCTTTGTGGATGAATAAGCACTTATCACTCATTTTGGGGGGTGGTGTCAATGGTAATCACGCGATTTCCCGTTCTTAAAAAAAAGGGCATACCTACACTTCAGTATGGATTGGGTTAGCGCGGTTTTCATGCAATTTTTACTCACCAGAACCCGAAACACGCTTATCTCCCTTCTGCACACCTCAAGTTGCTGCATTCAAATTTCTTATTCTCATGATAGGAAGCCTTGGCTCACTCGCATGATAAAAAATGTCCAAAAGATTCTTAAAAATGGTTGATATAGAATACACATTGCTTGATGCGTTTGGCTATTTATCATCGCCCTTGCTACCTATGGAAGGGAATTCCTCAATGCAACAGAACGAGCTTCTTTTACAGAGGGTGCTCGATGTGTCTGCCGTTCTGTAATTTGCATTGGCGCAGCCGGGTTACCCAATCCAGAAATACACGTCGAATGATATCAAGTTTAATTTGTGAACACGGGATCGAGATCTCTCGGCGTACAACAATGATTCCAAGTGACTCTTGGTTTTCCTGCTGGCCACTCCAGCGATCTCGACGTCCTATCCAATGGTCAGGAAATTGCTCATGAAGCCAGGTCCTAAATGTCAAGAAGGGTCACGAGTTGCTATGATCAAACGTCTTGCGCGTTAACACAAGTTAGGACTTGAGTTACTTGACGGTCATTACTGAATTCAAATGGCCTCTATTGTGTTTTGGGGCTTCATGTCATCTACAGTCCCTGGCCATATTAATGTGACCACCATCTAATATCCAGCTGCTAGGGTTGGCGTCACTCAGTGTTGTGACGCCATGGTTTCACCCCCCTCCCTTCAAAAAAGGTCGCCCTGCCTGCTCTGTTCTTTCCTTTGTTCTGGTGTCACCCCTTTTGTCATGGTGCGGGTGGTGTAACCTGGTGTGCCCCCCTTTGTGACGCCACTGTCCTGTTGAAACCCACTGGGACCGTCATTGACCATGGACGGCCTCCCACACCATCAGAAGAGCATCAGAGGAGGGAACAGGAATGCCAGTGTCTTCTGGTAAGTGGGCCACCGGACGCGCATCGGCATCCACCCTCTCATTGGACATAATTCCGATATGCCCTGGGACCCGCACAAAGACCACTGCCTCGCCCTGCTTATGAATCATGGGAAGCAATTTTTGCACATCCTGGATGATGGCATGTATTTATAAGTATCTGAAAGTATTACAAATATTTTACAAAAGCAGAAAATGTCTACTGTAGTAGTAACCTAAGGTCTGTGTTTTTTTCTCATTCTGCTCTTTTCCTCATTTTCTTAGCCTGACCCTGGACATAGCATTGGTTACCTCACCATACAGTATGAAGAAAAGCAAATGTGTAACTATCAAATGTGAGAACAATTTGACCTGACGAATATTTTATTCCTGTAGAACTATAAGCTGAGGTCATATGAAGACTTATGCACTGGGTGTTATTTTTGTCAGGTGTGGCGAACAATCTAAACAACTGGTTTCAGTTTCAACATCCCACTGTTGTTATCATCAGTACTGGATTCAGATTGGGTAAATACAAGCACACTCCGAAAAAGGCTATTGGATTCAAAAATACGATGTACATCAGTGAACTGTTGTGTTAAGTATCAGTTTATTGAAATCAAGAGGTATTTGAGATCCGGGAAAGATTACGAAGCAACTTAAACTTCGATCAAGAAGGTCATTTCATTTTATCAATGTGTAACATAAATGGCTCCTCTTCAAGCATTTCGTCACTAAACTTAGAACTGAACTGATGAACTTTTTTGTAATGTTGGTAACATCTTTTGTATTACCGGTTTAGCCCTGTGAAATCAAGAGCTTCTCTTTTCTCTCCCATTTTCTTTTGTATTTATATCGTGTGTAACCTCACTTCCTGTAAATTTCCATTTCCCTCCTCTCTATCTTCTGTTTAGAAATCGAAATCCCCAAGTCATGGTTTCTTGAGCATACCCATAAGTGGAGAAAAAGTTAAATGAGATCAAAGGAACTCCTGTTTCTTAATACAGTATTTCAATTACAGTGAAGAGCAATAGCAGTTTGTAGGAGTAGAAAACATAAGCACATACATACAGGCAAGTAGCAAGTGCAAGTAACAAGTGACGTATAACCTGCCACAAAGCAGGCAGATGACTGTTCACACGCAAGTTCATAATTGAGAAGTTGTCAAGATGAGCCCACAATAGCTCTGGTAGATCCACTTAGAATAGTCGAAAATATGGAAATAAAGATTATTTCATTTTAATCTCCTTTTCAGTGAATGTTTTGAAAGTTCATGACCATTTTTAAGTTGTTATAACCCGATTGCCTGATGCAGGGGCAGATCTATTTTTCTTGGGGCCTAGGGCTTATTGAAGTCCAATAATGTTACATTGATTAAAATTAAACAAATAACACTATAAATAATCATTATTATTATTATATTATTAATATTTACTATTTCTTACTATATGATAAGTGCTCATTGTTAATCAACAAGTATTAAAAATTTATGATAATTTCATTTTTGGGGACCCTTCACAATTGGGGACCCAGGGCTTCAGCCCTATTAGTCCCTATGTAGATCCGCCCCTGGCCTGATGTGTTTATTTTTATATAGTGGAGATTAATATTCCACAAGCACTCACGCTTTAAATATTCTGGAACAAATTTGATTATTGTATCCTCTGTCCAACACAACAATAGCAGCAAACAACGGTGACATATTAGACGGCATTGCTATGTAGCTGGCTGCTGACCAAAAGTCTGCAAGCCCCGCTGCATTGTTCTGTCGTGATGCATTCACAGCAATTTAGCAAGTAGCAGTTTAGCAGTGAGGGGTTATGGGAAGGCGTTACTTGCCGAAATAAATGGAAGAGAATGTACCCGGGAGCGGCGAGTTGCGTTGGACATACCAGTTCTTGTCTGATCACTGAAGTTAAGCAACGCAAGCCCAGTTAGTACTGACATGGGTGGTCGCTCGGGAAATCTGGGTACTGCTAATACCCAATAATCGTCGCATTAGTGTAGTGTCTGTGCAGTATATGCATTAGAACTATACAGTGGACGGGTCTCTAATGACCTTGTAGTTGACGGGACCTTAAACTCCAACAAACAAACAAAGAATGTACCCATTTTACTTAATGTTTTTCATGCAGTAAGTTGCCCATATTCACCACACTTGCACTTACTACTGGCCTGTTATGAATCAGGCTTAAAGGAGTTAAAGCAAGTGGCGAAGCGGGAGAAATTTCATTTGGTGAAGAAAAGCAGGTCCTCATCCACCCCAACCACCACCATATCCTTATGGACAACCTGCTCTCACGTTTGCCTTGGTTCCCCTGCCCAAGCTGCTCACCTGCATTCCTAACGAGCCTAACGATTTTTTTCCACGATTTCTTTCCAGGCTACCTCTGATATACTCATTTCTAATTCTACCAGCTCTTCATACCCCACTCATGTACTGCAGCATTTCTATCTTGGCTACTTGCGTTCTTTTTGCATGGCTTTTCCTCACCACCCAACACTCTGATCCATGTGACATAGCTGGCCTAACTACTGCCCTGAAAACTTTCCACCTTTTTTTTTTACCTCAGCAGGGAGAAACAGAACCTGACCTTTGCTATCCTTCACTGTTGTGGTTTGCAGTATATCTTTAGTTTCCCTATCTCTAGCATTGGCCAGTTTAAAAACTTCTCTCTCCTTCCATGGTCTCTAAGTGATCATAGAGGCCCTTTTACTTCTGGTGTTTTTTGGCAAGGCAATGATTGACGCAGCAAGCTCCATGAATCTCCTCCTATCCCTGCCTATCCTTGCATACATAGCCATTAAAATCCCCAGCAATACGTAAACGCTGGTTCCCTTTTAACTGCCTTACTTGAAAATCTAGTGAGAGCACCAACTCATCAAAGTCCCTTCAGAAACCCACATTAGTGGGTTAGTCCAGACCAGCTTAATTGAGGGGCGTAAGCACTGATGAGGTGGAGGATTGCTCCCCCCATACTACAGTAACTAACATTAGCCTATTTATTCTTTTAACTAATGTGACCCCTTGTTGCAGCTCAGCATTCAATACTATACCCTATTTTGTCCCCATTCACAAGCTGTATATAAAACCTTTATCCCTCACCAAAGGCTGATGATCTATCCACCCTTCCACCTGGTTTCCTGCAGAAATGCTGCACTAATCCTCCTACAATTTAGGATACTAATTCAACTTATTAACGTGTAAGGGTCCCCACATTCCATGCTCCTAATCTAACATTAGTCCCTATTCTTGATGAAACTGCTCTAACTGGGGGCACCCCAGCCAGGCGTGTGGAACCCGTGGGAATATTGGAAGGGTTTTCTGTATGGGTATGCTGCGCTGCGTCACAAGACGACGCATTATATGCCATGGGAGCCAATGCCTGTACCCCCATGGCATTGCGGAAGCATGATAACGACGACTTGGGGCTCGCTTGCTCACACCTGGCGGCTGCCGGCACTGGGGTTTTGATCTCCCACACTGTGTAGGTTTGGACTTTTCATAAATAATTACCATACGTTTTGGAATTTTTTCCCCAGTCTGCAGTCCCTATCCACCATGAAGCCCAACAAAGGAACGCCCATTCGGGTTGCTCGGACAGGTAACCGTCAGAGTCATAACCCCCGAGCACCAACAGCAATAGGCATGGGGGCTGAGCATGACATCTCCGAAAGTAACCCTAAAAGGTGAAAACGCCCCCTCCAGCCGAGTGGTCAGACCGGGTATCAGTCTGACAGCTCCTTTTCCACTGGAGGCTGTGGCCAAAGAGGAGTATTGAAGACTTAGGGTCCCTACTCCCCCCTCGTGTGGTAGCCGTTCTGTCAGTGCAGAGCGACCCAGAGACGCCGCACTGGGATACGCCCCCGCGACCACCGGGATCTACTTTCCCCAGTGATACGGTTCTCCACGCACGACAAACACGCCACCAGGAGTAGGGGAAGACCAAAAGGGAGCAGGTGGTGTAAAGGGACATGGAGGCGTGCGGGGTTGAGGGGGACTTGGTGGGGAATAGGCGGGAGTGGAGGATAAGAACCCGCAGACCCAACCCCGCCACAAGCGGAATAAGGGTGAGATTATAATGATGAATCTGATCCAGGTGGAAAGCTGTTTAATCGGATCCTGGCTGCATGTGTATGTGAAATTGCATCACGGAAACACAATGCACACATCTCAGATTATCTCAAAATTTGCACATGACTCAAGTCTTGCAACCGATCTAAGTGATATTAAAGATTGACGTGGTAGTGCTGTAGGGCCTAAACTAATAACATATTGGCAGTTTGGCACCCGAAATTTAATATTTTATTAAGAATTGTGTATTAAAAAATAATATGAAAATTATCAATTTTTAAATGACAACAATAGCCCATTACAACATAATAAAATCGACGTGTAATTTCATTATAAAAACTATATTAAAAAGAGAAGAAATAAATTAAGAATCAATTATTTTTACCTTATCATATTGATAGAATTTTATCCAAGCGATATCAGAATCAATTAGTGCACTGTCATCAAGAACGACATCACAGATCCGTATTGAGACCAAACTATCATCAACTACTTATCATTTGATTACCGCATGACGTATAGCAAAAGTGATAAATATTATTATAAAAAGCACAATGTGAACTACAAATTTGTTCATTGCTGATCTTGAATTTCAAAGGAAGGTAAGTTCAGTTAACACCCTGCATTGGGTAAACCATGATTCAGAAATGTTAGAAATCAACAGAAATGAGACATTACATTATTATTCTTACAGCATTACAAAATGAAATACATCGTTTGCCTTGCCTTGTTGGTGGTAGCTGTTGCTGCCGTCAGGGATGCTGAATGGGAGTCCTTCAAAGCCAAATTCGGTAAGAATCCAGTAACAATTTTCATATAAAAAGCACAAAAGCATTCAGAATGGGCAATCAACATCTTATTTGAACATCAAATAACATCTAAAACATTGCTGCATTGACATATTTCAGGCAAGACCTACAAGAGCGTTGCTGAGGAAGCATCCCGTCTGAGGATCTTCAAGGAAAACCTGGCTGAGATCGCTCGCCACAATGCCCTCCACAAGCAAGGAAAAGTCACCTTCACCTTGGGCGTCAACCAGTTTGCTGACATGGTGTGTTTCACAACAACAGAAGTTTCTTTCCGTTTTTACAGCTAATGTCATTATAATAATGTCAATATTACTTTAACAATGAACAGACCAACAAGGAATTCGCTGCCAAGATGAACGGTTATCGTCAAGTCAAGAACAAGAAGGCCGCTCAGGTCTTCGAATTGCCCAAAGGCGTTGCTGCTCCAGACACAATCGATTGGCGTGATCAAGGAATCGTAACCGGAGTAAAGGATCAGGGACAATGTGGCAGCTGCTGGTCATTCAGTACAGTAAGTAATCCACCGTTGTCACTAGTGCGAAAGTTGAAATACTTTTCCTACATGTCCTTCTGCCATATTTAGACTGGATCCGTGGAAGGTCAACATGCCCTGGCCACTGGTAATTTGGTCTCACTCAGTGAACAGAACTTGATGGACTGCTCCTACAGCTATGGTAATATGGCATGCCAAGGTGGTTTGATGGATAATGCTTTCGAATACATCATCGACAACAAGGGTATTGATACCGAAGCCTCCTACCCCTATGAGGAACACGTAAGTAGCCATGCTGATTATTCAACCTCCTATATTCATGACAAACTAAAGGAATCAGGACCTAACCATTGCTTCTCTCGGTTAGGACGCCACCTGCCGCTTCGATGCCTCAAACATTGGAGCCACCATCAGCAGCTACGTAGATGTCAGATCTCGTGATGAGTCTGCTCTTCAAGACGCTGTCGGAACCATTGGTCCAATCTCTGTGGCTATTGATGCCAGCAGAGTCTCCTTCCAACTCTACAGCAACGGTAAGTTACATTACGCCAGTTTGCAAGCAGTTGTGCCATCATTATTTCGGCGTCACTAACATCTATTCACCTTTCGCAGGTGTTTACTATGAACCAAATTGCAGTCAACTCAACCTCGACCATGGTGTCTTGGCTGTCGGTTATGGAAATGAAGGTGGCCAGGACTACTGGCTCGTCAAGAACAGGTAATTTATCTAAAATACATTGCAGGATATTCAATTAACTTATAATTTCGAATGACTCATTCTTATTTCCATTATTAGTTGGGGAATTCTCTGGGGAGAACAAGGATACATCAAGATGTCCCGTAACAGGGATAACAACTGTGGTATTGCCACTGAAGCCAGTTACCCCATTGTTTAATTCAAGAACTTAGTAAGTGTTCTATCAATTCCTGAAGTTCTTAGTGAAACTTTGTAAGTGACCTAATTGTAATAAATTGCATTACAGAAGTAATCTTCGAATTCTCTTTTGAGAAATTGTAATGAAGAGGCAATATTCTTAAAGTTTAAAGCATTTTATTAAATGTTTAGTATTAAAATGTTATCACGTCTGGATTCGAACTCTGCCACCGTACATGAAAATAAACATAGTGTTGATTAAATTTATGCTGTTGTTTGGTTATTTTTGTTTGAAACGGCATCTATTTTACATGTCACCTATGGGTTGAACTTGGATTTGGTCGTTTCTTCTGGTATTTGATGAATTGCTGCAAAGACAGGGACCATATCCTTTGCTTTATGCAAGAAGCAACAACTCATTTGAAACCTAACCTCTTGATCAGAAATTTCTATCCTGTGGTTACAGCATAATAGTCTTGGGGAAGATGTCCCACTTCCACACACCCCTGAAAGATAATGTCCTTAGGACACAATGACTTTGAATGATATCTCAAAATATCTGTTCCCATTAAATGTTGGAATCGAGAACTCTTGAATCTACTAAGTGCAATTAGAAATTTATACAGAAAGTTTGAAACTGAGGACCTCTGGTAACCTCTAATCAGTGTAATGGCACGACTTCTGAGGGCTCTTTCGCTTTGTCCAACATTCTGTACTCGCCAACGCATTATAGAGTATGTGGTAACTGATGATCTAGAGTTTCATGTTTAAGACGCTATTCTAAGTACATATAGTTTTTGACAGAGCAGTGGCAATTTTGGCTTCAAATCACTGCATAAATTTTATATTATCTTGCAACAGAAGGTCGGTGATTGATATAAGCACCTTTTAACATCATATAGATATGCGCCGTTGAAATGATAGGGTTATGAAAAGTGTAGAATGAATGTCCTACTCCACTGCTTTTGGTGCGTAATAATTTTCATGATATCCGATGAACCTTCGGTCAGGAACCCGGTAATGTCTTTAAATCCACTACAAACACCTTGACCATATTACTGATTTTAGCATCACTTTAATTGATATACGACAAATAATGTTGAGATCACATTCTCCTCTTGTACTGTTCAGGGTATGGGAGGCCGTCGGCCTTAGAGTACCTAATTTAGTGTACCGGCTATAGAGTTCCTGCCTTATAATGACGGCCATAGAGTGACCATTAAAGTGCCGACCTTAGAGAGCCTGCGCTAAAGTGCAGGCATTAGGGCACCGGCCTTAGAGTACAATGCTAGCTTTGATTACCGGTTTTCTTCGATCTTAAGTAAGCTTAAAAAAGCTCTAATTTACAAAAAAAAAAACTCCAATTTTGCGAAGTACTCTTATTGAAATTGACATAAGGCGCCTTGTGCAAGCCGAGATTGAGAAAAAGGACCTGCAATCGAAAAAGTTTGGGACCCACTGGTGTAGAAAGCAAATATCACTCGAATGCTGCAATTCGATGGTAGGCTATGTTGCCTACCTCTGACTGAAATGTTGCCTGTTAACGTTTGTTGAGAGAAGTGATCATTTTACAAGGGCTTTACCAAAATACTGTATGTCCTTTGCGAATTTGGCATATCGTGGCCTTCGTTGTTTCTGTTCATGGAAGCATCTGTCGAGGCTTTACACAATTTCTATTAAATTGTCCCACACGTGATTAGTTATTTTGTACTAAAAGCGAAGATTAATTTTATTGACGGAACACTTTGCGGGTACATCGACCTTTTTGCATGACTTTGTCAGCTTATTATTCTGGGTTGCCCGAGAAATCATGACGCATTTTACCGTTGAAAAACAGGAACAATCCAATTCACCCATTAACAATTGAAATAATACATACAACTTAAATTTATACAGTAAGTCCTCGACTTACGCGACTTCTTACAGTAAGTCCTCGACTTACGCGATTTCTTTTAAACAAAAAAATTTTAGGCTAGGCGCACACTATAGCCAAGACTGTCTGACGACAGTCCATGTACGTAGTTAATCAGTTTTCACTATTAGGCGCCTTGCTACCCATTGGTTTTCATTGCCTGAACTGAGCACACGGACTGCCGTCAGACAGTCTTGACTATAGTGTGCACCTAGCCTTAGGTGTGACACTATGGTGGTGCGGTGACTCAGTTGTGCGCTTTGCTTTCTGTAATGTCCACCACTACAAGGTACCTCTAATACACTCATTCCTAATTCTATCAGCTCTCGACCCCCCCCCCCACTCATATACCACAGAATTCGCATCTCGGCTACTTGCATTCTATTGACGTGGCACTTCCTCACTGGCCAACACTCTGATCCATATAGCATAGCTGGCCTAACCACTGCCCATTCAGCTTCATTGGGCCCCTCTTATCGCACAGGACTAAAAGACAATTAACACTGGACCAATACTTGAAGTAGTTCATCTATAAATACAATATGTATGCAGATTGTTATGTGCAATATGTCCAATAAATATATGCAATAAATAATATATTCTTAGGTGTATCTTGATAGATCTATTTAACTTCCACCTATCGTTTAAAACTAAAATGTTTTTCTCAAAAATGCTAAATTTAGTGCTTTCCTTAATTTACTGTTGAGGATTTACTGTATCTGCAATTACCTTGGAAAAAAATTAGATTTTTTAACTATTTATTAGAATTTCAGAATTCCTGAAGTGTCACGCAGCAGTTATCAATTGAAAGGATGACCTTGATTGGAATGCTCTGCGTTGGATACGGAGGCAAAAACTCTTGGTCAAGAAGGTGGCATATTATTACCTTGGAAGATTGATTTGCAGAATCCAGCCAATATCAGTTGGGCATGGAAGTTTTGAAAGACGTTGCAATCTATAGAGTTTGCATTATCCTTGCTTGTCAATATCCATCCTGTTGACAATTGTGTATTGTCAAAGCCAACTGGTAGCGAGGAATTAGATTGTTAAGTAGCGCACCTGAAAATTGTGATATTTTGATATTTTTGCTCTACATACCACAAATACGGAGACTTCAAGAGGAGTCGCAGAGTTCCGAATGTAACAGGATTGGCCTTAAATACGTACCAAATGTCTTTTGAATAGTGACGATTCAAACATTTATCAATCAATGACCTTTAAAGAATGCGTTGTGTACTTTGCGATATCTTAACATCAGGTAATTCGTTTTTTTATTTATATAGCACAATCTTCATGTTAAGTCAATATTTTATTTCTTTTCTAGTCGAAGGATATTATTTGGAAATCGAAATTCTGACCGTGAACACAACAGAACGATGTCATTTCATGCAATATATATATTATTTCAGGCAGGAATTATCAGATTATCAAGGTATTCCAATTTATAAATCTACATCTTGAAATCAGTAATGCAAACAATTCTGACAATGATCCTTGGCAGACTGTTGACTCATGCTAATCTTCTAAGGACCTGACGTGATGCCAAGCAAGAGTCGGTGCACTTTTTAAGAAGTCGTTGCTCATGTTATCTCCATATCACCTTCCATTCTAACTCTCTAGCCGGCCTTGGTACTTCCTCTCTTGATTACATACCCTATTCGGACGACGTATTTTCTTTGGGGGAGACGGAAATGATGGAAATCTCAGGCACGCCTTCCACGTGTAATCTAAAGCGCCCTGAATTTGGTAAGTGACCTCAGAGATAGTCACATTGACGTTAAACAATCAAGTAATCCGAACGAAGGTCCTTTCTTTCTGCAAGGTCGCTATTTCGGCCTTTCAGCACAGAAGCTCTCTAATTCAGATTCTTAAATTCTTTCTGCAATGGGAAAAAAGTTTTTGACAGTGTGCATAAACTGATCAAAATATAAATCACCCTCACATGAATTTTCAGGACCATTTATGAGAAGTGATTGCTGTATAATAAATGTAATATTAATATAAGTTAGGCCGGACAGCTAAGAAAGGTGAGTTTCGTTAATTAACCCTAGGATCACAACCCGGAGTAAAAATGACTCCAGCTTGTAGTTTTACTTCAATTAAAATTTGTTGTTGTTTGTTGGAGTTTAAGGTCCCGTCAACTACGAGGTAATTAGAGACCCGTCCACTGTATAGTTCTAATGCATATACTGCACAGACACTACACTAATGCGACGATTATTGGGTATTAGCAGTACCCAGCTTTCCCGAGCGACCACCCATGTCAGTACTAACTGGGCTTGCGTTGCTTAATTTCCGTGATCAGACGAGAACTGGTGTGTCCAACGCAACTCGCCGCTCACCTTCAATGAAATGTTTCACAACTAATCTGCAAGGTCCATCTTCATGATGTGTGTTATTCAAAATCTTGCCAGTAATTTGTATAGATTTTTATAGATTTTTGAGTTTTAAAAATGTTTGGGAGGAAATGTTAATCCGGTTTTGCATTCTAACGAATAGGCGCAAGCCTTTCAGAGTGATTCTGATGACAGTTTAGTGAATCCAACACGAGAGGAAGTACATGATTGTTGTTAAAGGATTTCACTGTGAACGCTTTGCACTTGTGTGTAAATGTAAATGCTGAATAACAAATTAATTTTGTGCTTATAAAAAATGAAGAAACTTTTTGATTTGATTTGATTTACTTGCCTTCTTGGACTAGGACTCCTTGGTCAAGTATGCGAAAGTTTGCGTATGTTTATGCATATGTTTTGAAAGGGAAAAATTTTGATGTTCCCATTTGGGAACATTGGTGCTTTGCAGTTAGTAAATGTTCAAGATTCATCTAAAGGGTTTATATATGACTCAAGATGCCCATGTTTTCATTAAACCATAAAATATGCATATTCAGTTAAAAAAAATATCATCATTATTATCTTACCCTCCTCCCACCTCCCTCCTACCCTCCTACCCTTTCAAAAATATATTGAAATTTGTGAAAGTTATTACGAGAAAGTTAATCTGACCCCAACACCCCTGAGAATGGCCAGTTTTCGGTCAAATTTTCATAGTTATGAGTAAGACATTTTCGTCTAAAAATGGATCTAAAAATAAGTTTAACACTTTATTAATAAATGCAAAAAAAAAATGTTCTATAGAACACAATTTGAACTACATATTAACTACTTAAAAACTTGTTCCCAAATGGGCACATTGGTCAGCAAAGGGTTAATGCATAAGTTTCTGGCTTGTTATTCTAGGGTTAAGTTAGAAATTCTTGCTGGTGACATAAAGCAAACTGGAAGTGGTCTGGCTCGGCATGGATTGATGCGGTGGTGAGTGACCCTCTAATTTGAACTGAGCCCTAATGGACTCAGGCCAAATGGACCGATCGTGTGTGGCCTTTTTAAAGGTGGCCACACACGATTGATAAACAGGCCAAATGACTCTGCGCCGATCCAAAACTCACCGTGTGTGGGAGAAGTCAGATGGATTGTTGTGGATCGGCAGGCTCGACTACATTTTCGTCCAGTCCAAAATCCACGACAGTGAGCCAAGGCTCGGCCTTACTGTGTGTGGGAAATCCCCACGCCAAATGGAGTCGGGAAACCTGCTGGCATCGTAGTGTGTGTGATCCCAGATCCAAATTCTTTCAGTATGAAATCAGACATCGAGTCGGAAAGTATGACCTCCTCTAGCAGCCCTACCAGTGAAAAATGCAAACTGCAGCGGCAGCTAAGCAATTTTCCTCTCTATGGCAGGATCCATCTCAGGGACCCATCTCTGTCCCTCAAATTGGACACATGGGCTGGTACTGTACGCTGTTTTTAAACAGCCGGCTGCCGACCAAAGCTTCAACCCCTAAGCTTATCTGTAAGTCACCAGTGCGTCGTAGACTGTAAAAAAAACTTACTACAGACTACAGAAATGTTATCAACTTATCATGTCGATAAATTAAGAAGAGTTTGCTTTCCCTTGTAGCCTTGTATTGCTTCATATAAATGTTATAGTTCTTATTCTGCAATAATGAATGGTCCTTTGTCTTTTTAACAACATTACCATTGAATGAGTCGATGTAGATAACATTGCGTTCACTCCCTGATTTTACATTGAGCATTGTATCTTTGTGTCAAGGCATACTGTGCCTTGATACTGTATATGTACTACATGTCAATCAACAGATGTTTTTCAAGTTAAATGGTGATGTTAATAATTTATGATTGTTGAAGGTCATGGGAAATCAGTTTGGGTTCATGCCAGGTAGGTCGACTATGGAGCCAGTCTTTATCCTAAGACAGTATGTTGAATAATATAGAGCACCTAAGACCTCCACATCAATTTTGTTGACTTAGAGAAGGCTATATTGCAAAACAACCGGGATAAAGGAAGGCTAAGGTAGGATAATTCAGGACATGTGCCAAGGACCCATAGCCAGGGCTTTCAGGTTTATCAGCGATCAGCACTCGGTCCTTACTTGTTCATTTTGGTAATGGATGAGTTACTAGTTGATGTGGGTGAATGACCTCTCCAGTGCATGCTACTTGCAGATGATATTGGGAATCTCAACGACACTAGGGGCAGGATTGAATTGGTGTTGAATAACATCAGAGCAGCTATTGAGGGTGGGGGCTTAAAGGTAACAAAGGATAAATAGAATACTTAGCATTCAGCTGGAGAGGAGAGGAACCTGATGGAGATGTTCTTTTTGATTGGGAATAAGAGAGCAATTCAAGTACTGTATCTAGGATGAGCCTTTCAAATCAATGAAGAAATAGATGCAGACGTTAGACATAGGATTAGTGTAGTGTGAACAAAGTGGAGACAGGTGAGTGAGAATTTGTGTTGTAGGAAGATCCCAGTGAAGCTGAAGGGAAAGTTTTATAAGTCAGTGGTTAGAGCAGCCATGCTGTAGGAGCCAGAGTGCGTGGTAGTTCGAAAGTGCCATAAGAAAGATTTGCGCTTCCTCGTTTTAAATGTATTAATCCAACAATTTTAAAAATGTAGTGGATATTAAATTGTTATATTCAAGTAATATACAGATTCAGACAGTAATAAATTGCATTGCTGCTTTATTGGTATTTCAACTAATGACTCAAGAAGGAATCAAAAATTAGAAGCACAACGACTCAACGACCTATTGCTGAAAATCAATATCGAGTTCAAAAATGACAGTTTAAGCATCTGGATAACTGGCTTGAGTAGCAATACCACAGTTGTTATTCCTGTTACGGGACATTCTAATGTAGCCTTGTTCACCCCAGCTCAAACCCCAGCTGTTGGAAAATGAAAGCACAAGTGTTAACCATTAAGAATTTAGGTAACAACCTTAATATGCATACCTATTTGAAATTTCTTTGTAAATACCTGTTCTTGACAATCCAGTAATCTTGGAGTGCTTCACTACCATAACCAACAACCAAGACACCATGGTCCAAATTGGTCTGACTGCAGTCTGGCTCATAATAAATTCCTACAGGAAAGAAATGCACGGTGGCCATAAGTCATGAGGACATCATTCTTTGCAACGCTGTGCACCTTAATCACTGATATGAATGAGGGAAAATACCGTTGCTGTAAAGTTGGAATGATATTTTGCTGGCATCAATGGCTACAGAAATGGGACCAACATCAGCAGTGGCAGTTTGCAGAGCATCTTCATCTCGAGAACGGATATCATGGTAGTTACTGCAGGTGCCTCCTCTGTTGAGAACAGAGTAACGGCATGATCCCAGCTGTTAAGTAACATTTAACAACACATCACTCCTGTGAATTTCTTTTAACGTTTCATTTGAAGAAGGTATGAGACGCAATATCGGGAAACAATAAACTTAGGCGTCACGCCACTTACTCGTTCTTCATATGGGTATGAAGCTTCAGTGTCAATGCCACCATTGTCGATAACATATGCGAAAGCATTGTCCATTAATCCACCATCGCAGGCCAAGTTACCGTATGAAATAGAGCAGTCAATCAAATTCTGTTCACTAAGAGATATTAGGGTGCCAGTCTTGGCGAAATTTTGACCTTCCAGAGATCCAGTCTAAATTAAGTGTAAAAATAGGAGTGTAAAAATCAAGAATTTAGAAGTTTTTTTTCTGGACACCTTGTCAAATACTCACAGTACTGAAGGACCAGCAACTTCCACACTGTCCTTGATCCTTGATTCTTGTGACGTAACCTTCATCACGCCAGTCGACAGAAGCTGGGGCTTTGAATCCGGTGGGTGGTTCGTATAATTTTCCGGCTTTTTTGGTTTTGAGGTTAGCATTGTAGCCGTTCATCTTAGCTGCGAATTCCTTAGCAGTCTAAAAACCAGACCAAATAATATTGTGATATTTTACCTGGTGACCATTTCTGTTGTTGAAATGGGATAGATTATTGACTCACCAAGTCAGCAAACTGGTTAACTCCCAATGTGAATGTAACTTTTCCTTGTTTGTATAATTCATTATGTTCTGCAATCTTGGCCAAGTTATTTTTAAAGATCTGCCTACGGCTCGCTTCCTCAGCAACACTCTTATAAGTTTTGCCTGACGGGGGGAAATATATTTATCAGAGTGTGAGTAACTTCATTATTTGCTGATACTCTTAATTACTGAAATTTTTGTATTTGAATATATCCAGTGTTACCGAATTTGCCCTTGAATGAATCCCATTCGACGTCTCTAACGGCCGTTGCGGCCACCACCAACAATCCAAGACAAATGATGAGTTTCATTGTATTTGCGCTACAAAAGTTGAAGGAATTGAATCTTGGTATTCATTTTACACATTTAAGTTTTGCTGGTGTGTTCGGGCAATAACTTCAAAATAAACGGAAAGCAATTTACCTTACTGTCGACTGGAACTTGTCAGCAACACAAATTTCAAATGCAACTGAGTAGCAAAATGGCAATCCTTTTATAGGTCTCTTTATTATTTAAATATTTATCAGTTTCATTGTGAAGTTTGATAAGAAACGGAAAAATAACTTTGTAATCAACACTTGACCAATATCATTGACAGCCCTCTTACATTGATAAGAGCATATTATGAAATAATTATTATATGTACCATTACCTGAGTTGCACGAAATCATTATTTGATTATTTCTAAGTTTCATGAGCAAAGGTAACATAAATGATCTAGAAATTTCGTTATAGTATGTAATTCCGGAAACGGACAAGTTCATCGTTTCTGAAGTGCTCTTCATTCTGAAATCAGTAATATGAAGATATATCTGTTGACATTTGTTGTCATTCTTAGTTAACATTAGAGGAGGTTGAAGTCTTGCACATCGGCATATGTAAAAATTGTCAAATGCCCCATAGCCCCATAAAGTATTTTCATATGCAAGTTCAAATTCATTACTCATATACAATTATGAATGTCAACGCTGACTATCAGTTCATAACGATGCTATGTTAAATTTTTGGAGGCTTGTCATTGGCTGTTTTGTCACATTTTCTACTATTGTGTTTGATGGCTCTAATGACCTTGTTGTTGAAGGGCCCTAAAACACCGACAAACAAACAACAACAACTATTGTGTTTGCTCCGCTTCCCATTTTCTATGGGAGCAGTTTTGAGCGAGGTTCAGTTTGGAAATATATTGCCCCCATTGGCCAGAATTCACAATAGCCCTTTTCTTTCGATTTTGACGTAGATAGCATGAATGCAAATTTAATATACCAAAGGTTGTCATGCTTGTTAAATGCAGTAGGACATCCTTAATATTGCCCTTGCCCCCCTCCTCCAACGGGAAAGAAAAACTAGGCATCTTGTCAATAGTAAAGGGATTCTGTACTTTCATGCATACTTAAAACTATGCAATTAACATATAGTCTACAGTATAAAATTTAATCAGAAAATTTACTTTGGTACGACACATTAGATATGGATTAAACATTCCTTAACTTTCCCAGTCAGTAACGACCCATTAACAACGATGTTTTGATTACGTTGAGATTCGAATTGGGCGATCATTATTTCGGCGGGCCGGCTCATTGGGTCCATTTCAGGAATGCAGGTTGTCAGAAGCACCCAGGGCAGGGGAGACTGAAGCAGACGTGAGAACAGGTTGTCCATTAGGATATAGCAGTGTGTGGGGTGGACAGGGGGAGTGGCAGGCTAGAACCTGCTTACCTGACCCTTCTGCAGGTGGGATAAGAGTATGATGATGATAATTTTATAGATGATAATGATAAAAACTAATACAGTAATTGGGATAAGAATCCTTCAATAAGCGCCATAAGTGCTGCAAGCGGCAAGCGCCACAAGCACTGCAAGGGCAGCGGCGATTATTGGAGGGCAGCGATTATTAGAGGGCGGCGGTTATTGGAAGGCGGCATTTATTGCAATAAATACGGTAAATGACAACAAAACATACACATAAAGTAAAAAAAAAAATGTTTAAAATGTAAATAATTCTCACAAACTGCAGCATTCGCATCTTGGCCACTTGCATTCTCCTTTCATGGTTCTTTCTAACTGTCCAATACTGTGAGCCATACACCATAACTGGCCTAAAGGCAACTCTGTGAACTTTGCTGTTTCTTTGATTTTTTAGGGCCCTTCAGGTCTTTAGAACCCTGTCCACTGCATAGTTCTAATGCAGAGACTGCACAGACACTACACTAAAGTGACGATTTGTGGGTATTAGTTGTACCCAATTTTCCTAAGCGGCTACCCATGTTAGTACTAGCTGAGGTTGCGTTGCTTGACTTCAGTGATCAGACGAGAACTGGTGTGTCCAACGCAATACAACCGCTCACTCTGTAAACTGCCTTTAAAATTATTGGGACTCACGGGAGCACAGGAGTCCACTTGTGTGTCTCCACTTTAACCATCCGTACGTGGGAATACTATAGAAACTAAATTTATTTTCATGAATCATTAAACGAATTGTTAATTCCGGGACGCAGAGCTGAAATCGGTACTGTCCCGGAAAATGTGGGACGAATGGTCACCCTAGATTTGAACCAACTTAAAGACAAGTGGCAAAAGACTTTGGCCCAAATAGAAGGAAATATCCTGACGAATCGTTCCCATTTCAACTGCCACTTTTTGATGTGTTGCATCATTTTCAACCATTCTAGTCACCTCTAATTTCTTATCTAGAGAAAATCCCCTGCATTTTGATACACTTCATGTTTTACATACTTTTGCATCTGGCATGCACTTCAAAGCCTTAAATGATGAACAGAAAATACTGTATTAATTTGAGTTTATCAGAACGTCAAGGAATAGAATACGTGACTTACTGGCCACCAAGTGGGTAAATAGCCAAAAATTGTCCATAAACAACAGGAAAGTAATACAAGAAATGTTTTGATGGGGCAATGTTAACGAGGCGTTTTTGAATTTCTTTACTAAGGAAGGGGAACTATTTTAATGACAATAGTATGGAAGGCTATATCAAGATCTACCCCACTGTTCCAACTCCGCATTATCCCTTGTGTTACTACCCAGAATTTTCCACACTAGTTACTACCTGGGTACTCTGACCCTGAAGATGCATTAGTGGCGACATCTATTGCTTTATTTATTGAAGAGAGAGTGGGGATGAGCCAGCAGAAATATCAGAATGACCTACGGGTACCTTCAGGGATACCTTTTCATTTGTGAAGGCCACATTGGTAATTTTGCAAAATTGCCAATTGGGAGCATGCTGATGCAGTCAACCTCTTGCATACAAACTGCATCCATTTCTGCATTGACTACACCAACAACTGCTTAATGTGGAGGAACGGATCACCAGGGTAGCAATTTCAGCCATTGCTCCCTCCTCAGTGCCTCAATGGGATGCATATTTCAACCGATTCAACTTTGCAACTGATTATTTTAGCGTTTGCTATTCCCACATCTACAATATACTGCCAGTCCAATCTGCAGTTGGCTAAACCACTGAAGATAGGACATTCAGCAGTGGTGGGTTGTGGGAGGGAGCATATCAAAAAAAGGTATACCCCAAATATTTTTAAATATTCAGAACCTTTAGTATAAATCTAGCTAGCAATTGCAATAGGTCCTCTCCTGCCCCTTAGATAATGTCCTTCCTATCTTCAGTAGTTTAGCCAAATACAGGTTGGACTGCAACTGTTGGACTGGCAGTATAGCAATGACGGTAACAATGCAAAAATGCACCATCAGTTGTGTCTCATTGAAGAACTGAGGTGGAGCAGTTGCTGCATTGCTGCTGGGTCCACCCATGGGGCATTTTCAAAGGGGCAGTAGAAGACCTATTATAATTGCTACATAGATTTATACTAAGCGATCTTAAATATTTGAACATATTTGGGGCACACTTTTTTGAAGTGCTCCCCCTGATCCGCCTGTCAACATGATATACATGGAGATAAAATCATTGTTGGCTCATCATGCAGCACCTAATAAATAGAGAAGAAAGACTAAAAATCATGTGTAAAATGTCAGAAACCTATATTTCCAATGAACATTCTTTGACATTCTCAGTTTGTAAAAATTGTCCACAAACTTAAGTAACATGACATCCTTTGACATATTTTTAAAGATACAATAAACTGCTACAATTAAAACATTGTATTATCCTGTTTCATCGATTTAATGAATTTGTACCATCTGTAATATTTCTATGGGTACACGTGAACCCGGGTAGTAATAAGAGGGGTATATCAGTTAAATGTCATATCAATTAATATTCTTTTGTTAAAAACAAATACACATACACAAATTCTCTCTGAAACTTCCAAAATAATGGGGATCTGAATGGCCAAAATGATCCTTCTCAAAGAAATCTTTTGGCATCAGTGCAAAGTTGAAAATGGGTACATGTGTACCCGGATAGTAACACAAGGGTTATACCACCGAAATAGAAATTTTTGCAAGCAAGTTTGTTGGTTATAATATTACATGATGTCTAACAAGTCATGGCTGGATGGATATATTAGTCAGGCTGGATATATTAATCCTTTCTGGAGCATCTCGATCTAATTCAGGATCTGCTTGTTGCTATGTAGGTGTGTATCATGTTAATACACTGCATAGGAAATTTGTAGCATGACAGTGCAAAAACCATCAAAGAGATAGGGTGCATCAGAGACGTAGGTTGCTCACTCCATATGCTATCAATCTCTTATCACAGGGGATCAAACTAGCACCCCTTGCTTCATTTTGAGACCCACAACTAGAACATTTGAATGAAGTTACCTGAAGCTGATAATGACTTATGACATTTCGAACATAGTTAACCCTTAGTTTAACTGACTAATATGGACTAACGATGGCTATTAATGTTGATAGATAGTCAGGGGCTAATCCAGAGGCGGATCAGAGGGAACACTTCAAACAAAGTGCACCCCAAATATCTTTAAATATTCAGAATCCCTTACTATACATGTAGCTAGCAATTGAAATAGGTCCTCTACTGCCTCTTAGAGGCTTAGAAAATGCCCTATCCAATGGTCCCTCTAAGGATCGCTGGTTCGTGTGCAAAATCAAAAACCTGTGAGCAGTGTTATTCCCCATACTGACCGCCAGTGCCTTAATGAGGTCGTGGCGAAGAAGGCGCCTGCCACGGACGCAAATTGGGTTTGGGGTGCCAAAGTTTTAAGCTTTTGTCATTATTGGGTTACAGGGATTATTTGTTTGTTGCTGTTTTAGGGCTCTTCAACTACAAGGTCATTAGAACCCCGTCCACAGTGTAGTTCTTAAGCAGATACTGCACAGACACTACACTAATGTGATGATTTTTGGATACTAGCGGTACCCAGTTTTCCCAAGCGGCCACCCATGTCAGTACTAACTAGGGTTGCGTTGCTTAACTTCAGTGATCAGAATGGTGTGTCCAATGCAATTTGCCGCTCCGCGTTATGGGGGAGGCGCACGTTAGACACTTGCCACAGGCGCTTCATAACCCCCCCCCCCCCGTTAATGTACTGCTGCCCGCTCCTGTGCACTGCAAGCCCAAAACTGTGCACCACCGCAGCTTAGAGGGAACAATGAAGATAGGATTTTCTAAACGAAACTATTTTCAGTGGTTTAGCCAACTGCATATTGGACTAGCAGTATAGAAATAGGAATAGCAAATGCAAAACTGCATCATCAGTTGCACAATGGTGTCATGCATCAGTTGAAATATGCGCCCCATTGAGGCACTTAGGGGGGAGTAATTGCTGCATTGCTCCCCCTTGAATTCGCCCCTTGTAGATAGCGTGCTATAAAATTAAGCCCTTGACTGCAAGTCCTAAATTACCTGTGCATCATAATGCACATCAGTAGCATACTCTAATTTAGGACTCCCCATCCTTGCCTGTGAGCAATTATTTTCAGAACTAGATGAGGCGACATTAAATAATATAAGGAACCTCTTTACATATTCAAATATTTCAACTCAACCATAGTTTTAATACAGTACAGAAATTACTTTTTATACAACTATACAACATAACTGCTAAAACGTCGAATTCATAGAGTAGTACCCAACTTATGAAGAGAAAGGTGACTTATCTCCCCTTAAAACTGTAAGAAAAAGGAGGAAAACAAAGCAACTGGTAATAAAAAAAGGTACAAATTACCATACACACAATTACAGATTGCCCCACTAACATAAGATAATTCTCCAACAGTTTCAAAAAATTCACAAAATCCATTTTTCCAAAACCTCAAAAATTTCAGTTTCCCATAAATTTCTATAATTCAAAAGAATTCAAAAATCCCAGTATTCAATGAAATGCAAACTTTCCAGTTTTCCAAAAATCCAAAAATTCTGGATTTCACAAATATTCCAGTATTCAATAAATTCTAAATCCAGTTTTCAAAACATTACAAAATTCGGGTTTTCCTAAAATACACAAATTCTACTTTTCCAGAAAATCAAAGCATTCCCGTTTTCCAAAAATCCAACCATTCCAGTTTCCCAAAAATCCAAACATCCCAGTTTCCCAAAAATCCAAACATCCCAGTTTCCCAAAAATTCCACTTTTCCAAAAATACAAAATTTCCAGTTTCATAACAACCCAAAAATTCGAGGTTCCCAGAAATCCAAGATTTCCATTTTCCCAAATCCAATTCCATTTTCCCCACTCCAAAAATCCGAAAATTCCACTTTCCCAAAAATTCCAGGTTCCCAAAAATCCAAAAATTTCAGTTTTACAAACTCAACAATCCTGGTTTTCCCAACATTAAACTGTTCCAGTTTTGCAAAAAAAATCCCCAAAATTGCATTTTCAAAGCTCCAAAAATTCCACTTTCCCAAACATCCAAAAATCCAAAGGAATTAGTTTTTCAACAATTACACTTTCCCAAAAAATCCAAAAATTCCAGGTTCCCAAAAATTCCTGTTTCCAAAAATCCAACAATTCTAGTTTTCCCAACATGCAATTGTTCCAGTTTTGCAAAATATCCCCAAAATTATATTTTACAAGACTCCAAAAATTCCCTTTTTCCAAAGTTCCAAAAGAATTAGATTTTCAAAAATTACACTTTCCCAAAAATTCCACTTTCTCCAAAAATTCCAGGGTTTTTACAAACTCCAACAATCCTGGTTTTCTCAACATGCAACTGTTCCAGTTTTGCAAAAAATACCCAAAAATGCATTTTCCAAAAATCCAAATATTCCACTTTCCAAAATATCCAAAAAATTCTACTTCTCCAAAAATTCCATTTCTCCAAAAATCCAAAAGAATTAGTTTTTGAAAAATCCTAACATTCCAGATTTCCCAAAAATCCAAAAATTACAGTTTTATAAAAATCCAAAAATTCCAGGTTTCCACAAATCCAAAACTTCCATTTCCCCCAAAAATCAATAATTCCAGTTTTCCAAAAACCCAAAAAAAAATTAGGTTTCCAAAATTCCACTTCCCAAAAATCAGAAAATTCCACTTTCCAGGTTCCCAAAAATTCAAGTTTCCCAAAATCCAACAAGTCTAGTTTTCCCAACATGCAACTGTACCAGTTTTGCAAAAATCTCCAAAATTGCATTTTCCAAAAATCCAAAAGTGTTAGTTTTTGAAAAATCAAAAAATTCTAGTTTCACAAAAATACAAAAATTCTGGGTTCCCAGACATTCCAGTTTCCCAAAATTCCAAACATTCCAGTTTCACAAAAATACAAAAATTCCAGTTTTATAAAAACCCAAAAATTCCAGGTTTCCACAAAAATTCAATTTTCTCAAAAATCCAAAAATTCCAGTGTTCCAAAAACAAAAAAAAATTAGGTTTCCAAAATTCCACCATCCCAAAAATTCAACATGCGGCCAAGTTGCATTGGACACACCAGTTCCCGTTAGATCACTGAAGTTAAGCAGCACACACCCACATCAATACCAACTTGGGTGGAATACCAACTTGGGTGGTTGGTAAAGAACGTTGGGTGCTGCAAATTAACCCTCTTCCTCCTCCTTTCACCTACCTCCTCATCTCCTGTGGGCAGCCTCCTAAGGGGTTGACCTGTTATGGCTGCCTGGCTTACACCCCAACCCACAAACTAATCAAAGGAACAAAGCAACTGTTCCAGTTTTGAAAAATTCCCCAAAATTGCATTTTATAAAAATCCAAATATTCCACTTTTCAATCATCCAAAAATTCCATTTCTCCAAAAATCCAAGAGTTAGTTTTTGAAAAATCCAAAAATTCTAGTTTCCCAGAAATGCAAAAATTCCGGGTTCCTAGACATTCCAGTTTCCCAAAATTCCAAACATTCCA
>JAAFCE010001036.1:24507352-24520625 GCA_013389805.1 Trigoniulus corallinus
GGTTAGGTTAGGTTAGGTTAGGTTAGGTTAGGTTAGGTTAGGTTAGGTTAGGTTAGGTTAGGTTAGGTTAGGTTAGGTTAGGTTAGGTTAGGTTACAAAGAAATTTTGGAAATGAATTTTTTCAATCATCTGAAATTTTGAAAAAACATTTTTTTTCAAACTTTCAATTGTTGGTAAATTTTTCTCAGTTGTCTGAGTTTTTTTCAATTTTTCTGAATTTTTGGAAATTTTTTTTCAATTTTCTGAATTTCTCAAAAATGTTTCCCAAACTTCTGACTTTTTGGAAAATTTTTTTCACTTTTCTCGTTATTTGGAAAATTATTTTCAATTTCCTGAATTTCAGGAAAATTTTTTTTCACTTCTCTATTTCAAAAATTGTTTTCAATTTTCTAAATTTTTAGAAAAACATTTGTTTTGTTTTTTATTTTTATGCAAAAACTTTTTTTTCAATTTCCTTAATTAATGGAAATTTTGCTTCCATTTTTTCTGAATTTCTTGAAAATTATTATCAATTTTGTGAATTTTCGGAAATTTTTTTTCAATTTCCTGAAGGTTAGGTTTCAATTTCCTTTGTTAATTTAGGTTAGGTTAGTTTAGGTTGGGTTGTAGGTTTTAGGTTGTTAGGTTAGGTTAGGTTGGGTTAGGTTGTTGTTGGGCTAGGTTGGGTTGGTTTGGGTTAGGTTGGGTAAGGTTTTTGGGGTAGGTTGTTGGGTTAGATTGGGTTAGGTTGGGTTATTTTGGGTTGGGTAGGGTTGGGTAAGGTAGGGTAGGGTTGGGTAGGGTAGGGTTGGGTAGGGTTGGGTTGGATTGAATTGGGTAGGGTTGGGTTGGGATGGGTAGGGTTGGGTTGGGTTAGCTTGGGTTAGGTTGGGTTAGGTTAGGTTAGGTTGTTGGGTTAGGTTGGGTGCGGAGCGGTGTGGTGGAAAAAAATATTTTTAAACTTGGAACGTGAAACGAGGATTTTTGAGTCTTGGGAATTTTTTAATCGGTGAATTTTGGGATCTTGAGGTCCAAGACTTGAGGAATTATAAGAAATTGAGTAGGAAATCCCGAAATTTTGGGGAAATAAAAAATACTTATTTTGTTGAGGGACATGAGGAATTTTGACAAGTATTAGAGAAAATAAGAAATGGTGAAACCTTCTAGCAGGAACATCTTTAATTTCTCCGTTTCCAGGAATATCTGCCTGTGAGACATACATTTGAAAACATTGCTTTTCTACTATTTTTATCCTAAAATATGAAATATTAATGCCTTAGACAGAAATATTTTTATAACAGGACTGAAATAATATAAACACAGTGCTTTTCATATGTAACATGCAAAATGAACAGTAAGTGGATGAGTCTATGAGCGGTAAGTCGTCTGAGACTGACATGGGTGTGAAAAAATGGTTCTAAACTGAAAACAGTGTAATCAATTAAGGTAAACAACATCTCTATGTAAAGTTGAGATCCAGGCTGAAGCACTTTAAGAGTGGTGGATCAGGTACATCTTGTAATGGCCCTCCAAGGGGCAAAAAAACAAATCATATCTGCCTAATAGACAGATGTTCCGTGCAGAGGGATAATGTGATCTTCAAATTCTTTGATTGTTGTTCGTTGGAGTTTAAGGTCCGTCAATGTCATTAGAGACCCGTCCACTGTGTAGTTCTAATGCATAGACTGCACAGACACTACACTAATGCGACGATTATTGGGTATTAGCAGTACCCAGCTTTCCCGAGCGACCACCCATGTCAGTACTAACTGGGCTTGCGTTGCTTAACTTCAGTGATCAGACGAGAACTGGCGTGTCCAACGCAACTCGCCGCTCACCCCAAATTCTTTGAATTCTTTGAAATGTCGCAGATATGATTCAGATAAGATTCAGGCACTTGATCCCTATGCCATTTAGTTTGGAAGGATTGAGAACATGGAGTGGAAGTAGGGGTAGAAGAATGGATGGAACAAATTATGATTCGTGCAGCATTTGTCAAATGTGAAACCTTAATCGCTTTAACAGTTGAACCACTAGAAAATTTTCATCAATTCAATCTAATTGCATTTTTATAACACACCATACTTACGAGGTCCTTTGTCCTTTCTCATATCCAGTAGCGGCTCTAGCATACGCGAGGCCCTGTGCAAATTGAAAGCAAAAAATTTGCAACTAGCAAAAGGGAGGCCCCGTGCATTTGCACAGTTTGCACGTGCCTAAAACCGCCACTGTTCATATCTTTTGTTTTTTCTGTCCCATTTACAGCAGGAATGTTTACATTGTTTCGTTCTTTTCTTAGCTTTTATATTTCATATCATGATCACATGTACATTCTTAATTGATTTCAATAAATAATACACTGACATAATAAACATGTGCCATTTTTACAAGCAAAAAAAATGTAATACAACTTTTATCACTAAGATGAATACCATTTTTAAGAAAAAGATTCATGAAAGTAAGAAAATGTCACGTTGTCATTGCAACTTGAAGTTCTGCAATGTTCCCGAATTTCTTTATTTAATGAATGAGGACCACAGCAAAACACGTTGACAACTTTTCTGAAAATGCAATAATGAAATAAATTCAAATACATAACTCGTAGCATTCTGGAGTTTGGTTGTCAGAAATTTTCTATGGAATACGGTTGAGGAACGCCATGTAGTCATGGGTGTGACAAATGTTAAACGTTTTCAATAAGTTGCCCTTACCCAGAATAAGCTAATGCCCATTCCTTAAACATCTTAGACCATAATGGCCTTTTAAACTGCAGTCGTCGGCTCAGCAATGGATATCTTCCTCCAAGACATAGCTGGCAATTACATTTTAAAATGTTAATTTAGAAATCTTTTAAATTTTATTCATTTTCTATGACCACTGAATGTTCACCTATAACTTAATGTTCACCTATCATTAAGGTAACTGACAACTTGTATTACCTTTGAATTCACTAAAGTACATGTTCTTGTAGCATATAATAAAATCTCCAGGAAATCTGGCCGATTGATATTCCACAGCTGAAATGAAATCAAAATACATTTAGTTTATGAACTGCTACACTGCCTGTAAAACATTCTATAATTCAAAAGCAGATGCTGGATATGTGCAGTTGTGAACTGCCAGTGAACTTCGCACTTAGAATTAAATATGGCCACTAATTATCTCCTGCCGAAAGATGCATTTCAGTTTCCTATCTCTTTTAAAACTGCTGTTTGTTTGTTGGTGTTTTAGGGCCCTTCCACTACAAGGTCATTAGAGCCCCGTCCACTGTGAAGTTCTAATGCGGAGACTTCACAGACACTACACTAATGTGACGATTTTTGGGTATTAGCAGTACCCAGTTTTCCCAAGCGGCCACCCATGTCAGTACTAGCTGGGGTTGCGCTGCTTAACTTCAATGATCAGACGAGAACTGGTGTGCCCAACGCAATTCGCCGCTCGTTTTAAAACTGCAACCTATAAACTCAGCCTGGGGGAACCCGTGTAGTAGAACATTGCAAGGCATGTACCCTGTGGTAATTGATGCTACTGTATCAGTAAAACCTGATGCCGTATGGGATTTAAGTCACAAGGCAATGCTGAGAACTCAACATAGCAATTACTCCTGTGAGGAAGGGCACAGTAGCATTACAACGTTATTAGTAAGTCAACCAAGAAGCAGGATGACTGGAAAATGTTAAAACAGTTGCATTTAATTTGCAGGCATTTAAACGCCTAATATTGCGTCTTGGAATACATCTTACCTTACAGTGAAGTTGGCATAACAACTCAGCAAACCAAATAAATGATTGCACGTCTTGACAGAGCCAAATGAAATGTAACCTTTGAAGATTTCTAATATCCACATCGTCTGCGCTACACCAAATTAAATTTCTGCTTCAAATGTAAAATCACAGCAGAAATCTTTGCCATGCAACAGAATACATACAGAATGCTGTATAATATGGAAGCAAATGGTGTTACTCCAATCCCACCTGCAATACAGACACTGAAAGGACTCTGAAGAACATCTTGTAATGGGCTACTAAATGGCCCATCAACAAAGAGCCTGCCGAATACACAATTTGCTATCATTATAGTTCAATCTTAGAGCACTGAAAAGTATCTCGAAAATTCATTACTTCACGTTATAGTTTTTGGTCTGAAATATGCATTCACTGGTTTTAATAAGTGACAACTTCTCATGTAGACTGTTAGACCAGTCACCAGTACTTTTTATGTGAATTTTGAAACCACTTTCACGTTTTGAGTGACACTGACAAAGAATGAACACAGATCATGTAATACAAACCTGCATCAAAACTGATATTATTCAAGAAAAGTATTGTAATACTTACACGTGAAATTGAAAACGGGTGCCATTCAACTACTGCAATGGATGGACATTGAACTAAAACATACTAAAAAAAACAGAAAGCCATATTACAATTTTTATGTGGCATAATGATAGAAAATTGATAATTAATATGCATCATACCTGCCCAGGCTTGCAATGGAATTGCTTCTTTTCCAATGTTAATTCAATAACACAACATGGTAAATAATTTATTTCTAAAATGTTAACACACTGATGACGATAAAAAATCCTAATTATACAATTGAGTAGATAGAGACACAGTGAGATGACAATCCAAAGCCAATCCTGTAATTAATAAAGCAACTACGAATGAAAAGCTGACTAATATTAGTGCAATTCAAAACAAAGCACTTCATATTTCCAACGTTTTAAAAATGTTAATAGTAACAATCACTTACAAGCGACTTTAATGGAATAAACTGTGGATGATTGAAACAATGACTAGTGTTTGTTTGCCCAGTATAATCGCGTACATCTATATAAATGCATCCCGGTGGGTGACTATCTGTGTTCATTTGTTCTTTTAAAAATCCGCTGAAATGATAATGACAAAAAAATTAAAAAGCACAGTAATACCTTGCAACTATACATTCAGATTACTCCATTGTTTCATGATCAACCTACCTCAAAGGATGACAAATGAGTAGGATAAAAAATATCATATATAATTTATGTGTATACCAGAAAACGTTATAATGTCTCTTTCTATAAAAAAAGTAAATAATAATTCCATTCTTCAAACAGGTATCGTTTTAAATTTCACGAAATAAATTTAATTTTTGTGGACAGTACTATGAATGGTACATACCTTATATATTTTAAGGACGTAATCAACATTACAGTTAAAATGATGAGCATGGCAAATCCTGTTAAGCCAGGAACTATAAACCACACGTTGAATGACAAACTATTAGCATTTCAGCGAAATCGTTGTCAGCATTTCCAAACTTACCAGTCACAAAGAGAGTGAACAACGGACTCTACAATGAAAACATATAAATCTTTGATATATTTTTAATAACAATATCAACAACAATTTCAATCACAGTATACTATGCTAATTTTACCTGTCTTGAAATTTCTGCAGATACCACAAATGTGGTAGGCTGACTGGAGTTGAATGTCAGATAAAAATTAAAAGCGTTTGTAATATGAGCAATCGTGTGACCAACTAAAAAATTAACAAAAACAACTATAAGTAATAAACAAGTTTTCATCTTTCTGTAAGAGGGATTTAAACAAATAATAGTAACTGGAAGCCAGAACTACTGTGAATGCGCATGTAATGTGAATAGCTTTACTGTGATCTGTGAAAGACTTCATGAAACGCATTGGAACCTGCAAACATTACATTAACGAAAATTAAGAAGACAGTTTAAGACCTCGTCAATTCATAATGCTAAAGGACACAATTAGTTCTGCAAGTCCTCATGCATTTCAGCGTACTCTGTAACAGGAGTTTTCAAATTTGCCTTATAGTCCAGTAACCTCTTTTGCTACTTATAAATTATTACAATCCCCCTAAGGCTATTATCAAATGTATTCATAGAATTATTGTAATTTAGTTTTTGTCCTGGTGACAGGGTCAAACTGGGAAGAAAATCAAGGTTGCAGAAAAGCCACCTAAAACGCCCACAATCATTAAAAGAAGGGGAGAGGAAGTTAACAACAAGCAAGAGATGAGTAAGGGTCCATTTGAACAAAAATAATATCAATTTCATATTTCATTCTTAATATTTCATCATCAATATATTAAAATGACCGTCAAATGGTTTTTGATTCCGACAGTCTGGAACTTGTTATGGTGAAACTAACTCCTACTTGGAGGTCCGTTTCAATGGGCTCCCAATACTTCTGGGGGTCAGTCAATCAATTATTAGGAGGTCTTATCAAGGAGGACATTTCAAAACAATATGCAATTTAAAGTTGAGACTTACTCTATTCAGGAATTTCCTAACAAAAGTAATGAAGAAATGAGATATTGGAAGTAAAAGTATGGCACAGCTGACATTGATGATACTACCACAGCTTCTAGAAATATACAACCCCCACTGAAAAATAAATAAAACACGGTTAGTCCCTGTTGCATGGATACCACAATGTATGAAACAGAGAAACCCACGCTTGGAAGGAAAAAGACTTTAGCGCTAAACGGCTCTAGCACTGCACCTATAAAAAAATTTCCGAGCACACGTGACCTAGGTGCGAGCAATTTTGTTACTATATTGGTACCATTAAAGCGATAAATCAGCCTAAGCCGGTAAACTAAATATTTACGCTATTCCATCAAGATCTTACTTTAGCAAAGCAGAGACTGCTATTAAAGTGATACAAAAGAAATTTTAAAGTCATCACAAGGTCGACGTGACAAAAGTACTAGGAACCTTTCGTGGGCCCTGAATCCGATCCCAGGATTCTGGTGTTGGTTATATGAATATTAAGTAAGGATTAATTTCATGGGTTGGAGAGTAAGCCAAGCAACCATAACAGGACGAACACCTTAGGAGGCTGCTTGCCAGAGATGAGTAGGCTTGTGCTGCTTAACTTCAGTGATCTCACGGGAACTGGTGTGTCCAACGCAACTTGGCTGCACAAAGAACATTCAGTTACAGAAGGGGTTCCCAACCTGTTTCTTAGATTCACCCCTTTTAAAAGTATGGGTTTAGTTCACAGACCCCCTTTACATTTTTCTCTATAATTTGAACCTGATATATAGTATGCAAAATCCCGTCTCGGTGGCTCATTGGGTAGCGTGCTTGGTAACTGTCAGTTGTTCTCGGTTCGATACTGGACCGAGGTGGGTTGGTTTATTTTCGGGCGAGAGAGGTGCCTCAAGTGCTCTTTCCTGTGGATGAGAAGTATAACACGATGTGCACGATGACATTTGCACGTAAAAGAACCCTCTATTATGCAATGGGTAGATGAGGTGAACTACCCAGGTGTAGGAGTTCGACTGAGTGCCCCAATGAACCAAAGGCTAACGCTATAGAAGTATTGGATTGCAGCTTTGGCAGCAACTGACTGGGCAAAACACTGTCCAATATATCACCATTGTGTCGATTCAGAGGGAGAAGATAGGTGCCCAACCCTGCCATAGGTAGGGAATGGATTAAGAGTTGCTTATTGGCCTTCAAAGGTTTAGATGGCGACCCCCAATCGACCCCTTGATCATCATTGACCCCTTTTAAAATTCCATTGACCCCAGGGGGTCTATACCGACCCCGTTGGGAAACCCTTGAGTTACAACCTTGAGGATCGGAAAACCACCATCTATGGTAGGAAGTTAATAGAGAATAAATATAAAAAAATACCCCGAACATTTTCCTCAGGTAATAATACTGTAATCCATCCTTATATTTCTTGACAGTATAAATGAAAACAACAACAATAAGTAAAATCCATAATATCTGCAAATGAATAAAGTATAAATAATTATTGCTTAGGAGTATAAAAATTTCTTAATTTTAAATTAGTTAGAAAAAATTAACTTACTAATAAATGATATCGAGAAAAACATCCAAATAGACAGCGTTTAACTCTTCCATACCTCTTCATGTTATTATCAGACTTTAATAAAAAAAAATCTGATGATTATTTTTATCCTTTTAGCAGATTAATACTTCATTTCTTGAAATTAAATCGCAATCCAAAAATCTAACTTATCAGCTATTAGTGAACTTAATAATATTTCTAAAAATTCAATATCATCAAAATAATTTAATATGAGCATAATTTTAAAAAAAAAAAACCTTAATCAATGTAAATGAAAAGCGTGCGAATACGAATCCCTATATAAGAAAAAAAAACACAATTAGAAATGTTACTAAACTTAAATTTTTAGGACAACCAGTAACAATTAAAAATGCAATAAAAAATTATGTTACAAACCTACAAAGCCTTGTCTTGAACTACATTTCAAAGTGAGTCATACGTTGTATGACAGACAAAGTTTTACATCATGATAGACCTGTTAGCGAAACGTTAAAAATTCTTCTGGTCTAGGTCAGGATATTTTGCTTGAAAGGAGAACGAACGAAGAAAGAGGGGGAAGTACTCCTGCTGCTCTTTTAGTAGGGGTGAAATGTGAAGTGCGCAAAGTTAACCTTTTTAGATGTATATAGCCATGCAGATGTTGTGAACTGCCTTAAAAAATGTGTTGGAAGACAAAAAACATTACATACATAAGCTTCGTCTACTACACCTTAAAACTTCCTCCGCCCTTTAAAAAAAAACTACAAAATGATATACTGTATCTAGCTTAAAGAAGAAAGTAGGCCTGCTATATTTCCTAGGGCGGCTTATAATCTTATATTAAAGCCCACTACTGAACAGTAAACAAAGTACACGAGAGAAAAAACCGTATGAATGGATTAATTATATCATTTCTATAAAAGGCTAACATACCGCAAAACTTTCAACCAAGGGAGGATGACTAACATTATAATTTAGTTTGTAGGAGTCATCACATAGAGAAATCATCCGTTCGCCATATAGGTGCATTGGGGAGGGGGAGGGGACTATTCAGGTTTACTATAAACCTGCAATAGTTAAACAACTGAAAAAAAAGGGTTGTGACAAAATAGATCACGCCGGACGACCCCCTTTCTGTCCCACTTTACAGCTGTAGATCTCCTCCCGCCTTCTTCCCCTGCCTATCCAAACAAACATTATATCTACCCAAACTTTAAAATGTCTGCTGGTCCCAAATCGTCTTTGCAAACCTTGCCTGTCCCGTCATTTCTCCTTTCACATCCCGGCAATTCCACAACTGTCTCCAACTCACACCCTGGGCCCTAATGACCTTTGTAGTCGACGGGCCCTGAAACACAAACAACCATCCAACTCACTTATTTTTCATAACTCCAATATAGACTAACTTTTGATCACCTTTTCCCCAATTCAGAATTAAACCAGATCTTAACAAACCACTGTGGTATACAGTATTATAGTTTGTAGTTTTAAATTTTCGAAGATCATTCCTAACCCGTTTTTCAGTCTGGTGCGGTCGGGTCCCTATTTACGCCAGTTATTTGGGCGATGAATTGGACGATAGGATAGTTTTACGCAGCCGGTGGCCGACCCATTTGTCCGTACGTAGTAAGGGCAACTTCGATCATCGGCGCGAGAGAGGGCCCGGGCTATTAACATGGGAACGTTGCCGTTTACGCGTTCAATGTAGAAAAAGTTCTCGGGATATGATATAAAATATTCTATAATTGAAGATATTGCTCTTTGAACACCAGTCATGAGGAATTTGATTGTATTTCCGGCGAAGTAATGGATTGCAAAATAAATAAACATTAACTGCTTTTAGAAAAGGATAACATCACTGCCAAGAAATTTTTAACTCTGCAATAAAACTTAGTCACCATAAAAATTTAACAATGCTGTTTAATTGTCCCTACCGTCATAACACCAGCTGACTCATGCGACAACCCACCTTATTTTCCGGCCTTTTGAGTATGTTATGCCTTGGTTCATTTGGCTCACCCTGTACATGGATACCACACAAGACCCCCCCACTTATCAAACTTCATTCCTCCAGGTTACCTTGACATTGTTAGCAACCAAATCATTTATTGGCTTTCAATTTACGGTAGTGATCTCATCATCTCTGATGAATTGAATTCTAATACCTACCTTCACAAATTGCCTCACTAATACTACTAACCTATTTAACGTCCTTTGCATGCTGGGGTATCTATGATGTCCTAATATTCAGGAAACAAGTGTTAAAAACACAATTAGCAATAAAACTAGGCTAGAAAACCGAGATAAAAATAATGCTTTTGGGAGCCATACCTTCAAGGGCTCCTATACTTTAATCCCATGAACAGTGGGGACCAGTTCTCATCTGATCACTGAAGTTAGCCAGCGCAACCCCAGCTAGTACTGGCATGGGTGGCCGCTTGGGAAAACTGGGTACTGCTAATACCCAAAAATCGTCACATTAGTGTAGTGTCTGTGCAGTCTCTGCATAAGAACTATGCTGTGGACTGGGCTCTAATGACCTTGTAGTTGAAGGGCCCTAAAACACCAACAAACAACCAACGGAGAACAGTCGCATAGGAAATAATTTATCGGGATGCCTGGAAAACGCAAATTGAATTAATGTCATTTAAAAATACAATCTATTGTTGATATCATCATACCTCTGTAACGGGTGGACAAATCCGCCTCATTTGAGGTCAGCAAACTTGTAGCTCGTTCTTCTTACCTTGGTCCACAAGGCACCACCGGAGGGAGGGAAGGATATCTCCAGCCTACTAACAGGCATTTCGAATTAGTCTGAGACTGTATTAAAATCGCAAAATGAAGCACGGCACAGATTTTGGCTTCAGTTTCTCATCACCTAATCAAAGAGATTAATGTGGCCAATTTTCCTTTCCTCCTCCTGGCTCCAGAGATGCTAACCGGATCACTGATGAGTCAGTGGAGCTCTTGATTGTTGTTGTTTGTTGGAGTTTAAGGTCCCGTCAACTACGAGGTCATTAGAGACCCGTCCACTGTATAGTTCTAATGCATATGCTGCACAGACACTACACTAATGCGACGATTATTGGGTATTAGCAGTACCCAGCTTTCCCGAGCGACCACCCATGTCAGTACTAACTGGGCTTGCGTTGCTTAACTTCAGTGATCAGACGAGAACTGGTGTGTCCAACGCAACTCGCCGCTCCCGTGGAGCTCTTGAAAAGGCAGCTGTTAATAATCCGAGCCGACCAGGACCAAACAGTGGTTTGGTACTCTTGATAATTCCGTTAAGTCTTGACATAGTTTCGAAGTGTTTCATTACAAATATAAATGATAACAAAACCTGAAACACGAAAAGTATATAACTTATGCGACCAAGTTTCCGTTTAATTATAAAATGATTGAAGACAATAATAATACATATTCTTTTCGACGAAAAGTAACATTTATACACAATATTGTCTCGTGTGGCGCCTTATATATTTTAAGTTGATTATATTTTTAAGGGCTAATGTTCAAAATTTCTTGACCTATACAATACTGTAGTACAACTAAGGGGAATTCGGTGAACCGCTATTAGCCATGAGGATTTTGATGTCATTGTGTCAAGTGACATTAATTATCGCTAATTAATGTCAGCTTGAATCCAGGCAGGGCCCACTATGTGGTGCAACCCTGACATTAGACTGGGGCGCCATTTTGGCTGTGTGAGAAAAACTGTTGCTTGAAATTGCAGTATATTCTTAAGGGGCGGCAATTTGTCATTTTGTCCGGGGCGACGTTAGCGCTAGAGTAGACCCTGATCCAAGGGATCCTATTGTAATCAGCGTATTCTAATCAATATCAGTATTCTAATATATGTCCTCCATCATCAAACATCGGACATCCGGCATCAAATCACACCGTAATTCATAACAATCTTTCATGATTCTAAATGCACGATCCAAAATAACTACGAATTTCTCATGATCAAATTATTCAGACAGTCTTAATGCTTATCTAGTTACGAAATATGAAATACGTTTTTTGAGTAACTAGTGCAAGACTTAAAAAAATAGCATTACTCTTCATCTGCAGATGAAAAATAGTCGAGGTTGCAGGCTCAGGGTAATCATCAATGTTCCATCTAATTTTTGCCGCGTGTGCACAGAAATTTGCTCGTGTGCAAAATATTCTTTGCAAAGCATGTGCAGATCTAAACAGTGGCGCACTTTGGACATTTTGTACTTGGGTACACCACTTTTGTGGACCATATTTTTAGTCGTATATTTCACTTTCATCTTAAAAACGTTTGTGCGCGCGTACACAATACTGATCATGTACAAACAATTTCTTGTAATTAGTCTGTAAAGAAACACGGTATAACAGCTATTTGCATTGTATTATTACAAGTAAAATATACCAGAGAATACCACAGGACGACATCCGTTATATGCAAACACTACATTCACAATATAAGGCACTTGTGCATCCGCAAGAGGTCCTCGAACCGATACTTTGATACAATGAAGACTGACTGTATTAATATGGATGACCAACATAACTTTGGAAAAGAAATGCATTTTATGATGATATTTTTCCTACACTAACTTTCGAATAACGTAAAAAATAACTACTTCACCTAACCTGCCTTGTCTAAGAAAAGGAAATAAAGCAACTGTCTTGTTCAGAGTTCGATGCCATCTGTATGCCACGAAAACGACTCCTCCAATATTTGAATTGACTAGAATCTCTTGATATCTCTGTGTAGTCGGTCGTCAGGCGTTCTGCTAACAACATAGGCAAAAGTTTACACCTTCTGCAATTAGCATCCATTGTTCACAGTTGCCAAATGTGTTCAGGCCACATTTAACTGCATGTGTGCGCACTGGATAGTTGCAACTGATCACTCAATCAATATTTAACTACGGAAACAGAAAATGAGCTGCTGGACCAAAACTCCGGGATAATACCATTAAACACATTCTAAATATGTGTATCTATTCATTCCCTTGGAACAAGTACACATAAGTTGACAAAAATATTTCAGTGACGATTGTCGCGCCTCCTTTCTCTGTCGTCGGTCCGTCTGTGCGATTCCCTTCTATCATAATCCCTGCGAGATCTATCATGATACCTTCGCTCTGAAACTCGGCGATCATCCAGGATATATTTTTTTGAATCTCTAAAACGATCACTACTACTACTACTAGCATATGACCGTGATGAATGTCTTTCAGAGGAATATGAATGCCTGTGATGTTGAGTCTTATAATCATTTTTACTACTAAATTTGTGAGCATCTCTATCATGGGTGCGTTGCGAACTCTTGTGCCACCCATGATGCTTTGAGTGTTTCTTCTCGTTTGTACCGCTACTATCACTGTCGTCACTATTCCGCTCTCTTTTCTTCAAAGGCTATAAAGAAGGGTAATTATAAAAATTGCATCTCCATTAATTGCCTTATATATATATATATATATA
>JAAFCE010001036.1:24522232-24590715 GCA_013389805.1 Trigoniulus corallinus
TATATATATATATATATATACCCTTTCGTTTGTCTCTTCTTTAACTTTTGGTACGGCTGGACTATCGAATACCATCTCATAATTTCTAAAACAAAGTCTTAATGAGCGCAATTAAGGCAAGCGGAAAAACTTTAAATTCATACTAAAAACACATTCTTACCCTTGAGGTCTATCTTTTCCCTTTAGTAAAAATTTATCTCTCTGACCCTTATTATTGTCTTTAACATTAGGAGTCGGCAACTTGCCATCTTATGAGAGACAAAAAAAAACTAAAGCATTTCAAACCTATGATCATCATAGTACGAGTGGTAATTATAAACATACCTTTCGGCTGGTATCTTAATTTTGATACAGACTGACTAAAATCTACATGAATACGCCTGTCATCAATCAACACATTGTCCATTTTAAAATAAGCATTTTCACAATCTTCTTCCTATAATAAAAAACCATTCTCCATTTAAAATAATAATCGAAATTACTAAATGTACCTCATTCCATCTCACATCACACCTTCTCAAACTCAATAAATGCATATTGAAGTGATTCTCCCGATTTTTTATCTCGAATGACTTCACAACTACAGGAAAAGAAAATGAATTGTAAGTCAATCGATTAGGATTAGTTTAAAAAACAGTGAGCGAAAACACGTAATATACCTAACAATAGGTCCAAATCTCGAAAAAATTATTTCTAAGTCGTCGTCTGTAGTAACAGGGTTCAATTTACAAACAAAGAGCACATTTTCAGGTGGTTTCACATCCGCATCAGGCAAGTCTCCCACCTACAAATAAATGGAATTCTCAAGTAAGTAACGCAAGTTAATCACTATTGCTTTCAATAAAGAACTCTGTCCTATGCGGCACTGGCTAATCTATCAATATTATTTCGACCGTGATCGAGTGCTAACTGTTTAGGAAGTAATGTCAGATGCATTAGAATCCGCCCCATTTTCTGAAAACCTATGAGTGGCAGATTTTTCTGACTACACTATTTTCTAAAAATGGAAAGATTTCTGTACATACCAAAAAAAGAACTCACTATAGCCAATAAGTGTGCTCCAATGGAGAGCGTAGATTTAATAACTCGTTTTTTACGTTTAAATCAGTGCGCCGCAACCGGTGTGCCGTATATTCTAGCGTTTGATGTACTGAGGAAATCTAGGAAGCCCTTTGGTGTGCCGCAAGTGTGAAAAGGTTGCGGAGCACTGGTTTAAATGATAACAAAAAACGTAAAAGTAACCACGTTGGTAACTTACAAGTAAAATGGTTTAAGTAAATCACTTGCCATTTCCAAAATTGTTGCTCGGGCTTTAGCCTCTTTATCTTTTATTTCTTCTTCTATTTCTTCTAGGGATTTCCCTGTAGTATCATCGATATCTTCATCGACACCAATGCGCTCTGTCTGCATGCGACCACCAACATCAAACAGTTACTTAATATTCAAGTTAGTAAAAACATTTTAAAATAAAGAATTTTCACTACTACACACTCGGAGGTGCTCTTCTGTTAATTCAGGGGAGCGGTCTGGTATATCTAATCCCTTCGGATCATCAAAGGGATCATCTAAAATCACAGCATGCGTGATACTAAGAAATAACAGCTTTGGTTAAAGAAGCAACGATAACTTTGCGTCAAACTGTATATTCTTATATCTTACCGAATATCCTTATAAGGACGATGTTGTTCATCACAAATTGCATCATTTATTTTCATAAGAATGTCAAAACCTTCTGTAACTTCTCCAAATACAGTATGCACACCATCAAGATAATCAAGATTTTCACCAGTTGTAATAAAAAACTAACAAGTGGGGAAATTAATAAATAATAAAATTCAAATCCACAGTAATATTATTAATGAATTTAGTAAAAAGAATAACAGAAAGAAATACCTGTGAACCGTGGACATTCTGACCATTATTAACCATGGAAAGGGTTCCAATTTTTGTATGTTTCAGTTTTGGCAGCGCCTCCGCTTCAAAATATTTCGCTTGGTCACCATACAGTTTACTAATTTTTACAATTAACAAAAACGCCATAAATATGAGTGGTACCGGGTCAATATCATTGCCAAATATATTCTTCTCACCAGAAAACAGATTCGCCGCCTCTTCCAGTTCCAAGAGGATCACCAGTTTGGACCATAAAGTTTCTCTAAATTCATAATGCCAACGACTTGAAGGGCATCAAAATAATTTAAATAAAAAAACTGACAATACTAACCTGAATCGAATGCAGCAAGCAAAAGTTGTAGTATTTGATTTTGCAGAGCTTGAGGAAGTTGAGGCATGCTAAAAATTAAACAACCACGGAAAAATTCAAATTTTTATAACATACTGCATATGGTAACTTAAAAAACAAATAGGCTTACTTCTCGGTCGTTGTTCGATGTATAAATCAACGGTGATATCACCCATTGTTGTTTCAATAACGACAGACATAATTATATAACAAAATTAACTTAATAATAAAATATAAATAAAAAGATCTAGCAGCAAATCTTAAAGACAAACTCTATAATAACACACAAATGAAGACCGCGTTACCAACGTATAGACGGGACATTCTATTTACGGTAGCCTGTAGTATTCGCCTGACCATAGAAATGTTGACACTGAAAAGCATAGTACTGTAGTGACTTGTGTTTTTTTGGAAAAATACTCAGCTCGTCGTAAGTGAATGTGAGTAGAAAAACAACGTGGCTACATATTAATTTTAAAATAAACATCTGAGAAGAAAAATAGCGTGCGATACTTGATTACTAATCAGCTTGAGCCTCCTTAAAATGCGAAATCGTCTACTAGCATTCTGTTTTGTCGTCTGACCATCAAATTATTTATGTGAGGCCCGTTAAGGTATGTAAAAATTTTAATGTGAAATATATAAAGGCTCGCTAAAATATCTATTGTCATATATTCATTCAAGCTACAAGTCTGAGAATCACAATGTCGCTTCAAGAAGCTTATATTGTATCTGCAGTTCGAACACCAGTAGGTGAGTAATTCAAGCTCAGAATCGTTCTTTTTTTGAAGATCATTTTTGTAGATGACTGTTATTTTGGTATATCGTTATTTTCATTAAGGAACCCTAAATGGCTGCCTTTCCTCGATTAAAGCTCATGAGTTAGGTGCAGCGGTTATACGCGAAGCGTTAGCTAGGGCAAATATTGCACCTGAGGATGTGTCCGAAGTCATCATGGGTCAAGTATTAACAGCAGGTGGTTATATATTGTATTTAATAGAAGAGCATATATTTATAGACAATGAGTCAAAAATAATGTTCATATTTGGTAATAAGGTCAAGGCCAAAATCCAGCTCGGCAGGCAAGCCTAGCAGCAGGACTACCGAAATCGGTCCCTGCATGGGGGCTAAATTTGTTGTGCGGATCAGGATTAAAAGCAATTGCAATGGGCGCCCAGTCAATCCAAACAGGGGATGCTAATATTGTAGTAGCGGGTGGGCAAGAGAGTATGAGCCAGGTAAACTTAACTGTGATAACGCAAATTACGTAGCGAAACACTATTTTCAAATTCCTATATCACACATTTTCAGGCACCTCACGTCGTATCGATCCGATCTAAAGGAAATCACTTCGGAAATATTGAATTACCAGATACAGTTTTACAAGACGGTCTTGTAGATGCTTTTGAGAAATGTCACATGGGTATTACAGGTATGCCACATAACTAACACCAAATAGCGTTATTGCTTTTCAAAGTATTGACATATTTCAATTTTAGCTGAAAATGTAGCAAACGATTATCTAATAACTAGAGAGGAACAGGACAAGTGTGCTACAGAGTCGCAAGAAAGATATAGTCATGCCAAATCAGCTGGATATTTTAGTGAAGAAATTATTCCAGTATCCTATCAGACGAAAGAAGGTTTAAATTTCAAAACTTCGGTTTACTCTCGCCTAAGAGATAAAACACCTAAGAGATAAAACAACAATTCATTATTGTTTGCACTTTTCAGGAATTATTCAAGTGACAAGTGACGAATTCCCAAAACCATTTACAACAGTGGAAAGACTGTCAAAGCTGAAAAGTGCATTTATTTCGAATGGAACAGTGACTGCTGGAAATGCATCTGGTATATGTGATGGAGCAGCTGCAGTTGTCATACTTTCTAAAATGGAATGTGAAAGACGAAGTATTAGGCCATTGGCAAAAATTGTTGCTTCTGTTCTTGTTGGAATTGAACCACGAATAATGGGCATGGGACCAGTACCAGCAGTAATACAAGTGGTAAGTGACAAATGCCAAGAATTGAAGCGATTTTTTTTTAGTATTTTTTATATATAGATTTATGATAAATTGTTAGGTACAGAAAGCCGGTTGGTTACTAGAAGATGTTGATCTCTTTGAACTGAATGAAGCATTTGCTGCACAATCTGTTGCTGTAGTAAAAGAATTAGGAATAGACATAAAAAAAGTATTCGAAACGATTACTTTATAAATGAATTCTGTATATTGTGTGCGGAAAGACAAGCCAATTTTAAAAAAAAATTATTTTACATTAATATCTCGTGCAGGTAAACATTCATGGAGGAGCTATTGCCATTGGTCATCCAATTGGTGCTTCTGGTGCTAGAATCCTAGTGACGCTCTTGAATGCATTGAAAATAACCAAACAGAAGAAGGGTGTGGCATCTTTATGTATAGGAGGAGGAATGGGTATCGCTATGTGCGTCGAGATGGTGTAAAACATTCCTGTTTTATTTCTAATGCTGAAGTTGATGTCTTTATGAAAAACTAACTAAATTCTGAACAATAAAGAATAATAACTACACTTGGCATACTTTGACTTTCTGGCTGTTAAGGATTATATAGTAATTTTACTATCATTCCTCTGCAACTGGACAACTGATCTTTGAGTTTTTAAATTATGAAAGGTCCTTCCCCCCCTTCAAGTGTTTCAGGTTCTTTTTACATACAAAAGGATTCACCTAACATCATCCATGAAGATATCAGTCAGTAAAATCTACACCTGTCGCAGACGGGCTAACCTTTGTGTAAGTTCATCCTACAAGAAACAATACAGATTATTGTAGAAAAGCGCTTTAAAATTTCATCAAAAATAATCTTTAATTTTTTTACTTGTTCTTGTGAAGCTTGAGTTGATGCTCCAACACTTGCAACTTCTCCTTGAGGTAGTTGCATATTTAATTCAATACTAAACATGAAAGCAAAGAAATGAAAAAAAACCTCGCCAATTTTAACATCAGGAGTTTATCTACGAACAATGCGGCATACCCTGCTTCATCTGCCACTTGTTGCATCAAACCATCCACATCATTTTGTGGGACAGAAGTTGTTGTGGTTTGACTCATTGTATTTTCCATGTATGCTGACTGTACGTCAAGATCTTCAAATTGTTTTTCAAATTTGTCCATTAACGTTGAAATCTAAATATTTCGGTGTTTTAGTGCATGTAAGTTAGACGTTTAAATTAAATATTGCTTTTAATTACTCGAAATTCACCTTTTCAAGATTCATTGATTTCATTGCTGCATCCATTGCTTTCACAACTCCTGCCATTGATTGAGTAACCTATGAATTAGAGAAAAGCAAAACATGAGATCTGTTTATTTATTTATGGAATAAAAACAAGAAATTTAACTGTACCTTTTTGGTCGTTACTGCTGTCTGAACACGACTAGCAACTGCATCCACTCGCGAACTCATCCTCAAGTAGTTCAATGCTTGGTTCTTCTGTCTGATGGCATTTTCTGCATGGATTCTAGCACCCTCCATATTATTCTTTTGAATGGCTTTTTTCAATTTCCCTTTTTCTACTCTTTCATCCTTTTCACATTTTTTTGCATTTCGTTGAAGTTCCTTTGCAGCAAACTTCAAGTTAAACAAATGATCTGATCGCCATAAATTAAGGAATTCATCCAATATTCGAATTTGCTTAATTCGTCAGAAATACTAAATACAGTGTATACAGTAAATAACAGTGTGTCATAATTAAAAAACATAAATCAAAGTCGTAGAAACCATTAGTAGTCAAAATCCGAAGGCAGTGCAATTTCCATATAGTTAAAAATCAACTATATGGAAGTCAAATAATAAAACTCCCTGTTACTTCTATCCTGCTCAGACATACTGTATTCTATTCTTTCCTATGAGGAAGAATTAGCCCTAATTTTATAAAACAATATCTTAGTTGCCTCCCTTTTTTTGTTGTTTGTTGGAGTTTAAGGTCCCGTCAACTACGAGGTCATTAGAGACCCGAGTTGCCTCCCAATTGTAAACAGACATAGAATCAATTAATTTACGAGATGTCAGTTTCTAGAATATCGAAACACTATCTTCAGACTTGAAAACGAAACGATTAATTTCATTTAAAAGAGTCACAAGATAAAATTATACAAAGTTTTTAAGGATACTTTCCATTGCCGACATTGTTATTAATTTCTTCAATTAAACTAAATTATATCGATGCATTAATTCCAATAAGAAATCCCTTGCGACACTTCGGTACGATTAAGGTGACTCACGTGATCAGGATAAGGCTCCGTCAGCAGGTCATGACGTCATTAAAATAAGAACGTCGTCTGCAGGAATAAGGACCCGGTCGGTGGCGCCGCATTTGTTTATCGTAGTTTTTTTTCCGAGCATCATCATCATACCCTTATCTCGCATATGGCAGGGTCGGGTCTGCGGGTTCTAGCCCTCCAGTCCCGTCTAAATCCAACCAGGTGCCAATCCACCCCTCACACTACCATATCTTTACGGACAACCTGCTCCCACGTCGGCTTCGGTCTCCCCCTGCCTCGGGTGCTTCCAACCACCTGCATTCCTGAAATGGACCTAACGAGCTCCTCTTCCCCTCTTCTCATTACGTTTCCATAGCACTCAATTTACTCTTCCACATGTTTTCCGCAATGTCCCCCACCCCCAGTCTACCTCTAATATGCCCATTCCTAATTCTATCAGATCTTGACACCCCGCTCATATACCGCAGCATTCGCATCTCGGCTAATTGTATTCTATTGACGTTTAGTAGCTCTTCCTCATTGCCCAACACTCTGATCCATAGATTTTTTTGAACGAGAAAGAAAAGTGACGCTCCTAGGTTCTTTAATGTTGTGAAAGTAATGCCATTTTCTGACATATGTGCCATTGTGACCAGGGGCGGATCCAGGGTTTTCGTCAGGGGGGGTTGAGCCATAGGCAGCGATTGGAAACGCAATTTTCATTTGTAAGTGTCAATGTCGACCCACAATTTAGGGGGAGGGTTGCAACCCCAAAACCCCCCCTTGGACCCGCGCCTGATTGTGACGGATACCTTGCTAGTGAGATTTTTCTTGATACCTTGCTAGAGGCATATGCCTAGATTTCCACTGGCACCCTAGCAATACCTTTGCCCTTGGCACCCGTTCCAGCTGCTCCACCCCAAAACCCACCACCCCCAGAACCTCTTCCAATGTGGGGGTTCTCCATCCCCTCCTGCAGTGTTCTAATGCTGGACATGTCAGCATTTACATGCCTGACATCCTCCACTTGATCCCTGCATTACCCACAGCCCTCCTCTCCACCTGTGATCTTTGCCATCCTCTGTTTCGTCTCCAGTGACCCAGCTCTTGCCCGAAACAGCAGTGAGCTTTCCAGGGCCGCGGACCACAGGTTTATCTTGACCCTAACGTGATCGCTTAAGAATTATAGCAAAAAAATGTGGGGTAGCTATATTAATTTGAGAGGCTACGCTTGAGGATCTAAAGCAACTCGTAGGAAAAAAATAGCCTGGGCATCACAGTACTTGACTGAAGTTTACTTAAAAACGTAGAGAGGGGGGGTCTACATCCTTTCCCTTCCAACCTTGCAACTATTGTATTTGCATGCTTGGCACATGAACTCCAATTTCACCTTCCAGGGACGCCAATGATCGACATTGTGCTGGTCGATCTCGGAGGCCTGTTAGGTAGAAACTCACCATTTCAGCCACGTTTGCAAAAATAAATGCTTAAAGATCGCCCTTCCAGGGTCCGCTCTAACACTTATGCCTCCCCGGACAAAAAAGGCAAATTACTACAGAGGCAAAGTTCATCGTTGCTCATCATCGGCCCGTGTCCCATGATTTGTTGACCACTTTTTTTAGCAAGGTCAGAGCCGTAACGGGGGTATGAAGCGTCTAATGACAAAAAACTACGCCCCAACCCATTTGCGCCCGTTGCGGCCGCCTTCTTCGCCACGCCCTCGTTACGGCACTGAGCAAGGTTAGTCCTTCTCTACGGGTAGAGGGGGGGGGGTTTACCACAACATATACCGTAGAATAATTCTCATTCTTCGGGAGTTGGGAGAGCGTTATGGCGACAAGTGACTTAGACACTTCCCCTCTGACAAAATGTGGCCCTTTGGATTTGCCGCCCTCGGACAAATGTCGGGATTGGCGGTGTCTAGAGCGGGCCCTGGACCTTCTGTCAGAAGGCCGGAATTTCACTTACCCTCTAGTGAGTGCTGCTCTCTAGCATCCAACACTTAAAAGATAAACAGCAGACGACATCTTCAATAGACTACTGCTAATCAGGAAGGCCAAAGACAGCTGCCAAATTTTCATTTAAGTATCAATAATTGTAGCATTTCAAGTCTTAGACTTACTACGGTCCTTATATGCAGGGCTTCGAACCGGTTTTGTATCGAGTAGTAATTAACAAAAATCAATTTGTAGGCTATTAAAAACATTTCAACAATACATTATATGCAAAATATGCATATACAGTATTTTAGTTTGAATAATTGTAAAATGAAATTGTGATATTATATGTTAAAAATCCATAATATTATCAATAATTGTTTCTTATTTAAAAAATATATTTTTCAAATATATGCAATTTTGAAAAAAAAAGATGTTTTTATCTTATTTGAGCATATTCTAGAAAAAAAAAGTTATAAAGGGCTTTGTTTAAAAAAGACGGAGCATTATGTAAAAGGAAGTCCTCGTTGACGAACATATTGACACCTTCCCAGTAAAACATCGTAAACGACATTTTTTGGAGATTTTCACTTTTTAATTTAATCAAATTCTGTACAGGGAACAAATAGGAAGTATGTGGGTCCTGCCCTTTGTAGGGCACGTAAAGATCACTCATTATTGGTTGGAGACCCACATACTTTCCAATTAATCCCGGTGTCACTTTTTCCATTTCTCCTGCAGTTTAGACGTTTTGGGGGGGGGGGGTAGACTTAATTACCATCCTGAATACAGCATGTACAACGTGTTTCTGATATTTAGAAAGATTTTGGATCACATGTGGACACTCCATTAGTGTAAATAGTGACCCAAGATGTAAAAGGTGTAGAGACGTATCACACATAAGACAACAACAACTGACACGATGATACTGAATAAAACGCGCATATGTAGGATTTTACGGGATCACGTCAATTTGGTGCATGACAATTTGGCGTAGTCAATTTGGCGTACGACAATTTGGCGTACATACACATTCGGCGTATGACAATTTGGCGTACGGAAAATTTGGCGTACATACCGATCTCTTGGGTGTACACATTTGTTCAAAATTGCAACTGTCATAACCAGTGGCAGATCCAGGATTTTCGTCGGGGGGGGGGGGGGGGGAAGGGGGGTTGAGCTAAACCTCACATATTATGCAAATATAAGTTTATATGGGCATAGGAGGGGTTACAACCCCCAAAACAACATCCTAGATCCACGCGTGGGCATAAGTCATTGCAACGGTCCCGTATAACACAGTTGGGTTTGTTTGTGTTTTAGGGCCCATCGACTTCAAAGGTCATTAGGGCCCTATAACACAGTTATGGTAGGCATTCATTGTTCTATTACCTTGCAATGACTGTTGTTATGACTGTTGAAATATGTTGTTATGACCGTTGCAATTTTGAACAAATTTGGGCACCCAAGAGATCGGTATGTACGCCAAATTTGTATGTACGCCAAATTATACATGCGCCAAATTGTCATACGCCAAATTTGTATGTACGCCAAATTGCCATACGCCAAATTGTCATGCGCCAAATTGACGTAGACCCGGATTTTACATGTGTCAGACCGATAAGGGCAATATTGTTTTTCGGTGCGGTTCCGGTAAAAACAACGGTTTTTCAGGTTTCGTTCCGGTTCGAAGCTCTGCTTATATGCACGTAGCATTGTAATTTAGGAAACATTAAAAATAAAATGTAAAAAGCCGTTCATTCTTGTGACCGAAACAAAATTGAAAAATGAAGTTTACAGCATCCGTTGGGAATCAGGAGTTGCCTCCGTTTCATGAATTTTTTTTAATGAAATGACAACATAATCATTGAAATGTATGAACTAAGTAAATAAACACATCATTGTGATTGAGGTCTTGAAGAAGAATGAACTACAAAAATCTAAAATAACGTGCATTAAGAATACTCGATAAAGAAAGACAAAAACTTAAACAGGATTTGATGATTGACGAGGTAGTGCATATGGACACCCAAGAAATTGATCAGCGATACGACCAGCTTCTCGCAAACCACTCAAAAGTGCTCCATGAACAGTAGCTGGGTAATTACGAATGGTGTGCTCGCCAGCAAAAAATAACCTGGGCATCAGTGTGCTTGACTGAGGTTGACTTCCAGGCGTTCCAGATGGCGGAGGAGTTACAGGAGTAGCCAAGAAGTCATAATCATTTCCTAATTCAGAAAATCAAAACGATAATATCAGATAGTAATACGAATCAGAGTAAACGAAAGATTCTCCAATTAGTACACAGCCTAACGGCAAAAAACGATTATAATGAAATTGAGATCTCGCAGTAAAAGCACCGTCCTGATTAACTTACCAGATGACCCTGTAGCAACGAAAGAATAAGATCCACGCGACCAAGGATCAGCTCTCCATCTTGTGACCACAGTTTCTTTAGGCTAAATAAAACAAAATCATTATTATATTATGATGCACATACAAATACAATCCAAATAAACTTTCAAGTAAATATATACAACAACGTTAGTAATAATGAGATTAATTCTCTCTATCTCTAATGGAGAAGAGGAGGACATGGAAATAACAATATTTTTTTCAAGAAAACATTTTAATTAAATTAAGTCATAATATTATTTCCTAGTGAGTGCACTTCGTAATAAAACTTTGTGTCTAACAAGATGCCAAACAACAGCAATGAATTACGTACTGTACATTTTTGAAAATAAAAAGACTTCAGAGTGAATAATACAGATGGTGACGATGCTTCAAACTTCAACCCTTCCAATAAATAAAAAAAGAGGGAGATAAATGCTAACTCTCTGCAAATATAACCATTTCATTTCTTCTTTTATTTCCTTTCCGTCTTAAGACCATCCGAAGAAATGATAAATGTCCAAGCATGCATGCATAATGAAGCCGATATCATCATCGTCATTAAGCCTGCAAAAGCTGTAGTGTATAAATAGTAGCAGTGGCGACGACAGTAGGAGAAAAGGACGTGGAGGAGAAAGATGAGGGGACGAAGAGGGGCAAAATAATAAAACGCCATTCACGTTTTATCGGGTAGATTCCAGTGTGGATCACGACTGTAGGAAAACCAGGTTTCAATCCGACCCATAAATATATATGTGAGCATTGTCAAATTGGATGTCGTACAACAGTTATGATTGATGACATCAAAGGGCAATGCCAATGCCAGTTATCAGCTGCCTGGATGCTTACAGTAATTCGTTATTCAGACGGAATTTGCCTTTAAGATGCCAAACAACGAAGAAAGACGGACGGAAGCTGAGGCGGTCAGCATCTTCAAAAATAGGAAAAGCACTTTAGCATTCACTTCGATTTCATCTGGATATTTTTTTTCGTTGCAATATTGGACATGAAACTACAGCAAACAACTTTAAATGGGATTCATATTTCAAGACGCAAATTCTCCAAATCAAACATCAAAGAAATATGCTAATAAGTAATCCGAAAGAAAAGGAAGACGAAGTAGACGGAGGAGGAAGGGAAAAGAGAAGAAAAAAACCATGAAAAATATCGACCAGTCAGCCGGTATATAATGTATGACATGTAAAATACGCAAAAAAGAAACACACATACACACACACAAACTCATATCTTAGTATTTTTATAATGACTACTGCATTAAAGGCCAAATGTCGAGGGATTGGTGAACGTAGCATTTCATCGCATACATTTAATTTTGTTTTAATTCATATATTTCTTTTTATCAAAAACTATTTGAGAAACACACTGATCTATATATAAGCTACTTAAAGTAGTTCAAGATAGCTGAACACAATGCTGAATACCACAAACAGTACTCTCTTCTATTAATTAATTCCTTTTATATGACATTTGTAGAGAAGCACGAGCAGTTAGTTTTAAATTTAAAATTTCCAGCTATCTATTGTATTGAGAAATATGTCTTTTATCTCCATCAGCAAGGAGCAAACGCTTCTATAAGTTGCCAAGTCGGCTGTCAAATTTTGAGCAACACACTGACGAATTAGTTTACCAAGAGATAATTACCCTAAGAAGTGCTACAAGTAACGAGCGAAAAACCAAATATGCTACCGATCGTGTGCACCTTGAGAGTGAACAGACTTACAGAATCTTGAACTGGGGGGATACGACTGCTGAAGGGAAGGTCTTGCGCATATAGTTGAAATTGACGACCTACAGTATAAAACCCATCCACAAATGGGACAGAACAACAGTTCGTCATATTCTTAAAATATTGCGTCCCACGGAATCAAATGTCTTTCTTGAAATGCACATGAAATGTCTTTAATTAATAAGCTATTACATCACTTAAGGTTTAATTTATGTCACGTTATCTTGAGTTTGATCCTGTAAATTGGAGATAATTTACCGTATACCTTACATTTCTTAGTTGGACCCTACCACAAATCAAAATTGACAATCTCCTACGGATAAGATTCTTTGTATAAGCAATTTAGAAACACAATAATATTAAAGTATCCATAATAGGCAGAGGATGAAAATACTGAGAATCACAACCTCACACAGCGGCGGATTATCGCACAGTCGCAACGCGCGCGCAGTTGGAACCTCCGAAAGTTAGAAGCCTTATATTTGTAACTGCAGAAGGCAGAAAGTCGAGATTTATTTCAAGTAATGCATTGATTTGATAGTATTACTTAGTATTTAGACCACCAAGGGATCTCCAAAACTAGGTTGCGATTGGAGCCCTCCAAGTGCTTAATCTGCAAATGACCTCATATCGTCCTGTTCTTGTTTTAAAATATCTGTAACTAACCACGGAAAACTCATTAATTTTCTCCCCATAAACATAATTCAGTGCACATGTGCTTGATTTGAAAATTATGGATTTCAAAAATTTCACCAACATTAATTTCAAAAAGTCGAGACAACAAGAACCAAGCCTTCAGTCTGATACCCAACACTGAAGACAAACTTGATTGTAGTTGAAAATATATGAATATGAACAGACCTACTGATTACATGATATCGAATATCCCGCAATCGATGTTGGCAGATAAATGTTAAAGGCCACCCACCGTAAATCTACAATAATAGAATGATTCTTGCTTACCTGAGGAACACTGCTGTTGCCAAAGATACCTTTAAGAACAGCAATGCAACGTCCCACAATGACATCATCACTGACATTTTCCATGATGGCCGCAGCTTCACCAGCCACTAGGGCCAACAAGACGGGTGTCCGATATAGGTTCCAAAAGAGGAAAAGTTCCCCTCGACTTGCCGTTGTGCTTCCAACATGTCCAAAGAGGTTCGCATTCGGATCCCAAAACACTCGATCAAAGCACAAGACGACCTGCAAAAAAATATGATTTCCAAAATCATAATCATTATAATACTCTTATCCACTCTACACTGATTCTATGAATCACATTTCAATTTATTTTCCATTGCTCAAAAACATTTACTGTAGGTACTTAAACTCCTGAACCCTTTGAACCTTTTGGCAATTTTACCCAGGGTCTTGCAGCGCAAATTGGTTTTGGTTTGCAAGTGACCCTAGCAGAAGGTTAAGAATTCTCAATATGGCAACTATTCGAGTTCGTTCTAATAACAAAAAGCGAACTTTTCAGTGTAGTTAAGGGATGTAACCTCTTATTTCTTTATTGGTAGACAAGTAAAAACAAGCAGCAATCACAACTCATAGATGGAATTTGCATCCAAGAAGAAACGCTCAATGAGTGCATGAATATTACACTCGGGGGAAATTGACTGATTGATTACATCGTCGTTAAATGACTGAGCTGACCAAACAACAAACTAAAGAGGGAGCAAAATTAACAGTGCGGCAAATTACAAGGAATATAGCGATCTATTATTCGCTTTCTAGATCATAGAATAACACTTTCAGATCCGGGAAGAGGTAGTTAGTTTTAAAGTTTAAAGCCTTAAGAGTGATCAACCTCATATTAATTACTTTTTTAAGGTAAGCACATCTTGGTTTAGTAGAGTATGCGCACTAAAAATTTGAAATGTTGATGACGTTATAATTAAAAACGCTGCTATGAGAGGCGCTAAAATGAACACGCTGCTCTCTAGGCAACATCTAGCATCATATGACAACCATATGGAGTGAGGATACACAACAATCCTATACATATTAACATGTATTACATGTTTGCTGGACTTTTATAAAATTGGACTTGAAATCAAGGTGATGGATGAACAGGAAAGAAGATGGGGCCAAACAATGAGCTACAATACAAAGCTCTTCCTTTCTGAATACGTACAAAGCTAGACATTATATGGTGAAATTATGCGAAACAAACGAAGCACATAGAAAACGAGGAAGAATGACTACGAAATGAATATTGACTCTTCTATCAACTTCATGCATTCATAAACAAAACGACCACATTAATTATCAGGAAACGTGACAAACTATGTAGTGCCATCGTCTTTGCAGGGGGAGAGGTTGGCGTAGAGAATGTAGAGGGCAAGCCCAAACCCTAATTTTCAGTAGACGAATTGGTAGTCAGACTCATCATCATATATCATTGGATAATCGCTTTCAGTAACAACTGGGCGAAATTTGAAACAAGGCACAACTGGCAGATCGATACCAATTATATAATATTGAGACTCATTGAAGCTTTCTACTTGATATATACGGGATAAAAAGTTATCAGGAGGAAGATGTCGTCTCTTTTTCCTCCCTTAAAATTGCTGCTCTGTCTAGCTCTCTGTGTTTAAGAAAGTCAAGACCAGAAGAATCATGACATATTACCAAGAGAAATCAGTTACAACTCACTTTGTTCAAATTTCCAAATCCAAGTCTTTGAATGGCAGACGTTTTCCAATCTGAAAGCGGAGGAATGAACTGAACGGTATTAGGGAGGTTCTGATTGCCAGAAACAGCTTGTTTCAGAACTCCTAGTGGAAGAGTGCATAGTACTGCATCACCCTTATAAGTGGTCATCTGAATACCACTACGAGTATTTGCAACAACAACTTCAACACCTGAAATGCAAAAATGAAATTATCAGGTAAACTTTTGCATTTTTCTGAAGTAAGATCAAGCCAGGTAATGAGACAGAGATATCCAACAACTACGACCTAAAAATAATTATTTCAACAAGAAAAAAGCTTCTGAATATGATATGCCTACTTACCAGTGGACGAATGCTTAATTTGCCGTACAGCTGAATTGAATTTGATGTCCAAATTTTCGGCCAAGGCAACAGGTACGCAGGAATATCCATTACGCACTAAAAATGCAAAAAAAAAAAAAAAAAAAAATAAAACAGGCGGGTCAAACTTGTGCCTACTGGATTGGCGATATTAGCAATTTAGTGCAGCGCATAAATGCATTCATAAAATTTAATATTTCTTGCAGGCTAATTCGCCATATACAGAATGCTCTTTTCAATAGCGATCTTCAACTGTCACAAAACTTCTGATCATCGATATAAACGACATAGAAAAAGTATTTACCAGCGTTAAAAATGTAGTTACACTTCTCTAAAAGCAGGTGTTGTTTGAATAAATTCCGAACATTACACTGTCATTCAGTATCCATTAATATGAACTACGAGGCATTTTTAAAAGGGTTATTTGACTTAATATCTCAATTTCAAAAGACGTTTTTGTCATCATTGTTATCATTCTTTGTTGTTTATGACCAGCCCTGTATAATATAGTTTTTTTTCCTTTGGGTGAAAGGATTTTTGTTCAAAAAATTTCTCTTTTGTTGTTGCTGTTGAAAAATTATGACTAAGGAAACATTTACTAAACCTGCTGTGCTCTATCTCAGTTGTTCACCAAAAATCAACGTCAAATTTATATATGTTTAGGCTTTAGATGTCGCTCAATTTGTAATCACTAAAAAACTTTACACGAATGCAGCATGACCTCTACGACCTCTCTTGCAATTCTGGTTGAAGTTTGGATTTTTTTTCATCAACCAAATGTCAAAATGTCACAACTAAAATACGTCGACATGGAACACATTTCATTTGAAATCGCCGTCAGGTGGCTTGGCTAAGCAATCTGTATGAACTCTTTCTAAAACTAAAAATGAGTTTACACAAACATCAGCCACAAACCGTCACGCATTCAGGCCGAATTTATCTATAAAAAACAAAATTAAATAGTCGAATGTTAAAATTAAAAGCAAGGCTATATGGTCAAAGGACACAGTAAAACGATGGAAGAACTGAGCAATGGGCACCTCAAGACATCATTATCAACAAAATGTATCGTAAGGCAGTAAAAATATAAAATAAACGAAAGAAATAGAATGGGATGAAAAAGAAATAAGAGTCATCTCTATATCAACGAAAAACCGTTCAAATTTTACATTCTGTAAAGAAACCTTTCAACCTCTGTCTCTTCAAAATCGTAAAGGTAGATAGACACAACTTTTTCCTCCTTTGTAAGATTTGGGGTTAAAGAGATCATATTGGAATTGCCCGTCACGATACGAACGACGAGTGTTATCAACGTTAACCACTAGTGGCGCATTGTAGGAAATAAACGTCGTTACATATTCCATTGGCTGCCATTTTGAAATGCAGTAAAAGATACCAGAAAAAATATCCAATTTCTAGGTTTAAGAGGAAAAAAAGGATCATAATAAGAGGAGATTGAGAAGATAGGATTTTAATCGATAACAATCCGTTGATAGTGTGTTTTATTTTCGTCATTTACAGATAAATCTGAATTTCTACACTTCTAACTGAGGTTTAATTGCAATAAACTATGGACACTGCGTTTACGACAGTGGTAATTCTCTTATGACATAAAAAGAGGATTAGAATAAATCAGGCAGTAATTTAAAGATGCATTTAATACAATTAAAGTGCCAATCATTAAAATATATATACATATGAATTCTCGACAGCGATAACGACTCTTTTAGAGAAGGAGAAAAAAGGAAAGCCCAATTTTCTTTCTTAAGACAGTAAAGTAAGAACGTCATTAGAAACGAGGCAAAATACGATGTAAGTACATTATAGATCTTAATTCACACTAATGTCGGATAGAAAAAGACATTTTTACGATTCATTTCCATCTAAAGAAACAACCTAATCTAATAGTGAAATTTCCGAAATTTTTGTGACAAATAAAACTTGTTCGTCGCTAAATAGATATACGTAGTATGGCATAAAACATTTATCTACATAATTAACTGCAATTCACTAAATTTGACTTACGAAAAAAAAGGAGATTTTCTCTGCAACATAAACTATCAAGAAATGATGTAATTAATCTATGGATTAACAGAATGCCTTTTTCTATATATCGATGTACTACTTCACTAGAATTATCATCACCCTCATCACTATCACACATGGAGCCTACACGCTCAGCGAATAAGCTATAGGCCTACTTCAAATTTAAAATAAAAACAAAACAGATTTTCAGAGAAATTTAAATTTAAGTATACGTATGACACCTCTAAATCAGCGATTCTCAACCACCGTGCCGCGAGATTCATGAAATGTGCCGCCACTTCGAATACCCATGCAGAAGTGACGTCGGTAAGTAGTTCAATCGGTTCTGCCTTCCTAGGAGGGTCAGGCTGAACCAATGGGCATTAACTACTGTCTCACTACTGGCTAACAGTAGTTTAGTCTACTAGTCACCCACTTGATGTGTGCATAGGGCTAGGTTACAAGTACAGTAACTTCTAACCCTCTTCCTGCCTATGACAGGGTCGGGTACCCATCTTGTCCCTCTGAGTGGACACAAGGGCGATATATTGGACAGTGTTTTCCCACAGCTGGTTGCCGACCAAAGCTGCAACCCCCTATGCTATTTATCGTCTTTCTACTGTTGAATGGGTTGGGGAGTAAGCCAGGCAGCCATAACAGGATGAACCCCCTGGGACATTCCACCTAAGCCAGGGGGCGAGCTCCTACACCTGGATATTTTGCTTCCTCTATCCGTTCCAATAATACAGTGGGGTTTTCACGTGCAGATTCCATCGTACACCACACGGGACCTCGGTTTTGCTTCTCATCGGAAAGAAGGTGCACTCTCTAGCCCCCCAAAAAAACCAACCCACCTCAGTCCAGTATCTGCTTTTGCATAGGGTTAGGTTACAACATTTGTGTTTGTGTGTCCCGAAATGTGTCGTTGTGAGTGTGCCGCCAAATTTTTAAATTATTAAAAATGTATCGGGACGAAAAAAAAGGTTGAGAATACCTTCCCGATACGTTGATAAGGCTTTCTCCGGTTAATCCTATGTCATAATGTGCACACAATGAAATTCAAGAATTTGACAGCAACGTCATGATCTGGTCCCCCCACCCTAAAAAAAAAGGTTAACTCCTTAATTACTACAACAACAACCCCCCGTCCCCTTCTTACATCAATAAACCCGGTGTTATTTTTTGATGTAGCTCATTACACACCCTTCAATTCAGTGCCTATTTTTTCCCCGCCCAAGGACCTTCAAGTTAACCCAGCAGGATGCTAGCATATGACGCACATTTTCCACACAGATTCAACTCTGTTTACAACTTTACTCCACACCTCAACAAATATGAACAAAATTTAAGTAAAAAACATCGCTTTTCTCTAAAGCCCATCTATCAAACATGCTGCAGGGCGGACGACGCCATGTGAGGAACGCACCAGGGCGAATGAATGGTATGAGTTTGACTCTCTACAACGTAGTTTACATACTCCTGTCCTGTTTGAAATCTATCGCTTCCTCCTCCCACCTCTCCCAACTACAATTTCGCCCATCTATTTGAAATTCTGTTTTAATAAGATAATATCGCCGTCATAATGAGATGACGACAGCTTGATGATGACCTCTTCGGTCATTTCGAGGCATCTTGATGGAAGGTTTATTTAAGAACCAGGCGATTGATCCTGATCGACCCGCCTCGGTGGCGCAGTGGGTAGCACGCTCTGGAACTGCGTCAGAAAATCAAAGTTCGATAATGGACCGAGATGGGTTGACTTCTTTCGGGCGAGAGAGAGGCCCCGAGTGTGCCTTTTTTCGGATGAGAAGTAAAACCGAGGTCCCGTGTGGTGTACAATGGCATCTGCACATAAAAGAACCCTCTCTACTATGCAATGAGTAGAAGAGGCAAAATTCCCAGGTGTTGGAGCTCGCCCCCCCCTGGCGTCGGTTGAGTGCCCCACCGAAAAGCAGACCGACGATAAATAAACATAGGGGTCGCAGCTGTGATCGGCAACCGGCTGTAGGAGGGAATTCAGAGGGAAAAGATGCGTACCCGACCCTGCCATAGCCGGGAAAAGGGTTATAAGTTGCTTTATACAAGTATGTTATTATAAAGCTTTAAAAACATGGGGTCCTGTAAATATAGAAGAAATATATACCAACAAGAACAGTTTAATAGCAAAAACGCCATCATAAAATAAATACAAACTTTAAAATTGAGTAATTTTGAAAACCTCAAAAGTACACTCTTGTAAGATATAAGTTGGCTAAATGATTCCACATGGAATCTAAACTGTGGTTATACTTTTATAAAGGACACTAGAGATTAGAAAGATGTGAGCCACCACAATATTGTTTGTTGAGTTCATAAATATAATGTCGAAAGGAAAGGGCCAAAAGCCAAGGAAAGAAAAAACTAAAATAAATAAACCGGTGAATCCACACATACATACTGATGGAGCTTTACCTAGGGATTTAGAGGTGAAATCGATAAAATGACATGCGATGATGACAATTTTCGCTTTTCCCACCTCTACCTCTTCCGCTCTTAAAGTTTTGTGGAATATGAAATTAAATTTGGGAATTGTGGTCGAAATAAACTTCCACTGTATAGATAATAGGTGAAAATGTTGCGGTAGACAGAAAACAACTAGCAACGAAATTAAATCCAGCCCACGAAATATTCATTAACTCTAAAGACAAGTCTGCTATCTCCTCCTTTATCTTTATTTAACACTATTCTGCCTATGGCAAATGAGTCTGAGATTGCAAAGCAGAAATACAATAGTTGCAAAGAGGCAGAGAGAGAAGAGAGACACACACAAAGCATAAAAACCAAGAGATAGAAAAAGGAGAGCGTGGGAAACTCAGGTGCAAAGTGTTGCACCGTGGTTCTACTTGGACTTGGTTGCCAACTTAATGTCACAAAGGGAGTACTCAACTACCTGCTTCATCCTGGAGACCTGCAGTGGCGTAGCCAGGATTTTCTGAGGAGGAGGGGATATGACTCGGTAGGGTGTATAGCGCTTCGTTATACTCGAGGCCCCAGGGGGGAGATTTAACCCCGCAAACCCCTCTGTTGGCTACGCCTCTGTCTATAAGACACTATGAATAATGGAAAATACAGTTTTGAACTTTTTACTTCTTTCCCTTTAACCCTCCCCCAGCCCTCAAACCTAAATCATTATATCGCATACAATTAACTAATCGAACCAAATTTAATATAAGTGAAATTGATAATCAACTAATTAGACGTCTGTCGGTCTTAACCCCGTCAGGACAATATCATCAAACTCCAACATAACACAACCTGACTGTTTTGCCTTATTAGCCCGGTATTTGCTCACCCGTCATTCAAATTCACAGAAAGCGTATGTGATTGTAATAATGCAAAGAGTACTCAGTACACATCAATAACTTCGACGACGGCACAAAATTCAATTTAATATTGTTGCAAAATTAATCACATATTATTCTAAGGCAATTTCTAAATGCTGAAATACCAATAATTTTCAAAGTCATCGCGGAAAATCAAAAGCGACAATCACCTTAGAAAAACGCATGTTATTACTCCTATTATTAGTGTAAAGCACGGAAAGGGCCATGTAGATATATATCGGAAGTGAAAGTGAAATGGAAGGCTGAATTATTAAGAGATAAGAAATAACTATAATCCTATTAAAAATGATACCAATGAGCGAGAGAGAAAGAAATGATTATTTAAGCCCATAAACACACCCTCCGAAATTCATTTTAAGAATCGAGACATCTAAAACGATTCGCTTGTTTCGTTGGTGTTTTAGAGCCCTTCAACTACAAGGTCATTTGAGCCCCGTCCACTGCGTAGTTCTAATGCAGAGATTGCAGACACTACACCAATGCGACGATTTGCAGGTATTAGCGGTACCCAGTTTTCCCAAGAGGCCACCCATGTTAGTACTAGCTGGGATTGCGTTGCTTAACATCAGTAATCAGAGGAGAACTGGTATGTTCAACGCAATAAGCCGCTCAAAACGATTCGTTTTGTAAGTACAACATTACTATAGGCATAAAACATCATCGAAACGGAAGTGCTACGTGATGAGCCATTAGAGAGTTTTCTGGCTGCGGTTCTATCCGACGTACGCTACGCAATGCAGACGAATCGTGAACTGCGCAGACGCATTCAGTGTCCGAGTTTGCGCAGTTGACAGTTCGTCTGCATTACGTAGCGTACGTCGGATAGAACCCGCAGCCAGAAAATTCTCTATTTTCACGCATCGAACATATGGTAAAGTGCCCAAATATCGTCCCCCTAAGAAAAATCTTCAATTCTGAGAAAATTATTTACAGGAAAAATAATTTAAAAACTGATTTAAGTTTATCAACTCCTTACCTACTTGTATAGCTAGTGTGATACTATTAAATAAAACTTTCTAAACCATAAAAAATTAAAAACTTATAAGAACGCAGATTTTGATTTTTCTAAAAAGGTGTCCTATTTCCGTCCCCTCTTTCCAGCTAACATCTACTGAATTATTTTTATGGGAAATTTCATTAATTAAAACACAGTTGACATCTCTCATAATAAATTTCTTGAGCGAAAACTTTTTATTGACTGTTTAAATAAAATAGCCTAATATCAATTTTGGAATGATATTCTTCATAGAACTTCAGCTCTACTACATTATAATAATAAGGCAGAGAAGTGGTAAACACATTATAAAAAGGTCAACACGTGATCATATATGAATCAATACTAGTCTAGAGGTTGGGAAATTATAGATTGTAAAAAAAGAGCAATACATTATGAGGGTCCTAAATCCGTCCCGGGGACGAATTTGGGAATTTCAAAGGGACGGATTTAGGATCCCAGCAATAACAAATGAAAAAGTCCCATCTCTTGAACAAACAACCACAACTACATGGTTCTGACAACTGGAACACAATATTTAAGGAGCAATCTTCAATTATCAATTGCCAAATGATGAGAAAAATTACTCGGAAGTGTCAATATAACTGTGTAAGGTTCGATTCCACAATTTAGAAAATTTACACAAAACCTATTTTCTGAAAAAATTTAAAGTTAAAAACAGAACAAAGCAACTGAATCAGAGCCAGTAGTAAACTGGATGGTTCTGAAGGCTTCCATGCGCTGTTCTGAAGGCTACAGCCCTCCCCTTGAAAGTTAAAGGGGGGGACGGATTTTGGGTACTTTACCATACTGTGGTGTTCTTTATCTCAGTATTTCACATTTCTAGAGACTGGAAGCTATTTACCGGCAGCACTGGGAGATCTAAACATGAGTTTAGACAATTTATAGATAAAGTACTTATTTCTTGTAGAAAGGGTTCTTTAAAATCAAACGGCACACTACTATTTTGTTTTCTATTCACGACGGCTTGATAGGTGCCCCACTACTTGCCGCAGCATCTAGTTTCGAACCAGCGATCATGAACTTGATATATCAAGAAGGGAGGATTAAAGTCTCAAGTGTAGAAAGCGTTTATTTCTGTGAAGTGATGACAACATATATATACACTCCATACGGTACCGCAAATAAACCTCCCCCTAGATCAGCGGTGGCGAACCTATTTCAGCTGCCGGGCCAAAAATTGAAAAAGTTTTATTTCTTGATGTACTAACGTGCCAGATAGTAGGGTACCCTCACTTCCGGTTTCTTATAGGAAATGGAAATTTCTCCAATTGATTAGTTTCATACAGGACGAAAGTGGGTTGATTTCCTTTTTGGGGGAGGGGCAGAAGTTCCAAGTGTGCCTCCTTTTGGATAAGAAGTACGACTAGAACCAAGGTCCAGTGTGGTGTACGATGACATTTGCACGTCAAAGAACCCTCTCTACTATGCAACGGGTAGGTGAGGCAAAATTTCCAGGTGCAGGAGCTCAACCCCTGGGGTCGGTGGAATGCCCCAAAGAATAGTAGATCGATTATAAATAAACGTGGGGGTTGCAGCTTTGGTCGGCAACCGGCAGTTCAATATATCGCTCTTGTGTCCATTCAGAGGGACCAGATGGGTACCCGACCCTGCCATAGGTGGGAAAAGGGCTAGGAGTTGCAGATTGGTTTGGCAATATATAGTAGTATACCGTAGGTTATCCTGCATATGTACATGCCACGTTCCAGGAAAATTGCTCTGTGTGCCATCCTTGGCACCCGTGCCATAGGTTCGCCACCCCTGCCCTAGATTATAATCGAAAATGTACATCCCAAACTCAAAAGTCAATTATGCTGGATGGCACGAGTGGTTAGCATTTTTAAAATATTTGAAGTTTGAAAGTTAAAACCCGAAAAATGTATAAAGGAACTGAGAACAACATAAACCAGGTTGCGAAATACAAAACAGCGACAACATTCCGATTAAATTTCTTATTTTCAGCAGTTGAAATATGTTTCAAAGTCACACTATCCATAAGATTCTATTTTCAACTCTCCCCATTCCCAACACCTACCTACACACACTCCTTTCTCTCTACCCTACACATTCCTTTCTATTCTCCATTTCCTTTTGGATGCCAATATGTAGTTTAAAACTTGTCCAAAATATTCTTTTCCACTGTTAAACTTGTTGCCAACGATTTTTAATTTAATTCAGAGGAACGTCAAAATATGAGACCCATTTCTCATAACATGCTCATAAAATGGTTTTAAAAGTCGAGGAACTCTGTTTTTTAACTATGCGAATTAACACGATAAGTAATCCTAGAAATGTCTTGGGTATGAATTTCGCATCAAAAGTTGTGTCTGTGGGTTGTTTGACACACATGTTGAGATAACTCACGAATCCCAAGCAATCAATCTTCGTTTTAAAGATGATTCCAGACTGTTTAAAATCGCTTTCTCAACAAAGCAACACGGAGTAGGAACTCAGTTTTTTAACAAGTGAGGGAATCTGGAAATATCCCCAAATGCGTTCCTTTTGGAGGATCAAGGCATTCACAGGGTACATTGATAAAACAGTAGAAACAGTAGAAAGTGCTCTCATCTGATGTCAAAGTCAAGTCAAATTATCAACTTGACTCATTGTTGGACCTTAATTAGTGATGTGCTGCTCAATGAAGAGCCCTTCTCCAGTAGTTAAGACTGGATAAGATTTACCAAAGTTATACCGATTTTCCCTACCGTGCGGCTGCAACACTTGCATGCATCACATAGTCGGCTGTCTCAATGCAATTTATGAAAAAAAGGGCACAAAGTTCCCGTATATCTCCTGAAGAACTGGTGCCTCGGAGCCATGGACACGCCTGACAAGTTAATCATCGGCAGCTTCAAATTTTTGGGTCTCAGCTCAGTTCCTCCTTACGTGTGCCTCCCGGTAATTCAGTGGTAGCAATTTTGACTTTTATCGTCGGAATTGTAAGTTCTATGATATACTTAACGACATGGTAGTGTACGGAGTGGACGAGGATTGTTGTTTGTTGGTGTTTAAGGTCCCGTCAACTACAAGGTCATTAGAGACCCGTCCATTGCATAGTTCTAATGCACAGACACTACACTAATGCGACGATTATTGGGTATTAGCAGCACCCAGCTTTCCCGAGCGACCACCCATGTCAGTACTAACTGGGCTTGCGTTGCTTAACTTCAGTGATCAGACGAGAACTGGTGTGTCCAACGCAACTCGCCGCTCCCGGTGGACGAGGAGCTGGTGGGAGATAGGAAGGAATTGAGAGCTAACACCCGACCCTGCCACAGCCGGGATAAGGGTATGATGATGATATTGTATGCTCGATGATGTACTTAGATGATTGGTCACATTAAGGAGAAAGAGGAAACTCCTGGATACCAGGGGTACAAGGTGTCTTAAGCTACTTTCATAGGAAGACGGGTCCAGCGTAACCAACCAAATAAACCAACGACATCTGACCAATTTACGATTTCTCTTGATGGGTAGCACTTGTCACAGAAACAACTGACTTATCATTTGGCAACGTCATGTGTTAGTGGCGCCAAATGCTTCCGTTTCTCAGTTCTTGGCTCTTTCCTTCGCTTCTGTCTCCCTCTCTTTCTCGGCCCCTGTTTCCTCCCCTGTCTACTCTACTAATTTTTTGGGTTTCTTTTGATTGATTCAAGAAAATGCTGCTGTGTTCAACGATGCAATTCATTATCCACAATCACTTACTGGACTACTCACAATGATTGATTCAAAACAAACACAAACATCAATATTTAAAACGAAATATCGATTTTCCTTCCGCCTCTATCACCTCCTCCAATCTCTCTTCTCTTCCCTCATGCTATCTGTCTTTTTTTGAAAACGGACATAAAAATCAAATTATTAATAATTCAAATTTTACAAATAAAAACATTCAAAATTAATCTTCGACATCTCATTTTTCCGTAACATTTCCTCGGCACTCTTTATATGATCAACTGCTTTCAAATCGATAGACCACACTACTAGTACTTTGTAGAAAATGCACATGCACGGATTAGATATTAAAATGTTTCCTATATATTATTTATCTACGCCGCAGAAAATGAGGAAGGGGGGTGGTAATTCAATTAGAAAATTCCAACTTCCAGAAATGTTTCTTAACAAAATATTTCTTAGAAATTGGGAATAGACATCATTGTCCAATAATTTTTATTAAAAAATTGCAGCATTAAATAGTAGGAAAAAACTATGCATTATTAAATTAAATACTACTATTACTTCTGCTGCTATTCCTGCTAACATTGCAGCATGCTTTGTGGGGCCTATGACTTCCAGAAAGCGTAGAGAGCCTGGGAGATCAGACAGTCTATTTACATTTTCGCTCCTTTAGCGGCACCCACCTGTAGTGAAGGCCCTAAAGGCCCACATCTGCCGGCTCTGACATAGAAAACGTCCTTTTTGGACACCCAAATATCTCAGTAACATTATGGGCATGTCTACGATCGGCAACTCACCATACCATAGGCTGAAAATAGGTAGATGAGAAGAACAACAACAAATCTGCCTTTCATGGTTAACTACGACATACAGATTCTGCCCGCCGCGATTTATCAGGGTTCGTGAAACTGCGGTAGTGACACACTAGGTCAGTGGTGGCGAACCTTTTTTGAAGACGGGTCACAATGACACGAAAAAAAAACCAAAAAGTTGTCCGCGGGTCAGGTGCAAGCATTTCATGAACAAAAATAATTTATTAATAATAATGAATAACGTTCATTAAAGTAGCAAATGGAGACCCTCATCGTACTACCCTTATCCCGCCTGTGGCAGGGTCGGGTCTGCGTACGGACAACCAGCTCTCATGTCTGTTGTTCATAAGACGATAAACTGCATGTGATTCCCGCTCGGGTCACTTAAAACAGCACAGGTCAGAAAAAAACCTGAATATTTGAGGGACCGTGGTTTTAATTCATTTTAGATGTGGAGGGATCGTCGGGATTTCCCTTCCTGCCTTTCAAAAAAAAACAGCCCACCTCAGCTGGGTGCAAACCCAAGATCACGAGTTTTAGAAATAATTGTATATCCAAGTTACGAAATGGGTTTAGGATGCCGGACAGGTGAATTCCGTAAGAAAAGGTTTTCAGAGGTAAATAGCATCTGACCGCTGATGCACGGAAATGGAATAGTTCAAATTCCAGGTGTAGAAGAAAACTGCCTCTTCCTCTAGAAATGACAGGACGACGACGTTAATTAACATCACCAGAAAGTCTAAATATTATAAAATGTGGACTGCGGCAAGTCTATAGAATCCTTAATACTAGAAAGCCGTAAACGGAATCAATGAAACTACTTTAATGAGGCGTTAATTTGCCCAGTTTCTACACAATATATTCACTCCCTTCCTCCTTCCCTCCCTCAATATGCTTCTTTCCATTATGCTAATCTGACGTTCATTTAACCCTTTCTGAGTAAATGCGATGACCTTTTCAACCCGATCTCGAAATACAATAAACTTAAGCTTTAGAGATATAATCATCATTTGGGATCCAAGTTAAGAAGGCATGAAAATGGAGCATGACAATTCCCATCAATTTCAAAAAAAGCTGGATTCAGCCATTATACTAGTATCCAGTGCTCGCCTAACCCTTTACACGCCTTTCCTCCTGCTCTGCATTTCCCCAAGTTCAATGGTCTATGATAGACTAATTCGATATTAATGAGATTATACGGTCATCTTAAAATGAATTAGTCGACTGTACGGCGGCTGAATAGCAGTCCTAGGCCAAAAGCTGGCTGTTCACAAAGTGCCCTTCAAATGCAGTCGTTCACAATGGTAAGTGCATGAACTGTTAGTCCGAACTTAAGAGTTCATTAAAGATCTGCTTACTAGGCTGGTGTACAAACCGCTGTTAAGGCAATACTGTTAAGGCAATACGACCCTTCAGTCGTCGAATTTCGGGAGAGAAAAGTGAGTGAATAGGCGTGCTTACTTCTTGAGCACATAGCCGAAGTCAGTTCTTTCTACCTGACCAAGAAGAGAGCTAAATGCGACCTTAAGCCAACAGAAACACGCTAGATGACACTCGCTTGACCCCAAACGAATCGTGAACACCTAAATGAGAATGTGATGAAGGTACTGCATTAAAAGTAGAGAAATAGTCATTACCGACAGTGAAGTCGATCAATACCGAATTAGAAACTTTTCGGTGTTAGAAGGCATGTTGACTGGCTCCGTGCACGAGAATGTTGTAAGAGCGGATATACTTTGGCAGATTGGCGGAAGGGGGAGGGAAGTTTAGTGGTTTCTTATCAACGAATCGGATATAGGGCGATAATGATCCATTGTGCACCGAGTATATACTGAGGCAGCATATTCTCATGGCGCAACATTTTATTAAGTGAATTTAACAACGATCGGTAGAACTGACCATGGTGGAATTAACAGCCCAACAAAAAAGTGCTCAATCAACTCATCTCGTTCAGGGTGTCCAGGTAAATAAGGACTGATAATGGCAGGTGAGTCAGGCACAATGACCAACATCACCTCACCACTCAAACGATGGTTATATTTGTAGCGAAAAAATCCGCTTGAGCTACTGTCAGATCCATAGCTGATACTAAGCTATATCCTGAACCTTGCGGACCTGGAATATCCGGCTAACTCCTTGGACCCTAAGCGCCACCCATGCTCCTAATTTGCCGAATGATCATCATAATTTTCAGTAAGCGTGTTCAATTCATCCCTTTCTGCTAGATGCCTCTGTTTGCGTATTTAACCCGACTAGATGGTACAGGCGTAGCCTACTGGACGACCGCATCAGTGGCTCCAAGTTCGATCCTAGACCAAGATGCAACTTGAGAGCGAGAGGCTCCAAGTTCGTCTCCCGTCGCTTGGGATATAAGGCCGTGATCCTGTGTGTTGTGCTTACGATGTCATTACTGCGCGGAAACGAATGCTTTCTACATGGAAAGTGTTTTTGGACAAAATTCCCAGGTGTACGAGTAGCCCCTTGGTGTCGTTGATGGAATAGTGCCCCAACGAAGAAAACATAAGGCGGCGATAAATAAGCATAGGGATTGCAGCATTAGGTTGGTAACCGGCTGCATAAAAATACCGTCCAACAGCTCGCTCATGTGTACTACAGGACAAAAATAGGAACCCGACACCGCAGTAGGCAGAAAGAGGAAAAAATGTTCCTTCCCTCAACGGAGAAATTATTATATTTTGAAACATATTGCAGATCTACATAGTGGAAAGATTCTATTGCGCGCAGTGATGACACCCGTCCGGCAACGGAATACAGGTGTATTTGGCATTTCCACCTCGCTTGTCAGAAATAATTTACGGTCCTCGACCAGGATCGAACCTTCAAAGGAGCTAATTAGAGCCCCGTCCACTGCATAGTTCTAATGCAGAGTCTGCACAGACACTACGCTGTTACGACGATTTGGGTATTACTAGAAGCTACCCAGTGTTCCCAAGCGGTCACCCATGCTAATACTATCTGGGGTTGCGTTGCTTTACTTCAGGGTTACAACGCAATTTGGTCGCTCTTTTTATTTTATTGAAGGGAGAAAGAGCAGTGGCGTCGCTAGGGTTGGCGTCGCTAGGGTTGGCGTCGCTAGGGTTGGCGTCACCCGGTGCGGTGACACCATGGTCACCCCTCTCCCAAAAAAGGCCGCTTCTTCTGCTTTGGTGTCACCCCCTTTTCTCATGTTGCGAGTGGTGTCACCCGGTGCGGTCCGCACCCCCCTAGTGACGCCACTGAGAAAGAGTAATGGATTAGTGTGGTCGCCTATGTTGTATGTTGTATCATACTATGCTGTATTTTTTTTTGTTTTTGTTGGTGTTTTAGGGCCCTTCAACTACAAGGTCATTAGAGCCCCGTCCAATGCATAGTTCTAATGCAGAGACTGCACAGACACTAATGCTAATGCGACGATTTTGGGGAATTAGCGATACCCACTTTTTCCCAAGCGGCTACCTATGTTAGTAGGGGTTGCGTTGCGTAACTTCAGTGGTCAGACGAGAACTGGTGTGTCCAACGAAATTAGCCGCTGCCCACCAGCTCGTAAAACGGTTCTGACTACACGGGAGTGCACCACTATACGTAAACATCGGCAAATATAACGTAGAAGTTCCTCCGTTGTCATCCGTAAGAGCATCCGCAGCACCAAAAGCACATTTCTATAAATTACCACAAGGAAAGAAAAATGAGTACAGTATAATCTATGAATACTGTAAAAGCAACTCAATTCCTAACCCGTATCCCGCCTATGGCAGGGCCGGGTACCCAACTAGTCCCTCTGAATGGGGGAGCGGCGAATTGCGTTGGGCACACCAGTTCTCGTCTGATCACTGAAGTTAAGCAGCACAACCCCAGCCAGTACTGACATGGGTGGCCGCTTGGGAAAACTGGGTACTGCTAATACCCAAAAAATCGTCGCATTAGTGTGGTGTCTGTGCAGTCTCTGCTTAAGAACTATGCTGTGGAAGGAGCTCTAATGACCTTGTAGTTAAAGGGCCCTAAAACACCAACAAACAAACAAACAACAAACCCTCTGAATGGACACAAAGCGGTATATTAGACAGTGCTTTTCTACAGCCGGTTGGCGACCACAGCTGCAGTCCCTATACTTATTTATCGTCGGTCTACTGTTCGTTGGGGCATTCCACCGACACCATGGGGGAGATCTTTCTTACACCTGGAAATTTTTGCCTCATCTACCCGTTACATAGTAAAGAGGGTTCTTTTATGTGCAAATGCCACCGTACACCACGCAGAACCTTGGTTTTACTTCTCATCGGAAAGAAGGCTCACTCGGCGCTTCTCTCTTTTCTAGGAATACTGCATTTTCTAAAAAATAATGAGCAAAATTCTGGCAAATAACATTTAAAAAAAATGTAAATGTTCAACGTGTAAACACGACGCCATCATGGCCGGAAGCCGAATAATAACAAAACAATTCATGTGCATAATTATAACAACAATAATAACAAACATATGGATGACAATCATCATCTTAGTCTCATGATGAAAATTAATTGCAGTTAAATTTATGCCCCGAAGGAGTCCCAATATTAAGTTTTTTTTCGTCTTTCAATCTTCTGTCCCACCCTTATTATTATTACCATCATCATGCAGGGAGAGAAAGGGTTGATCCTAAATCATCATCAACCTTCCAAATCATCTAGAAAAGCGTATAATGGCTTCAAGATCAGTGTCTGACAAACAAGATTACAGGTTATGTAAATAGCGGCAAAAATTGGATTAAAAGCCAAGTAAATAATATACTCTCTCTTATTTGCACAAGCCATCAAAATCAACCACTCAAAAGAGTTTATACTGATAATTAAAGGACTATTCATTACCTAACCCTTTCAGAGTTTACTTATGGCCGTCTCTCAACCCTTCACCTCACTCGTCGTCCTAACTCCACGCCCACAGCATTTCTCTCAGTCCACTCTTCATTGGCAATTCAAATTGTCCTATTCGTTTAAAAAATGGGCAAGTAATCACTAAGATGAGGAGGGTACCACTCATTTCAAGAAAAAATATCAAAGGATGCAAAGAAATGCATCTTAATCACTGCAGGTCAGGGTTCGATTTTTAGACCTTACTCTTAGTAGCATAAACATTTTCCCCTGTCCATTCCGTTCTGCGATTGCCCTATTCTCTCCTCCTGCCGTCTCACTTTGTTGTTTTACCGACGCGACACTCGATGCCATCAAAATCCTTCTCCATAAGAGAGTATTGAATGGCCATCGTAGTGTGTAATATTGAAATGAAACCTACTGTCTGCTATGACGGCCAATAACGCCAAAGTACCCTTGAATTGCCAATGCTGATGGCATAGCCTAGCAACTTGATAGCACATGAAACAACTAAGTCAATAAGATGTTGCAACTACTAACCCCTTTCCCGCCTATGGCAGGTATATTTACGCAGCCGGCTGCAGACGAAAGCTGCAACTCCTATACTTATTTATCGTCCACCTACTGTTCGTTGGGGCACTCCACCGACGCCTGGGGGGTGAGCCTCATCTATAGGTTAAATAGAGAAGAGGGTTGTTATACATGCAACTGGCATCGTACACCACACAAGAGCCACGGCGTTACTTCCTACCTGATGGGTCTCTTTCTCGCCCGAAAGAAGCCAACCCACCTCGATCCAGTATCGAACCACGAAACACTGGCGCATTAATCGAGCACCAAGGCCCGATCTTAAGCCAACAAACAATGAGGAAATTAATTTAAAATGATTTCTTTTCTATGTTTCAGGGTGGAAATTGGACAAATGCTTACTCCATCTGAGATAGCAACAACAACGAGCGCTGATCCACAAAAGAAAGGCAGAAACAATACTGATATACAAACAGAAAGATCTAAAAACTCCTTCGGATAAAACCAGAAAATGTACCTGGGAGCTACCTCCCACTTTGGAATTTTGTCTAAATGCATAGGTCGTATAAGTGGGGTAGCCGGCATCCCCCCACAGACAACCTTAGCCAATATTCTTGCGGGTTTCCAGGTGGGATAAGGGTATGATGATGATGATATGTAGAGGCCTTATACAGTGGAAGCCGCTTATTGTGATCGCAAGGGGACCCGTTACTTTCGATAACAACAACCGGCTGATAACATTAAGCAAAAGAAGATAAAGCATATACCACTGCGCACGATTTATTTCAAAATTATACAACCTACAGTATTTATATTTATCCTCAACTGCAAATTTATTAACAACTTTTCTAAAAAAAACAAAATTTCTTTGAAAAAGTCATGAAATGTTTGTCGGTCGTTTGAATTTAATAACTCCTGAATATAATCCTCATATTCATAACGTTTTTGGAAGTGTGTCGTTCTGTATTGAACACCATCTGCCATCATCGAGCTCAATGGATTATAAAACCAAATTAAAAAAATCGCAACTGGTCACTTTGTATGTAATGATCTAGCAACACGTTTTTTTTTTGTCAAAAATTAATAATATGTGCTGACTATCAACACTACGTTTTGTATGTGCACATGTGCAGATGGGGGTTATGTTTATTTACATTCAGCCACCATCTAGAGATTAACCTGAGAGCTACTGTATAGTCACATGCGTAACATCAGAATTGATGACAATATTGTTGATAATATGCGGATTGTTTTGAAGTAATTTTCTGTGTAGCGGTTTGGTTGTTGTTTGTTGGTGTTTTAGGGCCCTTCAACTACAAGGTCATTAGAGCCCCGTCCACAGCATAGTTCTTAAGCAGAGACTGCACAGACACTACACTAAAGCGACGATTTTTGGGTATTAGCAGTACCCAGTTTTCCCAAGCGGCCACCCATGTCAGTACTAGCTGGGGTTGCGCTGCTTAACTTCAGTGATTAGACGAGAACTGGTGTGTCCGACGCAATTCGCCGCTCCCCCTATATCTCCGTGTGGAAAGGCTTCTCTTATATGCAAGTGGTGTCTGAAAGACGCCTCCCCCTTCTGTCACAATCCAGCCGGCATCCACAAGCTCTCTAATTATCTTTGGACAAAAGATGTATTCAGGAATTATCTCATTTTCCTCTATCCTCACTCTCAATCCAGTATTGAACCTTCACTTAAAAATCAATAGACTACAGCCAATGATTATAACCCGCCATCATCATTCAGAACCCTTCCTCCGTCTATGATAGAGGCCCATTAGGATATATCAGTTATCTGTTGCACCGTATTTTATGCAACCGGCTGCAATCCCTATGTTTATTTACCGTCCAGCCCCATGTTTATTTTTCTCCCCTGGCGGCCAGGGACGAGCTCAGACACCTGGGTTCCTTGACGTGCAGATGACATCGTACACCACCCACGGCATCTCTCACTCCCGTCATAGACGCAGTAGTTCAGGCACGCTACCTCTGCATCACCGAGGTAGGTTAATGAATAATACCTGTTATACAAAATAAAAATTGTGCTCAGGTGAGCAGCGAGCTCGGAAAGAATTTGATTTTTATGAGTTTTACACATTTCTAAAAAAAATCAGACGGCGGGCTATATGTAAGCCTTCATGAAATTCAAGTTTATAGGTCCGAGGTGGGTTAGAAACACGCCATATGATTTAAAAGCAAATGAACATCATGCGGTAGGTCTTGGGTAAAAGATCAACTTTTTCATAGGCAAGATAAATGATGATTAAAACAGTCAAAAAATAGGGGGACATCACGAACACCTTAAATGCCTTGACAAAGAGGAAGATGGTCGAAAGTCATTCGTACAACAGTAAGATATCTAAAATGTGGTCAACATGTCGATAACACAACTTACAAAACTGAAGCGAAATTTAAAAGCTGAAACAAATATTTAAAAGCAGTTAGAAGAAATTTTAATATCGATTAAGTTGATGGATGGTAGGCGCCTGCGTGGGTCTAATTTCTAAATGGGCCAAGTGACGAACTTAATGATCAAGAGATTAGGGGAAAAATAGTTCAAGTAGGGAACAGGGGGTGGTTGCTCAAAAAAACCTTTTTGTTTTTCAATATGAAAAACGTGTCTTCAGCCGTTACCCTCTTTTTCTTCTCATCTCTCCATCCTCCACCTTCAAATCTTCCTCTTTCTTCTGTCTCTGCATAAACAATTTAACAAAACAATCTGCCTGTGTTGGTTTTTTCCTCTAGTTCAAGGCATGATGACCATGTAATGACATGTTGCGAGGACCTCGGGTCACATTTATGACAGTAACAGGTGAGTCAATAAGATGGATTATTCTCGATCAAATTGGTGCCTAAAGAAATATCGACTGAGATAACTTTTCTACTAGACATCTCCATTCATTCAATACGCGGCACCTCACCTTTGAATTTCCATTCCAGTTTCTTCAGTCCACCCCGTCCCCGTCCTCGTCCCCGTTCCCTCCATCCCACCAATCCAAATTCCCTTAACACCGCCAACACATTTAAAGATGATGTTCAAATAATACATTTGCAAATGACTCAAGCGGGGAGGAGAGGGGGCAGTCGCCTCAACATATCTTCAGTCAACTAAGTCAAGATATTCCAGTTTTAACCCATGAAGAATGATTCTCGAGGGAGAGAAAAGTAGAGTAAATCTGTTTCTCCTCCTGCCCATGCTATCAGGTCCAATGTTTACAGGTGGAACGGAACGAAGGAAAGTAGCTCTCACAAAGGTAAGTCAGTCCCCATTAGTCCATCAAGCCAAATGGCAAATCCAGTTCTGCAGGAAATATGTCTTCGTCCAATTTGAAGTCTCGTCGCATTCCATCAACAGCAATTGTGAAGATTAAACGCTGTTAACTGACATGCAACAAAAAAGTTTTAGAAGTATTTCAATTTAAGAAAGCATTTACAAATAGTTCTCTCCCCCCCCCCCGACTCCCATCCCGAACTAGAATCTGTGTATTTTAAGTGGTGATGGGGCTATGTGAAACACTCTCCCTCAAAAACGTGTGATTGGAGTTCATTTGGTGAAGTGTCAGCACGTGGATTGTTGTTGCTGCTGATTTGGTCTTTGATTTTCTTATTTAACGCTAGCTTTCAATTCTTGCTCAGGACCTAGAGGTTTAGAGAAATAGAGGGAAAGAAGGGGGGGGGCGAGACCGAGTGTTTGGAAAATTTGCTTCTCTCTCTCTCTCTACCTTATTCATTGACAAAGATACAGATCCAAGAGGCGTGCATCTTTACACCTGCTGCAAAAAACACATCCAGACTCATCCTCTCTGATCCCAAAAGTAAATGAAGATCTCACACAGCTAACCCTATATCAACCAATTATCTAAATCAATGAACTTGTAAGACATGGTTCGATACCTGACGACGTTTCTGGCTTGGTTGTTCACCATATTCCTATTTCACAGTTCACAAAGCCATATCCACATCGCAATGTTACTCTTCACTGCCAATGTCTCTTGACCGCAGGGGAGCACCGTGGAACGCAAAGTAAGATCAGCGTGCCTGCACTGTGACCATCCATCGTCATGATACAGCAGTGCCAAATCTTAATACAGTGAAATCCGTTTAACACGAAAACGCTTAATATGAAATAACGGTTAACACGAAACAACACTGCGGTCCGGACAAAATACTCTGTAATTGCATACATTTTTTTTTTCTTTTAACACGAAACAAAAATCGCTTAACACGAAATTATTTTCCTTCTCAGCTAACAAAATACTGGACATACAACATATACCGGAGTTTTCGTTAAACTAAACAAATAAACAATGGTTGCCACTGTTGCTAGATTACAGCCTGGGTTCGAGATAGTAGAGGCATGCCATTGACAAACCTTTCAAACTATGGGGAGGGGGGGGGGAATTTTTATTGACAATTTATGCTCTTGTAGCCTACATCATTATTTAAATTGAAAATATTGAATCTAACATGATGCCCACAAGTGTAACTTTTAGTAAACATCATCACATCCTCATCCCCCCTGCAGCATGGTCGGATTTGTGGGCTCACTGACCATGCCCTGGACTGGGGGCACCCTAGCCAGGCATCTGGAACCCACAGGAATATTGGCTGGGTTGTCTGTGGGGGATGATGGCCTACCCCACTTGTTCCAACATTGCATTATACAACCAAAATAGAAACTTTGGCAGGTAAATTAATGCTTTGTTGGTTATATTACTAAAAATTACATGTGTAACTTTTAGCAATAAATCCAATTAATAAAATATGACGACATACAAAACAACGATGGGTTTTCTGCACGAAATTCTTTTAACACGAAAATATATTTTGGTCCCGTCAGTTTCGTGTTAAACGAGTTTCACTGTATGTGGAAATAACCTTGTAGTGATGACGGAGGGGAAGAAAAGGGAAAAACTCTCCTACAAACCCTCCTACACCAGGGGTTCCCAACCTTTTTCTTCGATCGACCCCTTTTAAAAGTATGGGCTCAGTTCATAGACTCCCCTTACATTTTTCTCTATAATTTGCACCTGATATAGGCCTACAGTATACAACATCCCGCCTCGATGACGCAGTAGGTAGCGTGTTCAGTAACTGTCCGTGGTTCTCAGTTCGATACTGGATTGGTTTCTTTTCGGGGGAGAGAGGTTGATCAAGTGCTCCTTCCTTTGGATGAGAAGTAAAATTGGGGTTCCGTGTGGTGTAAGATGGCATTTGCACGTAAAAGAACCCTCTCTAGGCCTATTATGCAACGGGTAGAAGAGGCGAAATACCAAGGTGTAATAGTTCGACTAAGTGCCCCAATGAACCAAAGCCTAATGCTATATAACTATTGGGGTTGCAGCTGTGGTCGGCAACTGACTGGGGAAAACACTGTCCAATATATCACCATTGTGTGCATCCAAAGGGACAAGATAGGTACCCAACCCTGCCATAGGTGGGAAACGGGTTAGAAGTTGCTTGTTGGTTCTCAAAGGAAGTAATGAACAATGCATTCAAATGCTGTAAATCTTTAAGTGTAGACCCCCAATCGACCTCTTGATCATCATTGACCCCCTTTATAATTCCAATGACCCTTAGGGGGTCCATACCGACCCCGTTGGGAAACCCTGCTCTACATTTACCTTCTCCTCTCCCATGAGCAGCCTCCTAAGAGTTCGCCCTGTTATGGCTGCTTGGCTTACTTCCCAACCCGAGAAATTAAAAAATCTGCCTGGTCCGAAGCGGAGAAAAAAAATAAACGAAACGGATCCCTCAAAGGCTCCCTGACGATACTCTTCATTCCCTGTCGCATTACATCGATCACTTTGACGGTAAAATCGATAAGGGTCGAAATTCATGGATGTCTAGCACGACATTGAAACACGACGCATTATAAGGGGGAGGGAGAGAAGGGAGTGACAGAAGCCGCAAGAAGATTACAGATAGGAACATCGTCAGAAGTGACCAGTACACCTTTCTCTATCCTACCCCTCCAAAACAATATGCGATTATTCCTAATGACGACAGAAGTGATTGAGGTGTCAACAACTGAATTCCGTAACGCGAACTGGCAGTGAACATTCTTCCTTCTCACCCTATCCTTTCAACTGACCTCTCTAATCAGAACCCCTTTTGTAATGTCGATATCCTTGCATAGTTCTACTCGCACTCATCAAAGGCAACCTTTGAGTGTGAGTGTGCGAGAGAGAGGCGGAGGCAGAAGGAGGGAAAAAATGCAGAGAGGAAGAGAAAGAGTGAGAAACTACACATGACAGGAACTACCTTAGCCAGTTTGAGGTGCTAAAAATTCTTTAAAAAAAGCAGTTCCCTTTCCCCTGTCTCCCACAGAAAAGAAGGGCGAAAAAAGATGAGCCGCAAATAAAGAGAAAGGTGGAGGGCAGCAACAGTCAATCAGCCAGCCCCATGTTCAGATCAATTTTCCCTAAATCGTGACTGTTGTCTATTGATCCACCAACCATGGAGCGGTGGTGGTGGTATCGGCGGCAACTACGGTGACGACGGCAGTGGCGTTATATCGGCTGCGGCCAATGTACAAATAATTTCAAAGTAAACACCCAAAGTAATCTGGCGAATACTAATTCAAATAAAGCAGACAAAAGAATTTGGAAAAGAAAAACGAAGGAGAGAGAGAATGAAAAAAAGGAGAAAACTAGCCAAAGGTCAGTCTACAATTTGCCTAAATTCATAGTTGTTTGAATGGTAATTTGTCATGTAGTTAAGTAGAAATTTTCAAACGTGAGTGTGCGGTCAGCACTTTGAAAAAGCTGCATACAAATGTGCGTCTAGTTCGTTACACTGAACTAAATCATTTATTTTCCTATCGCTTCAACCCATCTCTCCTATAATCACCTGCATTAAAAACAAGGCAGAGAGAGGGAGACGGAGAAAAAAAATTAAAGTTCAGAATTTACCCTCACTCTCCCTCTCTGGACAGCAACAACATCTAAAAACTACTTCAATGAAATAGACAGAGAAAAGCAAAGTATTTATCACACACCACCTATTACTACTGCCTTTGAGGGCCAATCAGACAAAGAGGAAAACAAAAAAGAGTAAGGGGCAGTGCCTCAAGACAATGGTCATCTAGAGTTCTAGACAGATAAATATCAAATCACCCTAACGACAGAAAATTTAATCCACAACATAAACAATAGACACACAAAATCTACATCACTGGCAATATTCATTATTACAATTTCAAATTGTATTTCCCGTAGCCCCATCTAGAGACACCTGTCTGACGCCCTACAACAAGGCAGACTGGTTCTCCCTCAGCTTGTAGATCACGTAGCCACTCACCCCTTTCAATCTGATAAGGATTATACATTTTTTGTATGTATCCACAAATTCATAACTTACAATTACGCTGTGGATTATTCCCAACGATGTTTGGTAATCAGGCACCAACCACCATGTTTAACCATTCATATCAAAGCAGCTAAGTATATATTATAAAGACACTATTTGGTCATATAGGCCAATTCTTAGCTCCTCCTCCTTCTCGGACAGATCGCCGCGGAAATTTAATTGGTAGCATGATTGACCAGTGGTTTCGGGATCGCAGGCTCGATGTTGGCCGAGATGAGTGATTTCTTAACTAATGGAAGGAAAGTCCTAGAGTCCTGTCAAATGTGCATGCATTGGGGAAAATATCAAAGGGTGCAAAGATAATCTTCGTTTCCCTCTTTTCGTCTCTCTCTTTTTGAGGCAATTTGCAGACATAAAACAGAGAGCACCTACATCTGAATAATTTGTTTATTTACACCCAAATTTTCTGCTACTCAGAAAAGGTTCTTTTGCATGAGTGGTGACATTGCATACGTTACGCGGAATCACGGTTTTACTTCCTATCAGAAGTAGTTCAGCTCCCTCGATGCCAAAAGAAACCTTTCGCTTCGAACAGAACAGGCACACGCACTCTCACACAATAATTCATATTCTACAATAGGAGCACATCAGTGCCTTAATTGGTAGGGCATACTTGCTTCATAAACTCAAATTTGGTTCACTCTTGGTAGTGGTCGATTTCGACTCAATCCAAATTGGAAGGTCATTGATGACCGCAATAGTTGGTAACCGGGCGAAAGATATAGCCCCAACTGCCCCAACGAACAATAGGTCTACGATAAATAGGCCTAGGGGTTGCAGCTTTGGTGGGTAGCCGGCTGTGTAAAATACCGTCCAGTAGATTGTCCATGTGTCCATTGTGAGGGGCAAAGGTGGACACCCGACCCTGCCATAGAGAGGAAAAGGATTAGTAGTTGCTTAGCTGCCTCTGCAGTTCTCATTTGCCACAGGCAAGCCATACTTTCCGACTCGAGGTCTGATTTCATACTGAAAGGATTTAGATTGGGGATCGAACGTACACGGGGATGCCAGCAGCTTTCCCGACTCCATTCGGCGTCGGGGTTTCCCACACCTACGGTAAGGCCGAGCCTCCGTTCGGTAGCTTGGTGTCGTGGATTTTGGACTGGACGAAAACCTAGTCGGACCTGCCGATCCACAACAATCCGTTTGAGTCCCCACACATGGTGAGTTTTGGATCGGCGCAGTCCCATTTGGCCTGTTGGATCGGTCGTGTGTGGCCGCCTTTATAATGAAAGCTTGAGAACGGTTCCAACACGGGCCTGTCTCACCAAATCCGGCGGAAATCAAAGATTATTCGTATAATCAGAAATATGATTATACTGCAGCCGGAAACACCTCTACACCTTCGCACCGGACACACCCTTACACAGCTTTTGAGTAAGGTACAAGGCACGCCACTATAAGGTCTGTGTGCACCAGGCCGATCCGATATTTTATTCGTGCGGCGCCGCTTCGGCATCGTAATTACGGCATGGGATACATTAGTTGCAATGCGGGAATGCACATATACCTCCGGCGCCACTGCGGCTCCACATATCGGAGTTGCGTTTGAAAAGGCCCGCAGATCCCTGCCGAACCGTAGCGGCGCCGCACCCGCACATCCGATCGCGTAGATCGGATAGAATGCGTAGATAGAATGCTGCACACATCCGTCGATATCGTAACTGCGGTCCCTTAGTTTTGCGATTTCGTAAGCAAAAAAAGGGCACGCCTTCTGTAACAGTTGCCAAATGACTATTGGCGACATTTCTCCTCATGTGTGCATTGGATTGCTGCGGCACCCGCACGAGTAAAAACCGGATGTGTGCACCGGGCCTTACGGGATCATAACGTTAATACTCCAATACAGCGGTCTTCAAATTGTGTTCCGCGGAACCCCAGGGTTCCGCAATACATCTCTGGGAGTTCCGCGAGTCAAAATGAAAATTCGTTAGCAGCGGCAAGATATACTTTTCTAAAGGTGGGATGGGGTTCTCCCAAAACATCTTAGTTCTAAGGGTTCCGTGAGTCGACAAAGTTTGAAGACCACTGCTCCAATCCTTGGCACTTTAAGCTCAAAAGGTAGTACGTACGGCAACTAGTGCATTACAACCTATTTACCTTTCTTTTAATTTCTTTCTTTAAGTATTTCGGCATGAGTTCTTTAACGATCACGATGATGAGTATGACCTAATGACCGTCTGACGTCACAAGTAGAGAATTTCGCATACTCATTTATTATTCCCTTCAGAGCAGATATCATCCAATGTGGATAAATATCAAATAAATACGCTTTACAAATGTCGATCATTTGAAAGAGAGAGAGAGGGAGACAGACAGAAGAGTTGTGCTCTTAAGGAAACCTTTGAAAAACGATTAGAAAAGGGATGATTTTCTTGAGATAAATGAAAAATGCTAATGGCACACGTTTTATAAAGTAAATACAAATTAAAGGAAAATTCTCTTAAGAGCAAATAATCATTGATCTATTTCAATCCCGAGTAAATATATTCATGTCAATCTTAAACGTTACTATTAATTAGGATTAAGTGCCACAGATAAAACAGAAACTAGCATATACAGTATGTCTCAATCAAAACCATTAAAAAGGGTTTATTTATTGTACAATTTATTTGGAACGTGCCCGCCTGGGCAGCACGCTCGGTAACTGCGTCAGTAATTCCAGTTTCGATACTTGACCGAGGTGGTTTGGCTTCTTTTGAGAGAGAGAGAGAGGCCCGAGTGCGCCTTCTGTCTGATGAGAATTAAAACCGAGGTCCTGTGTGGTGTACGATGGCATTCAAACGTAAAAGAACCTTCTCTACTATGCAACGGGTAGATGAGGCAAATTTTCCAGGCGTAGGAGCTTGCTCCCTGGCGTCGCGTGGCCAGGCCGAGAGGTTGAAGCTTTGGTTGGCAATCCGCTGCGGAAAAAACACTGTGCAGTATATCGCCTTTGTGTCAATTGAGAGGGACAAGATGGGTACCCAACCCTGCCATAGGCGGGAAAAGGGTTAGGAGGTGCTTTGTATAATTTACAACAAAACAGTGATCAGTCAGTCCTTCAAGGAGCCGGAGTTACAGATCGTCTGTACACCAGGAAAAAGTCCCATCCATCAACCCCATTAGCTAGAAATAATATTGATTGCAATGGTGCAGTCTTATAAACGATTTTGCAAATTTCCCATTTCTGAAAGAACAAAATTTAGATCAGACATTCGTTTGAAAGTAAATCCTCTTTGCTTAAGAGAATGAGAACAGCAACAATTGAAGTGAAAAGGGCCCTAAACAGGCTAATTACCAACCTGAGAAGGCTAATAATTAAAAGTTTGTGTGAGGCAGTTGTAAGGGCCTATTTGATTTTGATTCACAATAGTCAATTTAATCTGCAATTTTTTTGCAGGTTTACACATTCATTTTCCGTGGAGAACCGCAATACTACTTACCACCAGAGAAAAGCAGATGGAGCAGGAATTTGGTCCCCCACCTCTTAGCCTTAAAGAAATGTATCAAATGTGAGCATCATGAGGTCAAGAATCGAAGACGGAGGGAGTAGTCACGCACCTTTCTTCTATTGCGCTAAAACGGATTCGTTAAAGGGGAGTGATTTCAACTGCGCAGGACTAAAGATCTATGGTGCAGTTAAGCTCCCTCACCTTCTTGTCTTTCAGTTCCTCCTGTCCTCCAGAGCCTAAAATGGGAGTGTTTCTACAATTCCTCTATTGAATAGAAAAACCACTGAAGAGGAAGAAGCCCGTAAATTCCGAATCTCAAAATAGAGGCTCTACAGGTTGCAAATAAAAGGAGTTTGTTAAAGGTCACTCGGATAACTAAGAGTTGCACATTAAAGTCAGATGTAAGAGTTAAAACAAATCGGCATAATTCCCTTCTTGAGATGGTAAGAAATGGATTCTCTCTCTCCTAACTGATTTCTTTCACCCCCACAGAGGAACAGGGAATGGGTAATCTTAATACTATAAATACGTAGTGACTCTCCTGAGATGGGCATCATGTCAGCCAAACGTAAACAAAGTTGAGATAATTATGCAGATGGACAAAACTTAAAAAGATGGAAGTTCAATTCCCTTAACCCCATCCCCACTCTGCATACGCGCCTTTCCAAACTTAACATTAAATAAATCAGCTCCAAGAAATATAATTTCAAGCAGATGTTGTATATACCAACTAATGCAAAATGGATATAAGCGCGATTAAAAATGAAATATTAAGAAAGCCGTGTATTTGGTCGGTCTTAATTCATCTACGATAAAAGTTGTTTGACGACTCATATTAGATATAGAGTGTTAGAGGGGTGATAGCACCCAGTTGGGGGTCAATTCTTAAATCACGTTGATAGTTTAGAGAGTTTACGAAACTACTCTCGTTTATCAGTTCACGAGGAGTAGTTAACCATGAGACGTATTCATCTTATCATCATGAAGTAAAGTGGGATACACCTATTGGGAACTTATGTGGGCTTCTTTCCATGTTAGAAAGGTGCAGGACAGCACCAATCATGCAGTCCGAAAGAAACGAAATTGGCCAGACTCGATTTGCGGTACCCAAAAACTCAACAGTCAAGGCCAAGCCACCAACAGATTTAATTCGGAATTTATTTGGGTTATTTAACGTCGACCTGTCAACTCTGAAGGGTCGCAAAATGACGTCACAACATAAGTTCCTACACTTGGGGATTTCTCCGATTTGTAGAGATCTTTTTACGGCTGCTTAACTTCCCAATTACTGTGGAAAGCAGTTGCACTATACTACCTTGGCAAGGCTCGAATCTACGAAACAAGAATTCATGGTGACTACTTTCAGTTAACGATGTGAATCACGCTGATAGAGATGTTTCCGGTTCAGTTCAACATCGTCAGCACGTCATAGTTCAGTTTAGAACAAGTAAGCCAGCCGTCCAACAGTATGCCCATAAATTTCCCTTGTTTCCGGCTCACGTCTCTTTTTTTAAATATTCTATTTGTTTGCCCTTCCGTCAATTTCTTCTACAAGTTTGTTTCTGCTTCGCAATCATGGACCTCGATTTCGAGAAATGAGTATTTTTCGAGGTCATTTACGGACGACCCACAACATTTCTTAAAAAAAAAAACAAAGCAAAATTGTAAAATAATATATGTTAACCCCCACACACGTACTCATTGCAAACTTGGGCACATTAGGGCATAATCACTGCAACTAATCTTTTGTAAACGAGTCAGTTTCGTGAACGCCACGGCAAAAAATGTAAAATTTAATGAAAACAGATAACACTGACGGACTCTGGATACAATCTCTGCGCCACACAGCGACGATTAACCAACAAAACATACACAAAATAACTACAGTAAAAATGCAATTGTACTTAAAAACAAATTACAAAAACTAACGACTGACGATGACTTCGCAAAAGCCAGTACAGTGAGTAATACAGTGAGGGGATATTTACATTTAAATTGTCAGTAAGGGACAAGGGATCATGAAAACACTGCGCACATGGGAAGTGAGAGGTAAAGGGGGAAGTGCACAAAAAAAAGGATAGACGAAAAAGATTTCAGGCAACCCACGGTTACATACCAAATAGTTCAGCGATATTCACTGAAATGCTCCCTCACCCTCCAAAAAATTTTTTCGTTTTCATATTCATTTAAAATGTAAATTACTCCATTTATATGATGTCAAAACTGCCCAGCTCAAATCACCTCCCCGCGCCCTTCAGCCTAGACCAATTCATCTCGGTTTCTCCACTAAGACTGTACGTAGAGGATTTTCTGGATTAATCAATATGGAGACAGTGGTACAAAATATTTTGGTTGAATTGGTCACCATTTTTTTTTAGAGTGAAGGGGTGCTTATTTAACGTTGGCCTCTTGCTGCTATTAAGACCGTTCACAGGTACCATGAGATGGGGAAAAGCCAAAAGGTCAGTGATCTTCAAAATAGAATTTTGTTGATCTACAGTTTAACACGTGTAAAGAATGGTCAGTATCGTTCTTTGTGACCACACACGGCACTTGTCTAGCCCTGGAGTAACACGGGATTGGACTGGATCAATTAGGGCAATGCGGGGCGCTTAAAGTCCAAGAAGGAAAATGGGGCTGCTTGTCTGACTCGGCAGTTACCGCATCAAGAAGACAACAGGCTACTAAAGATATGCAACAACTAAAAGCAACTCCTAACCCTTTTCCTGCCTATGGCAGGGTCGAGTACCCATCTTCCCCTCTGAATGAACACAAGGGTTATATATTGGACAGTGATTTTCCGCAGCTGGTTGCCAACCAAAGCTGCAACCTCTATGCTTATTTATCGTCGGCCTACTGTTCATTGGGGAATTTCCCCGACGACAAGGGGCGAGCTCCTACACCTGGAAATTTTGCCTCATATACCCGTTGCATAGTAGAGAAGGTTCTTTTACGTGCAAATGCCATCGTACACCACACGGGACCTCGGCTTTACTTGCCATTCGAAGGAAGGCGCAGTCGGGGCATCTCTCTCGTCCGAAAGAAGCCATCTCACCTCTGTCCACCTTGGACCGATACGACCGTCCGATCGATTACTCAGCATACTACCCACTGCGCCCCCGAGGTAGGATGCTACTAAAAGTATGCAAGTTTGGGAAATAGTGGGGATGGGTTTTAGTTTGGGTAAGTTTCCCGGCTCTCTGAAACACATCGCTTGTCTTGGCTAGGATCGAATCGTGGCAAGGACCCTGTAAAGTGCCTTTTAATGTGCAGTGGCTTGTTCGTGTACTTCCCGTCTGATAAAAACTGAACCTACTGGCAAGAGGCACTCAAAAGTCAAGCACGCTACCAACTGAACTACCCGGCGGGCTTGTGGTACCGAAAGCAATGGCATTGAGCGAATCTGACAAGGACTTATTTCAAAGTCGGTGGCAAACGATGCTGAAAGTCATCGCTATCACTCTCATTATCCTCCACATTTTTAGAGACGGCCACTATTTATTTGATCGTTGATGACGATGGTCTCGAGTCAACTGCCACTGAGTTACCCAATTACATAACGGACGAGTGTGTTGCAAATCTATAATAAATTATTAAAATAAAAAGTCCCCCATCACCACGTTGACATCAGACACACTGAGAACTCTCGAAGGGTCAGCTCCACCAGTAAAATGCGATTATAAGAAAGGTCCAATAAATTTAGTTTGGATTTTATAAATTAATTATTTTACTGAAAAGTGATATGATCTAGCTTCGGTAGTTCCATTAATGGTCCTTTTGGGACACAGGTCAGTCCCTAGAAGAACTCCATCAGATTGCCCTTGATGACCCTGCCAAATCATTCTGAATGTAAACAAGATGATAAGAATTATAGTGGACGGGGAAGAGGGAAGGGGGTCAGACAAAGGAATGCTTTAAGCCAATGTCCATAAGCTAAACCATCAAATACCTAGGACGCCAGTCATGAAGCAAGCAGCATTGCGCACTTGCATCACTCAAACCAGGCTAAGACAACGGTAGTAGCAGTGGCCAACTATAGGCTGACCTAATGGCCCCATACTGATTACGAGCAAAGCACTAGTTCCAGATAGGTTTCGCACTGGTCAGGGCACAGCCACCGTACTAAAGAAGGAACTCATAAGAACACACGTATCTCTAGGGCGAGAGGGAATTTTGCTGGAAGTCAAACCTGCACAAAAACGAATCTCATTTAGCTCATTTTGTAGATCCTGATAAAACGTCAGTTCCGGGAGAGTATTCCGACCACGGCTTGGCTCGAGGACGTTGGAGATGGGGTACAGAACTGGTGTGCTCTTACAATTTCCCCTTACCAAATTTCACCTGTGGTATTGACAAAAAGCCTTGGAGCCATCGTTAAGTAACTGTCCCAACTGAATACAGAACAGAACAGAGTTGTTAAGGTGTGTATACAAGATAAGGTGATGGCGATTAACAAAATATCGAGGAGGGAAGGGGAAGCGGTCAGTAGTGATGACTAGGGTTTTTGAGGAGGAGGGGGCAAGGGGATGAATATTTAAATAGAAGGAAGAAAGGAGAGAAGAAGGGAGTAGTTATTTTACACTTTAGCGGCGCAAGATTTCATACGTGACATCAACCATGATTTTTTTATGCAACAAGAATTTCAGGGAGTGTTTTGGCCAAGTGCTGACTTGATACGCCTTCAATCTATTGCATGCAAACATAAAACAAACACACCTGTCACCCGTTTAACTTTTCTTGTTAGTCCATTTCAAGTTCGCGCTCTTGATTATAGAGTAAGAACATCAAGCTGTCAGCAACAGGCCTAACCTCTCTCTCACTCACTCTGCTCGCACCAGGGCTTCTCTCGCTCGCACTTCTCCCTCCTCCCTTTCTCTGCCTCTTGAGAGAATGAACCCACTCGAGAGGTATACAAACACAAACCTGACAGCCCAACACGAGAAGCCCATCATCGCCGTGCACCAGGACGTTCACTGCACATTACGAAATACATGCCAGTCAACAGTGTCCAAGTTAAACGCGCGAAATGCAGCGCCCTAAGGAAGTTGTTTGGGCTTCCTCCCGATCTTCTTCTCCTTTCCAACGCCTATCTCTACCAATACAAGTCGAAGACCTTTACTGAAACGTGTGCAGGATGCATGGGCAATGATTGTTTTTATTTCGCCTCTCTCTACCAGAAACCCTTCCCCTACCATACTTCTCTCTTCATCATCATTCTCCACGATTACAAGACTTGACCCTCCCCACCCCAGTTCAACTAACAACCTTCAAGCCGACCTTTCTCCATTTCTCTGCACCTTTTTTGTGTGTCGCCATTCTAACGTCTCGCAGGCAAGCAGGGCACCCACATCGATCGTCATCGACCAGTGGGCAATCCCACGAGAGAGAACGATTCAGCGTGTTTTTCACCAACCAGATACAGTCCTCTCCCTTTCATCCCACCTTGTAAAGTCGACTCACAAAGTGGGTTCCTCAACCCTTTCCCCATTCCTCTTCATATCCCTTGGTCTCCTCTCTCTCCCCTCTCCTACTATCCCTAAATGAAAGGTTCGCTTCAGACAGAAAAAAAAAAAACACTCCGCCTGCCCTAAACTGACAGCCAAAATCCGGTTCCGATTTATTGAACACTGACAACATCAACATCAAAATTTGGAAATTATACGAAATTATGATTATCTCGCGCCCTTATAACCCCCATCCATTTCCCCAATCTCGCCTACTCATGGCCTTCCTTCCCCTCCCTTCTTCGTTGCACTAGGATTTTCTCGTCGTCTTTATAACACCGGACCCCGTCATCATTATATTGAGGGAGAAAATATGATGAGGAAAAGGCAATATAACAAAAATCAACATGTCAAATATTGTGTCGGACAATGCCTACCACCCCATCTTTGCCTCCTTACCCATTTCACTACGACTTTCCGCAGACATAACAGCTGCAGAACCTGATTCAAAAATTCAATGGTTGCCCTGCCTGACTATCTTGACTAGGCCGTCAAATCACAGCTGCTGCAGCCGAAACTGCTTCCATGACAAACCGAGTTGCCAAAATACAGAGTGAGAGGGACATTCGACTAATACCTAGAAGACGGGGCTGGACATGGATAACACGTATTACTGGAACATTTGAAATACAAGGAAGGGTAAATGAAAAGGAGGGCGGAAGAGATAGGCAAACGGAGTACAACTTTAAGCTGTTTTTGAAGATTAGCTCCAGATAATGTAGAGCACGAGAAGTGACTCACGGTGGAGAGTGTCCGTCCGTTTTATGATGGAGTAGATAAAGTGGAGAAGAGAGTAGACAAGGGCCAAACGAGGGTAAAAACACCAGCTGTGACATAAGAATAAAAACGCATGGCCGTGTGAAATGGTGAGAGAACAGGGCTTGCATAGCCCTAAGGCACATGATTGAAGTGACCAAGTACAACAGAGAGGAAAAGATGGGGGATGTAGGCTGAGGTAGTATGGACAGGTCATAAGAAAGGGGCAAAGAGAGCTGGTTAAAACCGTCATAGAGATGCGGAGCATAGCAGAACGGTTGGTACCAGGGGACATGCAGATTTTGAAAAGTGCAATGCAAAGGACTAAGGCAGCACACGGGGTAGACAGAGAGCGAATATGCAAAGGGCACATTCTACGAGAAAAAAGCGATGGTGGTGGCATTTAATAAAAGTGTCAATAACTATAATGCAATTGGCAATAAGCAATATATTTCTCCTAAGTCCTTTGAATTCTCCTATCAAAAGTCCCATAAGAGGCAGTAGTTTACAGGAGCGTTGTCATTTGATACTTTTCACATACTCTCTGTCCTACTGCATTATGATTATGAGGGGGAGAGGGAGACAAAAGACGGAGACTAACTCTCAATACGCACTACGAGTGTTTCTGTTTCGGCAACTAATTACAGAAGGATTACTAAGGGCTTGACACGAAATTAATTGGGACTTGCAAGGATATCTCGATATCAAGACAGAATTGACAATTGAACTTTTATTCCATTCCAATCGTCTTGCCGGCGTTAAAGCTAATTTGTCACTTCAGACCACGAGGTATTACGTATCAGCCTTAGACGACGTAGTGACTAGGAGGAGGAGAAGGCATAAGTGGAAGAAGAGGGTCATAAGAGAAGGAACCTAGGTACACACATATGAATAGACAAAAGAATAACAGGACGAAAAGGCATCCACGAACGTAGCACACACACAAAAATAGTTGGGACTCAAATTAATCCCAATGTTCGTCTCCAGTGAATTGGAAAAAAGAAAAGACTCTCACAATGGTAATAAGTCCCTTTACAAGTTCCATTAAAAAGAGATTATATTTGATAATGGGCCTCTAGAGTTGGATCAAGAGTAGTAGTAACATTTGGAGGGAGAGGAGGATGAAAGAGGGGCCTACAGCACTACCTGATGGTGCCCCCGAATTTATTTAAAAAATATATAATCTAAATTCAAGGAGGGACTACAATTGGTTGTCCGTAAATATTTTATAAATAACTTTTATGTGATTCTTAGTGCTTTATCCCGCCTCGGTGGAACAGAGCAAGTGTGTTGGACTACTGCGTCAATGGTATGCCTATCATATCGCTCCTGGTCGAGGTGCGTGGGAAATAAAGCCGAGGCCCCATGTGGTGTGCACGGTGCCACGCGCACTTAAAACCCTTTCTACGTGCGTGTAGAAGCTCGCCCCATGGTGTCGGAGGAGGAAAAGTGCCCCAACGAAGAAAACAATGAGAAAAGGAGTTGCAGCATTAGATCGTCAGGCGGTTGAGTAAAATACCGTCCATAGATCGTCCGTACAAATGGGCACCCGACTCTGCCATAGGCGGCGAATGGGTTACCACTATAAACACTGAAAATGTTCCTTATATGTATTTCTATCCATCTTACATGAAACGTGTACATGGGGGGGGCGAACTCGAATGCGGGGGAGGGCGAATAATGAAGCCGCCTATGGCTGATCATTTGCAATTTCGCGTACTACACTAAATCTGACCTAATCTTTATACGGGGATGTGCGCAACGTTACATTTCATTCTACCAAACAGAAAGAGGTCAGATGATGTCCGTGGTGCCCACCTCCCATCCGACTTTCCATCTCACCCTTTCAAAACTAACACACATGCGTCTTTCTAAAAGAGCAGCCGCCTTAATAAAGTACTAAGAGATGTCTCTGTGTCTGACTCCGGAAGGGCCATCAGAGCATTAGAGACCATCTCATCGATCATCTCTAAATTTAGTCAATCAATAAATGGGCCCAATCAATCATTTACTGTTGTTGTCTTTCTTTCAAGGCACGATTCGCAGGAGGCGAAAAGGAGGAGCGACGTCGGACATTGAAAGGCACTAATCAAACGTCATCTCCCTCCGGATTTGAATCCCCCCTTCCCCCGGTACGTCCCTTAGTCCTCCACTCGCCTCACCGCCATCACACACCCATCTCAACAAATATTACACTCGGAGAAACAGCAGCCAATCTTAAGATTTATCTAAAAGTCTCAAAGAAAGGTCCAGTTGCGAAAGGAGAAACGGAAGAAGGGGTCAAGACAAGAAAGAGGAGAAATTCCATCGCTTCTTTTGGCGTCGCTCGGTCAAGCAATAATCAGACTCAATTACATTCCTGTCGTAGATTTTTTTAAATAAAGTGGACAACGTATTACTATAGCTCTTCCGAAATAATACGCAGTAAGATATTCAAATGGAGGAAGAAAGGGTTTGAAGAAGATGGACAGAAAACAGGGTAAGGAAAAGGAAAGGTCTCCACGATACTCGTCCCCAATTTTTCATTCTCTCCACCTTCGGCGGGCAGGGTGCATTTCATCACTACAGTAAATCGGCCGTTATATTAGAACCAATCCAAATCTATCAGAAGAAAGAAAACAGTATTTCACTTAACCCCTAAGTGGGTATGTGGGGTGCTTGAACACCCCACATCCATAAACCAAAACTATTTTGTAAGTTTGGGTAATTTTAGAAACCTGAGTTTTCTTCTAGCCTACTTTTAAACCCCTCCCTACAGTTTTCAAAGCCAAACATGTTCCGTTGATTTTTGGTTTTTCTGTGTGATGTTCTCAGTGACTGGTGCTACAACACCCCATCTACCTACAAAGAAGGCCCCGTAAAGAAGGCAAAAAAAAAAAACGAATTTCAAGATGCTCAAATTGTTATAAATTTATGTACTTAAATCACACCGTTTATCTTTCTAATAACTGAAAAAGTTTCAGTGAGAAAATTTTGGAATAATAATTTTATTACGAAAATTAACCAAAAATTTCAGATTTTTATTTTAAATTTTGAGATTCAAAATTTTTTAAAACAGTTTGATACAATTAAAGATTTTTTTTTTGCAAAATCATATCTAACAGAGTATGTAGTTAGTTTTTAATTTGGTTTCTAATTATGCAACTTTGGATTTCAAAATTTCTGTCAGTTTTTTAAGGTTGCAGTTTTTTCAGTTGTTAAGTCTTGAAAAAATTTTTTCTTTATATTTTTAAGAACTTCTCAAACTTTTTTTTGCATATATTTATTTACTATGCTCCAGCAAATAAAATTAAATTTTAAAATAATTATTTAGGTAATGCAAGTTATTTTTGGGACAGGGGTGTTGTGAGCATCCCATATACCCATTTATGAAACTTTTACTCGCCTACCTACTTAAGAGTTAATACGACTCTCCTTGAAGAAGGAGCGAGTTTCAATGAGACAATTGGACATAATGGATTGACCACACTTTGAATTTCAATCATGAAGTTGGCGTGATTAGCAACCTCAAGAACCATATGTAATCTTTAAGATCCCGTCCACCATTTATCCTCTCGATCCTGAAATTTAAACCGCGTAATATTGAAAGATAACCCTTACAGCCATATTTTAATAATTAAATCTGACAATCGTTGCCCAAAGTCTTCGAGTGGAAGATGGAAAGGTATCTCATCTCGTTCATGGAGGTCATTCCTGCGACGTCAGAGTCCGGCCACATACTTCATTAACTTGTAAAATACCGTTCCCTATCTCTCAGTGCCTCCTTGCCTGTGTCACCATTGACAGCACCGGTTGAGGTGGTAGTGCGAGTTCGATTATATGCATTACTAGCGGGGACTCGTCTCACCCTCGCCATCAGTCGAAATGGACAACAACCATGCATGCCCCATGCGTGAACGATGTCTCTTTCGTGCGCTCAATGCAGACCCTCACCATCGGCAATAGGTATACCGGTATGCAGGAGCGGTGATAGGGTCTTTAGCGTCCCTCCCCATTATATTGAATAATGTAGAATACACCTATAATTGTTGAAACATCGAAATGGCGCCCTGCAGTGCAGGAAGATCTTAAGGCCAACATCCGCCGGCCCTGGGTATATGTCAAATATAGCGAATAAATCACTCACTTTTGGCAGCACGAAATTCCGTTATTGCGGAGATGGGGGTGAAAGGAGAAATAGGATGGCAATTCGGAATTATGTGGTCCTAAAGGACCACACGGGGACAACTTTTGACCGACACTTGGGACTGCGACCGAAGACACCAACATACAGGATTGCAGGATAGGCACTTTTCTTATTAAGTCTGAATCAACGAAATGGTGGCATATGGGACCCAAAAGTGTGAACAAGAGACAACCATCCTCGACAAGGCCTTGTGACGTTATAAACCCAGTAAAAGATTATCCTCACTACTACCTTCTACATTATGAAGAATCGGAGTTGTTGGACTCTCCTGAACAGAGGTGGTCGCTCGGGAAAGCTGGGTACTGCTAATACCCAATAATCGTCGCATTTGTGTAGTGTCTGTGCAGTATATGCATTAGAACTATACAGTGGACGGGTCTCTAATGACCTCGTAGTTGACGGGACCTTAAACTCCAACAAACAACAACAACAACTGAACAGAGGGAAAACAACCGATCTCAGCGAAAACTAAACAAGTCGTACAACCGGCATATTTTTGTCCATTCACATATTACCTTAAGGATCTCCTCAACAATGCTCCTCTCTGTCCTATCTGCGTTTCCTTCCTGATGGTCACTGCACGTTGTCATTAAGTCTTCTCGACCCTGCAATCAACAAATCCCCCGAACTATTTACCTTCATTTTCATCCCCCTTTCGACTAAATTCTCACGCCACGTCATATCAAAACTAAATTCATTACCCAAAAACCAAATACAAAGTAAACTCAGGGTGTTACTAACGGCCTGTGGCGACAGAGGTCTGGTAGGTGCGCTCCATCATGCACCTGTTGATGGTAGTGGTGGAAAATGACCAAATCAAACCGGAAAACACGCATATACAAACAAAAGCAAACACAATTAGATGTATAATCATTTTGCGAATGAAGGGTAACGGGGGTGACGCGCGTGCTTAAACGCGTCCAATGCGATTCCCCATAGTACGAACATCTGCGTGATGAGCGACAACTAAGGAAACGAGGATCTCAAACAGTAGACACAGGTAATTGAAAATCAACAGCTCCTCCTTGCACACCCTTCTTCAGAAGGAAATGGAGGTAGAGGCGTGGCCCCCAGATGAGAACTCTGTGAGTAATTTCTTAAAACTAACAATGTGTAATGAGCATGGAACTCATTTGTGTGTGTGTGCACGAAGAAGGAGGAGGGACCACCACTGCCACCACTTCGTAGCATTACTCCGAAATGGAGTAGGGAGATGGGTGACAGGTCGGAAACAACGCTGACCAACGTCTTAATTTTTTTCCTCACTTCTTCATAGTGGTTGTTGCTTTCGTGAGATCCCGTCTTCTTGTGTCACTAGAAACGCCCCCTAGCGTCGAGCAAATAACTAGACAACTAAAAGGAATACGGAGGTGGAAGTGAGGTGAGAGAAGGGTGGCAGGAGAGTTTAAAGGGGGATCTTAACATCCCCTTTCTTCCAATACCGAAGTGAAAGGCCATGGCTTTAGCGTGCGGATATAATGGGTGCCTTCGGGTCCCAACGACCTGACATCAAACCGCGGTGATTGAAGCAATTATAGGGTTGGCGTTGCATAGCTATGATCACACACAAAGTGCTTCTCATCATCATCATCATTATCAGCAGTATCACCATTTCCACGCAGCGCATGCGCACCTTAATACTTCACAACTATGAAAAACCTACTTTGGTACTTCAAATTGATAACTGCTTGGATCGAGTTCATGGCCATAGGTTCGATCCAGGCGGCAGTAGGTAGTTTCTTTCGAGTGAGAACAACCACCTCAAAGTGGGCCTTACGTTTCCCCTTTCCCAAATGGTGAAAAGATCGATTGGGCTTTTACCTAACGTGCAGGTTGTTCAAGATCAATAACCCTGTTGTGAAGGCATATACAGCATGGTCTTAGAGGCTGGCTCCAAGCGCAGGCAGATGATTTCTTTGGGAGATAGGAAAGCGATAGTCCTGTGTGACGTGTAAGACGTCTCCTAACGTAAAAGAACCCTCACCATATACGGAGAGAATATATACGTATAAAATGACAAAATGCTCTCCAGGCCTAGATGAAAGAAATTATCCCCACCAAGAGAACTGGCCGACGTTAATTAAGTAAGGTGTTGTTTAACAGCCGGCGGAGTAAAAATACCGTCCAAAAGGTCGCCCCCGTCTTCCCAGTTCGTATGGTACAAATGGGTATCCATCCCTACCATTGATGGGGAAAGGGCAGACAGTGGCTTACCCGCGCAACTATAAAGGAGAAAAGAAGTCTACAAAAAAACAAAGACTTCCGGTGTGGAAGCCTCCCCTCCCCAATTCCTATTCCCCATTGTTGTCATAGCATTTGGTTGAAAAGCAGAGTTTATCTGTAGGATATTTATTTTTATGAATTTTTTTTTTATTTTGCGGCGGTCCAATAAATAATGATTAAAATGATGTTTTTTCCAACAATAGATGAACCAGGGAGATTAAACTCATGATTTTTTTGTCTCAGAAATTTTCGATCAAGTTAACGTTGGTGAATAACGAGAGGGGGAATTGAGACTGCAAGAAATGATCATTTAATGAGCTCTCTGTCTTGTAAGAGGAAGAGAGAGGGACAGAGTAGAGAAGTTGAATGAAGGTGGGAGGAAACTGCAGAATAAAAGAATGTGGACACAACGCAATTTTCAGATCAAATAAATATGTTCGTCGTCCATTTGATTGATAGCATGATTATAAAGCCTGCTGACTGTTGTCAGTATAGCATCTACTGTGACCAATCACCGGTGGTTGGATTGGTCTAGCGTGGTGGTGATGGCACTGGAATGAGGGGAGCCCAGTAATCACTGGTGATCTCAGTAAACGGGGGGGGGGGGGTCATACTAAAAACATGTCTGATTAACCTTCCAATATCAAGCACATGAATTTGGTGACGATTATCAAGAACCGCTTAGTATTCCCGCATGCGCAGATCCGAATCTATTAAGTATCATCATTGATCTGAAAATAATTCAGTCAATGTCAGTGAAAGAGTGCAAATCAAACAAAAAAAGATATCATTATTAGCGCTGCTTTATTTACAAAAATGTCTTAAACGTTTGATTGCTGCATGCGAACGTTTATTTCTGAATCAAATGAATATTAAAATAAAATATTCTAAATGCTAATCAAAAATGTAGTGCTGTTCGGTCATCACGAACTTCACTGACAACTTCTGTCGGCAGTCGACTAGGAAAAAAATACCGCCCAATGATTCGCGCGTGTTTATCAGGTACTAACGGGGCATATGGGGATCCGATCTGCCGTAGGCGGAAATGATAAGTCAGTCGATCCTTCCGCAGGTAGGAGAGGGATGCGGCTGTATTGATGATAATGTCCCTAGTCCACTAACCCCACAATGACGTTCATCGCATTGCCAAATATGGCACCCTCAGACACATCTAGATCCGCAAGTGGGATGGTAATCTTTTCCTCCACCAGTCACACACCGTAGGGAGCGGCGAATTGTGTTGGACACACCAGTTCTCGTCTGATCACTGAAGTTAAGCAGCGGAACCCCAGCTAGTACTGACATGGGTAGCCGCTTGGGAAAACTGGGTACTGCTAATACCCAAAAATCCTCGCATTAGTGTAGTGTCTGTGAAGTCTGTGCATAAGAACTACACTGTGGACGGGGCTCTAATGACCTTGTAGTTGAAGGGCCCTAAAACACCAACAAACAACAACAACACACACTGTAGACCATTAAAGACTCCGTTCATTTATAGATTTATGAAATAAGTTTGCCATTTTCTGTACAGGTGTTCGGCTACTGTTAAAATTACATCGTGTAGAAGCCCACAATAGCTACGTCACATTGTGACAAGAAAAGGAGGAAGGGCACCAGGAAGAAATTATTAGCACTTCACAAATATCATCACATCAACCAAAAATAGAATTGAACCGACCTCATGACGTACAACATGTGATGGCCACATAAACGACCAAATAAATCCCTAATGAACCGCGATCAAACGATATTAGAGAAGTTCTCCAAAACATTTCATGTCACAAGATTTGATTATGATGACGCTGTCATTCAATTTCAGTTTATTTAGGTCTAATAATTTTTTTCCTTTCTAAGAAATCTATTGACATTCGAGTGGTGCGCTATTGCGCACACTGCATCATCTCTGACAATTATTTATAACGCAAATATATCTCATGCCTATACAAGAATTACTTCATAGTCATAATAACTAGATCTGGTACCAGAAACATGCGGACGAACTTATTTGGCGCTCCTGTGGGGGACGTCTTTCTTGGACACCATGGGACGAACTGCTACTTTTTAGAGCAGTAGTCCTCAAACTTTTTTAGGAATTCTTGCGTGGCGGTCACTTTACAAACTACTATTAACGTATCGGCTGCTATTAATAAAATATTGTTTGACGAACAATTAGGCCCAATAATTTATTCATCAAATGTACATTCAATGGGAACGGGGCATGGCAATAATCGGAAATAGCCCAAACTTTCAACAAAATGACCCCTTCACGACCTCCTAAAGCGGTGCTACGCAACCTTTTCACACCTATGGCACACCAAAGTTCTTCCTAGAATTCCATGACACATCAAAAGCAAAATATATAGTAATGACATAGCTAGGGTGGGGTCGCGTCCCACTCCGAGCGCCAGGTATTGAGGGGCGACCAAACTATGGTAGTTTCCTTTTTTTTGTTCCTTGAGGAGGTGCAAAAAAAATTTCTTTCAGCTTTGGAGCATCAAAGTTTTCACTGCCCTGGACAACATGAACTCCAATTTATTTTTCAGCTTTAGGGCTTCAAAGTTTTCACCACCCAGAGCAACATGATCTCCAGCTATGCCACTGACATATAGATATTAATTTAATAAACAAATTTTACAATACATTTTGTACACCTGTATCGGCTCAAGGCACACCGGTTGCGGAGCACTGCCCTAAAGGACCGCGGACACCAGTTTGAGTACCACTGCTTTAGAGTTTTATCGAGCTTCAGCTGCTGGTGATTCTACAATTTACTACCTGTACGATGGAAGGCCCGCTTCTTGGCTTCCCTCTTGCCCTAATGTAATCTCCCTTTAGATAGGACGCGAGAGTCGTAGATGGCATGAGTGGGTGACTGAGTGATCTGCCTACAGGGGGCAGTCTGACAACGAAAATTTCAGAGGGAATGTTTTCACCGGGCCTTTGGCATAGAAAGGCTTGTTGTTTAACAAAAATTTATTTATTTTTTGTGGAAATGACCATGTATTCCACATAGTTCGCTCCTGTCTCCTTTTTCGCGAACCCCCCCAACATGTGAACCAGGTAGAATCAGGGTATGACGATAAATCAATGATTATGCATAAAGAAAATACAAGAACGCAATCAAAACAACAAAAATTAAAAAATAACAGACAAGATCTTACAGAAGAATGAAAACAAAACATCCGATTTCACTTCTGTAATACAAATAAATAGAAGAGAAAGATTACGAAAAATGTTTTAGAAATGCGCTCCGATCGTTCCTGTCTTCTTCCCCGCCCACATTTATTCGATCGCTTAGCAAATTCAAGACACGACATTTCGGTGATTATGAATTATGCAACGACACACCTCTGCCCACTTGAACTTTCACATCTGCCTTTCATTTCGTTGGCGTTTTAGGGCCCTTCAATTACAACGGTCATTACAGCCCCAGCCACTGCGTAGTTGTAATGCAGAGCCTGCACAGACACTACGCTGTTACGGCGATTTTTGGGTATTAGTAGCAACCAGTGTTCCCAAGCGGTCACCCATACTAGCATTAGCTGGGGTTGCGCTGATTAACTTCAGTGGTCAGACGAACGGTAGAAAGACGATAAATAACATAAGGATTGCAGTTTCGGTCGGCAACTGTCTGTGGGGAAACACTGTCCAATATATCGCCCTAGTGTCCACTCAGAGGGACAAGATGGGTACCCGACCCTGCAATAGGCGGGAAGAGGGTTAGAAGTTACTTCCAACCTAGCCCTATGCACACAGCAAGCGGGTGTCTAGTAGACTGACCACCAGCTAATATTCAGCTGCAGAGGAGTCGCTAGAGTTGGCATCACCCAGTGTAGTGACGCCATGGTGTCACCCCTCTCCCTTCAAAAAAACTGCTCTGTTCCATCTTCTGTTCTGGTGTCACCCCTTTTGTCATGGTGTGAGTGGTTTCATCTGGGTTGGCTGTCACCCCCTTAGTGATGCCACTGGTCAGCAGCAAACCACTGGGACCGCCATTGACCATGGACGGCCTGCCATGCCATCAGAAGGGCGTCAGAAGAAAGAACAACAATGCAGGTGTCTTCTGCCAGGCGGGCCACCCGATTGGCATCAGCATCCGCCCTCTCATTGGACATAATGCTGACATGCCCTGGGACCCATATAAAGACCCCTGTCTTGCCCTGCTTATGAATCATGAGAAGCCTGGATGATGGCATGTCAGCCATAAAGGGTCACATTAATATGGCCAGGGACTGTACATAGCTTTGTTAGCCAGTAGTGAGGACTAATATTCATGTCCACTGGTACAGCCAGCCCCTCCTAGGAAAGCAAAACCGATTGAACTACGTTTTGGACGTCACTTATGTATCTGAATTCGCAGTGGCGGCGCATTTCATAAATCTGGCGGCACACTAAAGTGCCGCGGAACAGTGGTTGTAGTGCAATAGTGGTATCGCTAGTATAATGCAATGTATAATATCAGAATTAATAACAATAGCCGAAGTTTGATTAGGAGGATTATTTTGAAGTTCATTTTCTATGAAGCGGTTTGGTACTGACCCATTGTGATAGCAATAGCCAATTGATGACATTATCCATGATTATAATATCCGGCGTTCACTGTACTAGACATACATTGGGAGTGTGTGACGTTACGACAAGCACGAGAAAGGTAGACTTAAGCAACTGTAACATGGCATTGCACTGTGACATGACACTACGGGACATGGCAATGCTGGAGCAGGACTGATAAGGTGGCCATTAGAATGAAAGGAACTACCAGTACTCGCAGACCCGACCTTGCCATGGGCGGTTCAAGGGCATGATGATGGTGATGATTGTCAATCGTAAATCAAAACGAGCGACATCACAAATTGAAGTCTAACATTGAATATCTTAACGGATAATTAAGGTGAAGTCGGTTGAAAGGGAGCTGTTATGGACGATATCTCTAAAGAAACAACAAAATTCTACAAGTATTTGTTACAGAAGAAAAAAAAACTCTGCTTGTTATATGTTCAATAACAGCGATAGACCCGAAATCGTTAATCAAATTGGCTTCAACTTCAATCTATCAAAATCTATGCAGAAAAATTTCATTAATTTTTACTTGGAGGGACGGCCTCTCATGAGAATGAAAGGGAGAGAGGTGAAAGGGGGGAGGATGATGATCATGGGGAAGTGGAGAGAAAGAGAGAGACTCGAGGAGGGCAGTTCATTTTTTAAACTATTTATTATATGAAACCCATCACAACATTTATTATATGAAACCCATCCCAACTTTGAAATCATCTGCCAAAGACTAAATCATAGGTTCATTTTAATAAATTACACTCGCATCCATCTACAGTTGAATATTTCTCCATAATAAACTCACAGCCTCACAAAATAAACAATATTCAAACTTAATTATTATTATTAAAAACAAGGATGACGGATTCAACTCGAGTTAAAATAACCTATTACACATGAAAGAGAGGGAGAGACCAGAAAATCTTGTTGCTCATACCGTATAGGCAGGCATTCATATTATTAATGCATACATACTTAGTAATGTGATGGATAAAAATGTGAAATTTGATAGATTATCGACTAACGACGTCAAAAAACAGCAGTGAGAGAAAAAAATTAAAATTCAATGTTTGTCTATTTAATCAGATAGGACGTATGTCCCTTCCAAGTTTAGATAAATTAATGAATACCTGACATCAATTTTGAAAAATTAAACACCTTCACAAAACTGTTCATTTCATCATGACAGTTAAGAAGAAATCAGGAAAGGTGGCGGTGACATTTTTCATACCTTTTAATAGAATAATATTATTAATCAAGGAGGAGGTCGGGATGTGAAGAAGAGGTCCGATGTTGTGACCGCCGACGGTATGTCACCTGACATCCATCCCATTGTGTCACCACACGCACATCGGATGCAAGTGCCGCTTGCTGCTATGCCACTATTTCATACACCGCAATGCCGCATCATTCTCCCCGTTCGCATTGGCCTACCTCTGCTACTAAGGATCCTCATTCTTGTGACGGACCTAACTAGTGCTCTAATATTTTCTGCAATGTCTCACGCCCCCTAAGATGTCCCAAACTTACACATTCCTAACATATAAACATTGTTGACCTCACCGCCAGGGCTATACTTTTCCTTAGAGCAGCGTCCTGCAGAAGTGTACTTGATCAAAAGATTTTTAAACGACAATAGGAAATCCCAGCTACATGGAGCGTGGAAAGCAAACTCACATGCGCAATTTCTTTCAGTCATAAAAAATCGCGCGCCGCCGTGCACCCGCGCAGCTTAGAGGGAACTACGCTGCGCACACATCAGAATCATTATCACTGGTGCTTCAGGAACTGATCACTCAGTGGTGAGCGTTCAGCCATTGAAGTGAGCAACTGCTCAGCTACTGGACGCCCTAGTTCAGTGGTGGCGAACCAGGTGACCCACCGAGCAATTTTAAGTGACCCGAGCTTGAATCATATCTAGTTTATCGTCTCATAAACAACAGACGTGAGAGTAGGTTGTCCGTACACAGACCCGTCCCTGCCACAGGCGGCATAAGAGTATTATGATGATGATGATGGTCTCTATTTGCTACTTCCATAAACTTTATTCATAATGATTTATTTTTATTCATCAAACTAAATAGTGCTTGCAGATAGTGCTTGAGATATCTCTAGTAACCTTGGAAGGACTCCCCAGTATTCGACAGCAATGGTCAGCACGTCTGTCAACCACATACAGTTGGCGATTTAACACAGTAAATGCTCTATTCAGGCCACCATAAAAGATTGACCACATCTCACAAAAACGTTGGGATGAGATTAGCATTCAACGACCTATGAAATTCTATTACGTAATCTGGAAACAATGCTCTTGGAGTGCGATGTTTTACCTCCACATGAGGTCAACGGCATACACTCATTTACCTTTACGAAAGGTTCGAACCCGGGTGCATTTACCAGGTAACGCGATATACCGATAAATCATTGAGCATCGAAAACCAATTTATGGCTGCTATTAGAGCACGACGTTAAATCTGAACCATGGACAGCCACCATATCAACCGGACGCCCATCGACCCTTTCCTCAAAGAACCTTTTACCAGATTTAATTTTCTCTCTCCGAATGCTTCCCCATTGAGGGGCGTCCTACTGTGATTACGCTACTCATAAATGCAAATGAGTCAGGAGAATTGAGCAACCGAGCGGAAAAAGGGGACAGAAACAGACTCAGGGGTGCCAAAAATTCCCCATATGTCATATTAAAAAAATAATTAACTTTCTTAAAACCTCACTTGATGACAGACGAGTAAAACAAATACCAAAAATGTATGTTCGTTTTCATACTGAGACAACTAAGAACCGGCAAAGAAACGGGCGAGCCCGGGGCCCTTCCAAGCAGCAGGAAGGGAGGAACAATTGTGGATTACGAGAGAGACGAGTGAACTAGTAAGGGGTGAGAGTGCAAAGAGTTTCGTGAATTGACAATGAATTCGCCGAAAACTGAAAGCCAATGACACTAGAAAATAAATTACAAGTGCAGATTATAAAATCTACATTTTTCTCAATAAGCGGCACTACTTACTACTTTTACGGAACTTCACAGGGGGCTTTGCCACTTTACCCTTCACGAACCTGCGATATTTTTACTTTTACGGTTCCTCTTCCCCTCATCCTCTCAATACTGCCATCCCTTCCGAACTTACGCAAAATTAATAATAAATCATTTATCATAGTGAAATTTAAAGTACTTGAAACAATGACATGACTCTCAGAATGGCTGCTCGAACATCAAAAGCAACAACATTAATTCAGACCGACAAATAAAAAGGGTGTGCCGGGTTTAGATACAACAATTTTAGGTTCCATCATCGTAAAAGTGCATGGAGTGGGAAGGGGTAAATATTAGGTGTCAATAAGCGAAGCATTTTTGTAATTTCTGCGTTAGGAGTACCTGATCGATGGGGGGGGGGGGGGGGAGACGGGGGGCTCACCTCCACCAGGCCGGTATGCATTACCATTTCAAAAATCTTACTACAGTCCATACGCAGCGTTATCTATCCAATCAATATTTTAGCCTGACCTCTGCAGAATAAGTGGCACAGTATACGTGCCATTTGACTCAAAGTCTACAGGCTCGCTTCAAACCAAGTTTTTTTGGTGGTGGATTTCTCTCTCTCTCTCTCTCCTTTCTGATAGGGAGCACTAGAGCAGTGGTGGCGAACCTGTGACCCACCGTGCAATTTTAAGTGACCCGAGCGTGAATCATAACTAGTTTATCGTCACATGGTGGACGGGAACCTGGTGGGAGGTAGGCAGGAGTGGAGGGCTAGAACCCGTAGACCCGACTCTGCCACAAGCAGGATGACGGTATTATGGTGATGTACTCTTACTTGCTACTTTAATAAACTAATTTATTCATTATTAACCATAATTTATTTTTATTCATACAATGAAATAGTGCCTTGCACCTGGCCCACGGACAACTTTTTTTCTTGTTATTGTGACCCGTCTTCGAAAACGTTCACCACCACTGCCCTAGAACGTGGTTTTCGACAGATAGTTGAAAATGAACCCAATCTCGCGTGTGTGTGTTGGTGTGCATGAGGTCAAAAATCGGGTAAACACGGGATCCATGAGTAAGGACGGTCTGTGGGTGAAGTATGCAGATTTGGGGAGAGATGCTCCCCATAGTCTATTAAGGGTCACAAAACAGATGCCGAAGTTAAATACCGATAACTTACTCTGATTGACTTACCGGTTGGATTAGTCATTGTTAGCGCCTTAGATTACCTTTAAAAACAAATTATTGAAAATTGATATTTGCTGACGGCTTACGAACAGTTTACTACACTATTATTACAAACATGACTCCTGGGAGTATGTCATAGGCTCACGCCTTAACATAGAACCACATGGTGCTACACAATACGCCCCTGGTTATTTTGGCAATCATTTCGCAGTAGCAAAGGCAAGATGTAAATGCTCTCTACCAACACCATGTTGCTTCTGGACTCCAGATGGCGCTTGACTTACGGGTTGTAACACAGATTTAAACAAATGGAGACTTCCTAGTAAATTCAATATTCAACAAATGAAACATGAATGCCACCGAGACAGTATTTCACGTTTAACTTTACAATCGATTCTTAAGCTGTAGTTATCACCGATTACAAACGCTGTTTTAATGTCCCGCCTTTCATCATGACATTCTACATGTAAACTTTCGAGAACACAAATTGATAACACCAAAGTGATAGAAGGATTCATTTACAAACTTGTAAGAAAAAAAGGATTTTAAAATGAATGACTTAATTAGTGTATTAATCGATCTTACCCTTTCTACTCCTCTTTTGTAAGAACTACAAAACAAACATCTCACAAATTACATCAAGAAAAAGAAACGCCTGTACAAAATTCTACAAAGGAACACACCACAGAGAAAAGTAAAGAAATGGTGTCTTCAAATGACGTCATTTATTCCAAATCGCTGATATTCGATAGCAATAACTTGGTATGAGGCTAAAACTAGCCTCGCAACAGAGAGTGGAAAATAGGAGTTGGGATGCTGCGCGCACGCGCAAACCACTTCGCCATCAACATTTCTTCTATAAAGGTACAATGAAATCATTACTAATTTAACAAAGAAAAAACACTTTCTACCTCAATGAAGACGATTTCAAGTGACATGACAGCGTCTAGTCAACCTTATTATGTCGTTACTACTGCTAAGCGTCAAATACGTCAATAGAACTACTCAATTCACATTAATTCTAATTTCCTTTCTACGCTTCCATTTCTAACCATCTACCCGTTTAAAATCGCCATTCAGTTACTAATATTGGAATCATCATACCCTTATCCCACCTGCGGCAGGGTCGGGTCTGCGGGTTCAAGCACTCCACTCCCGCCTATCTCCCACCAGGTCACCCTCCACCCTTCACGCCGCCACATCCTTTCGGACAATCTGTCCCCACGTCAGCTTCGGTCTCCCCCTGCCCCGGGTGCTGCCAATCACCTGTATTATTGGTATGGCCCTAACGAGCTCCTCGTCCCCTCTTCTCATTACGTGTCCATACCACCTCATCTTACTATTCCTCATTTTTTCTGCGATGTCTACCACCCCTAGGCTACCTCTAACAAACTCATTCCTGATTCTATCAGCACTCGACACGCCACTCACGTACAGCAGCATTCGCATTTCGGCCCCTTGCATTCTATTGACATCGCTCTTCCTCACTGCCCAACACTCTGATCCATATAGCATAGCTGGCCTAAGCACCGATTGGGACCCTCCTATCACACAGGACTCCGCTTGCCTGTCTCCACTTCAGCCACCCCCACTGATTCTACGGGTCACATCCGCGTCTATCTCCCCATTGATCTGGAACGTTGATCCTAGGTACCTAACCTCTTGCACCTTTTCACTAGTTCGCCCTCGAATGTACATCACCGCTATTTTCCTATCATTCCCAATTGAAAGGTAGGTGCTCTGTCTTCTTCATGTCAATCTTTAGCCCTCCCTTTTCTACCGCTCCTCTAATGTCGTCTAGTCCCTTCTCAATCTGTTACTAAGTTTTCCGATATCGTCGGCAAATACCAAGCACTGAGGGACCCATTCTCCAACTCCAGTCAGCAGTTCGTCCATTACCAGGATGAAAAGGTATAGACTAAGTGCTGAACCTTGGTGCATCCCAACTTTCACTGGGAAGGAAGCCCCCAGTATTCCCCCAAGAGGTCCTTACCCTGGCTATTGAGCCTTCATACATATGTTGGACTATTCGGATAAACCCTTCTTCTACCCCCCCCCCCCCCCGCTTTCGTAAAACCTCTCAAACTACTCGTCGTGGTTCACGGTCATAGGCCTTCTCCAGGTCTATAAAGATGGCATGGAGATCTTTCTTCGCTGCTCTATACTTCTCTATCATCTGCCTAGAAATGAAGATTGGCTCCATTGTGGACCTACCTGGCATAAACCCAAACTGATTTCCACGGACACTGGTTCTGTCCCTGAGGCGACATTCCAGTACTGTCTCCCACAGCTTCATGAAGTGGCTCATTAGCTTTATACCTCTATAGTTACTACAATCTTGGACATCCCCTTTGCCCTTGAAGAGTGGTACTATCCAACTCTCACGCCATTCAGATGGCATTCTATCTCCGTCAGCCATCCTACTAGAGTTTCCCTAGCCACTTGGTTCCTGTCCTCCCTAGGCTATGCCACACTGCGGTGGGGATTCCATCTGGGCCTACAGCTTTTCGGCCTTTCATCTTCCTAGGTGCTCAGGCTACTTCCTCCTCTGTTACAAAGTCCACCACCCTTGCCGAAGCAGGGTAGTTGGTGGAATTTTTGTCTTCATCCTCCCCAGTTACTAATATTGGAATGCACACATAAAATATTTAATTTTATATTACAACAAACCTCCATTACCATAATATTTTCTGAAGACGATTCTTAGTTTTCGACATGTCAGTCAGTCACAACAGTCCCTGCATCTTTACCCGAGTTCACAATGTGCAACATGGCAACAACTTTGTAATTCTGGATCAGTCCCCATCCCCTATACAAACGTCACAGGCAAAAAACAATTTTCTACAAGCAATTCTTTCCCTTTATCGTCGGATCCAAAGGGGAGAAAAGAAATATCAATTTAACGTTAGAGCCCAATATCGCCTTGAAGAAAAGATATATAATGTCAATTTTCAAGACTGATCAATCAGAGAATAATAATAATAAAAAAACACGTGTCTCTCTAGACTGCCTCAAGAAATTACGCTTCTGAAGAAATTCTGCACTTGACAAAAGGAAGGCGAACCAAGAGGGATCTGTCACCCAGTTTCTTTCCACCTCTCTATATAACCTTATGTCACATACTTAAGAAGTTGTTGTCCGCTCTTTATATACCAATCAAAAATCAATAAACATGTTTCCGATAGGCAAATATGACGTAACCGGAAACGTCATTCTTTCAGCTCTTCATCGGGTCGAGGGAAGAGATAGACTTCTATGAAATTGTTAGTCTGTAGAGCGACGACGTGACTTAGGAAGCCGGAAACTTTCATATTCAGCCCCTCGGGTTAGCATACTAAGACTACATTTTTTTTGTCAAAAAAAAACAAGGCTGCATCACTGCCATTTGTCAACGTCTGCCACTGGCATTGAAAGTGCTCTTGCTTCATGAGTGAGTGATTGCAGGTTCGACTCTGGTGGAAGATCCACAGAGAAGCAACATATTGCAGTCCTCTGAGACGTCACACGTACATCTTCCGCAGTAGAATCTTATTTAAACTTCCAGTAGACTTCCCAAACATTCCCCAAGACCAAATGAGCCGAGATCCTTCACCTGGGAAATATGTCCAATTTTTTTTATCCGTGATGAAAGTGTTCTGCAATGTTGACATCGTATAACGAAATTGGGTCATGGTTTTACTACTCCTACCGGACTAGAATGTCACTTGGGAAATTCTCTCCTTTTCGCCCGAAATAAAAGCACTTGACTGAGTCAGGATTAACTTATGCAGCAATACCTCAGGAGGTTAGGTTCGCGTCTTTATAAAATACAATAGTGGTGTTCAGCATTACAGGTTGAGTCTTTCTCGGGAAAAGTAGGGTCTAGATCAAGCTGGTCTAGATATTAAACAGCGGGCTGTGGCATTGTGCAGTAGTTGGTGTCGCCGACACAATGCTACAACTCTTTTAATTCCTTCTTATAAGATGTAGTTATAGAGTGGGTCTCAATGTTTCGCCACAGAATCCGCACAGTCAACCTTATTATGATGAGAATGTCTTGCGGTCTGAAGATGGAAGTTTCAAATTGGCGGAACCACTCAACAAAACTCCTTAGCTCAACAAGGGACCTCTTGTTGCAGCCACACGACCAATCAGGCGACAAAGTGACAGAGGACAACTTCAAAAGATAATGGACTAGTTGATTTGACACATCTTCCATAATGACGCTCCAGGAATTAGATTACATTTGTCACAAGTGTCGATAGAAGTCGTAAACTAAAAGAGCACACGTCCATCAACATCGACAGATCCATGAACTGCTGCGTGGCCTCTTCTTACAACTACTCTACCATTATATATATATATATATATATATATATATATATATATATATATATAT
>JAAFCE010001036.1:24590725-24640308 GCA_013389805.1 Trigoniulus corallinus
TATATATATATATATATATATATATATATATATATATATATATATATATATATATATATATATAAAGAAAGAAGAAAACGGAACAAGAAGAAAGACTCTTAAGAAATTGAAAACGTCATTCAAAAGAACTGTTTTCTTCTCCTTTTTTTCTCCGTCTGTAAGCTGAAAAGAAGACAAAAGGAGAAAAATACCTACCTCCATTATTCTTAACATTGGTTCCCTAAAAATTTTCCTCAGTGGAAATAAGAAAAATACATTCACTTTTGCAAAAGGGCGCTCAACGGGATCAAAGACGTCAATGACCAAAAATACAATGAGACGGAATTACTGCTGGACACAATGACATAACCATCATCTACTCAAACAGACAAAAATCGTGACAAATGCACTACTGATAACTTTGTAGTCTGGTCAGTTGATGGACAAAGTAATGCTTAAATGCAGAATTGGTTGAAGGATTCTTAAATTTATCGCACACCTTACAGTGTCAATGCGGTAATGGGGTTATCCATAGAACATCGAGCACAATAACAATATCTTTCCATTTACGAACTGAACCTTGTTTGTTTTGATAATAGCAACGAACCAATCAATTAGTGAAAAAGGTACAGACAGATTGAGTTGGTTACTGGATAATTTAACGTCGATTACTTAGGTAGCAATACTGTAACCGAAGCCGGAGGAGGAAGTACAGTACATGTCTCTTACTAACCTCGGTAGATTTCTTCCAAAACATTTTTTTACGATGTGACCTGCCTCACTGACGCAGAAGCAGCCTATGTGACTATTACGTCAGTAGATTCAGGTTCGATTTTGGATCGAGGTGGCTGAACTTCTTTTGGGCAAGAGAGAGAGAGGTCCCAGTGCGCCTACGTTGGCTCCGTGTGGTATATACCAGGGGTGGCCAACACGACGATCGCGATCGACCGGTCGATCACGAAGCCAATTTTGGTCGATCACTTTGGTCGTTGACTTAACTTAACGTTGGCTCAGTGTTTCTAGGTCTGTGTCAGTGGTTCTAGGTTCGATACTGGACCGATGTGGGTCCAGTATCGAACCTCCCCCTCCCCACTTTGACTACGCCTATGACAACAAGTCGATCGGGACACTTTTTTAAGATAAAAAGTCGATCGCGACACATTTTTCAGATAAAAAGTAGATCTTATGTGCACAAAAGTTGGCCACCCCTGGTAATATACGATGCCACCTGCCTATTAAAGAACCCTTTCAGCGCATTTCGTGTAAGTTCGCAAAAGCACCCTGGTATAGGAACTCGCCCTCTGGCGTCGAAATTGGAAAATTTGTGAATCCAGAGAACAAGTAGGAAAGGGCCTAAACGATATTAGAGGAGCAATAGAAAACGGAGAGTTTGAGATAAACGTGAAGAAGACAAAGTATTTAGCTTTCAATTGGGAAGGACAGGGCAATAATGGTGACGTAGGTCCTACTCTCTAGGAGCGAACTCGTGAAAAAGGTGCAAGAGGAAAAGTACTTAGGATCAACATTTCAAGTCAATGAGAAGATAGACTCGGATGCGACCCATAGAATCAATGGAGGATGGTTGAAGTGGAGACAGGCAAGTAGAGTCCTGTGTGATATGAGGGTCCCAATCAAGTTGAAAGGGAAGATTTACAGGGCAGTGGTTAGGCCAGCTATTCTATATTGATAAGCGTTGGGCAGTGAGGGACAGCCAAGTGAATAGAATGCAAGTAATCGAGATGCGAATGTTGCGGTACATGAGTGGGGTGTCCGGAGCTGATAGATTTAGGAATGAATATATTAGTTGTAGCCTGGGGAGGGGGATAACGCGAAAAAAAATGAGGGAGAGTAGATTGAGGTGGCATGGACACGTAATGAGAAGAGGGGAGGAGGAGCTCGTTAGGTCCATCATAGAAATGCAGGTGGGTGGAAACACCTGGGGCAGGGGCAGGTTGTCCGTAAGGATGTGCTAGTGGGTGGAGTGCTCGGGCACCTGGTAGGAGATAGCCGGTAGTGGAAAGTTAGAATCCGCAGACCAGACCCTGCCATAGGCGGGATAAGGGTATGATGATGATGATTCGAGAAATGGAGCAGAGTTTCAATAAAGATATTGTTATAATAATGTATTAAAGACTGCCAACCCTAGGGGAGATTGAGCCTCGAACTGATGGTAAAATAGGTTGGTCATCTCTCCTGATTCTCCTTTTTTTTTCTTAGATCAGAAGTGGCTTTAAAGTACCATGTCATATGCTCGGCCCTGAACCAAGTCGAAACGGAAACAACCAAGATCCAAGATTTCAAAATGCATACTAGAACAAAATACTGAAAAAGAAATCGTGAGCAGTCATTATTTCAGATATTAGCCAAATATGCATTACCAGTTATTAGTGCTCCACGCTAAATTTAATAACAAAAAAATATGAAGAAGACGCTTTTAGCAATTAATTAAGATAATGTGCATTTCGTTAATTTAATGTCATCTATAAAACAACAACGAAATCTTAAACTCTAATTCAATTATAGACAGCAATACAATACCTTACAGCTTCAAGATGAACCTCAGGAAGTCGCATTTTATACAATGGATCAAAAATTTGATCGGCATATAAATAACACTCCTCACAAATTGAATTTTTAGGGCCCACATTTTAAGACGTTAGGGCAACAACAACAACAATAACAACAAGGAAACTACTATTAAACGAGGTTTACAATCATAGCTTTGTTTCTGGAAGTGAATTCTAAAAAAATGCATCCAAAAATGCCTCATTTCTGCTTTAACCATAATAGGGCTCTTGGACCGAAATCAATTAGAACTTCAAGTTAACTAACCACTGATAAGGGAATTTAAATATATAGTTACTCCTTCATATGAGTATTTTTGGTAGTGGTAGGCGAGATCAGAAGTCGACCATCGCAACGACCGATACTCGCAGAGTCCATGGCAACACCAATATAGACCACGGTCAGTCGTTATTTCAGATATGGAAATTTAACTCACATACTGTAATAATAAGGCAGTTAATATAATGGACAGTCTGCACCATGTCAGCACTAATGGTATCCCAGAGAAAAAGCAAAAATGTAGGGTGGAGGGAAGGAGAGTCATAGAAGAGACGGTCAACGAAATAGTTGAGGGGTGGTAACAGAATTGAGTAGAGGCTTAAAGATGGGTGGCTATAATTTAAAAAACAAAAATTCAATTCTGTGTCGCACCATAGGGAGAAGCATACAAATGAAATTCCTAAATGGGACACCACGTCCCTTCTAGAAAGTAAATTCATTTTTGTATATGTATGCCTCACCACCGCCACAACAACAAGAGCCAGAATAAAGTATCAATGATATGAACCATAAAATTGATAATTTTAACTGAACTATTGTTAGAAAAGTTGGGGTGGGTGGAGATGGATAGGGAGAAGAAAGGACATTGGAAAGGTTTTCAAGCTTTCAAAACGTCAAACTATATTGTAGGCAGTGCAATGGAATGTGGTGGCCCTCAACTTCATTTTTAAAAGATGAGATAGATGCTGGAAAACAGGCAACGACCGATACCGACCGCTTACCCTCAAATACCACCACAAGCAGCATCACCACAACCACTACAAAACCTACTGAAGCATACACGGGACTGCAATGAAAAGAGCGACATCTCAATTTCGCCTATTCCAGCGGAATATCAATTTACAATGAGGATAAGGACCATGATTTGAAAATGGTCAGTTTCTACGACCAGCACGCAGGCCACATTATATACAATTACCAAGCGAACCGAAATGGAAATAAGTCTTTCTCTAAACTCCATCATTATACATTACAAACAACTTTCAATAAATATTCGACTTATGGGGTAAAACCGTCAGCAAGACCTGAATGAGAATGGAAAGGCGAAACGGCGGGAGGATCGTAGAAATTCAGCATCATTTACACTACAGACAAACGATGACCAAAATGAAAATTTCTTTATGATATCCAACTTTGTACACATTACAGTTACGGAACCGCGATCAAACATTATTGGAAACCATCTAGGGGTCTTGCACGTCAAAGTGGAGTAAACGAGCATTATATTCTGGCGGCAGATGGTCCATAAAAATTTACAGATGCTACCACTAAGGACATTTTTTTGAAATGAAGAGAAAGTAGGGAGGGGGTTGCTGCTGGACACACGCTGGACGGCAGATCAGAGGGAGAAGTACAGTACACATAGTGATATGATGGTAAGGAAGAAAGAAAGATGAACCCAAACATCCCAGTAGAAATTAGCTTACAGCCCACACACCCTCTTCCCAACTCCCTAAAACCACCATTATCATACAAGTTTAGGTAAGACAAGGTGATCAGAACAAGAGCGAGAGACTTCCTCCCTCCCAATACGAACACGATCTACTTAATCTAGATATCCCCATCTCCCATGATCCATTCTGGAATCCTCATGATAGTCGTTTCCTAGGGTTGTTCAACATTCATCTTCATTCATGCAACCACTACCGCAAACCAAACAACTTCGCAGAGCTTGGCTTCGGACCAAAAACGACACCTATAACAACAGAAACATCACTGAACAGAAAGAGAGGGAGGGAGTTAGATGAACATCAAAATTGGAGGCCAGTAAAATAGATTCTTCCACAACACTGGAAGATGAACGTTACCAGTTAAAAGAGGCGGAAGAGGACGATGACCAGGATGATGAGAACGATGATGGAGGAAAGAGGGGATATTTCAAGAAACATAATCAAATTGGTCATTTGAGGGGCGGCGGACAGAGAAAGTGAGTGCGAAAGGAAACAAGGAGAGAGACTGTTATGTGTCATTCCAATAATTCTATCTTCCACGTATGTTACAACAGCTATCCCCAGTGTTATTCATGTGAGGGTGAATGGCAAAACGGAGAAATGGGAAAGGTGGGGTTAGAAGAAAAGAAAAAGAGGAAATGCTGACTCCATATGAGTATCAAGAGAAATCATTTCATAAAAATTGTAGTCGATGAATGGTCTTGACCATTCAACGAACGCACGTATACATTTATCCATCCTCTCATTCAATCCTACAATTCTGGTGACAAATTGGACATAGGAGTCCGCGCACAACAGCAACAGGAGATAGATTCTAAAGTGGTGGATAGCAATTTTTGGACACAGCAAACCAGTAGTAGGAGAGGAGTAAGAAAGGTACATTGAGTGAATGATGAGAGTGAAAATGATGTATTGCTCAAGTGCACAGTCGAAAGAAATAAAATCAACTGACCACCACCACCGCTACCAAATCAACGGTATAAAATTCAAAACGTTATTGGTACACTCAACATTTTTTCTTTCACGGCAATAACATCACAAAAGCACAGAGAGCAAATTCTCAACCCCAGTATATGATCCCTCCATAAAGAGGTCCAAGTAAGAAACAGAAAGGGGAGCACAAGGGAACTAGAAATTGACAGGATAAAAAGATAAAGGATGGGGAAAAAGGGAACTCATGAGCAAAATGCTGGACAATGGCTTTACATGGCTGGCTTACTCCTTATATCCCTATCCTGGAGTCCAACCAAAGAAATGCTACCAGGGATAGACAAAAACATTAATTTCTTGCTAACAAACCCACTGAGGATAGGACCATTTACTGACATCAGCATCCCTTTTTATACCATTGCCCCCGGTATACTTAGCGCATAATGTGACCAGTAGTCACCAAACGGTAATCCCGGGTAATCTTCCATCTCGGCCTGTAACTGCCTAAGCAGCCACCAACTAATAAGGTGTAACAATCAGATAAAGTATTACTAATTAAGCAATTATAAAATTATTGTTGTTATGACAAAGAGTGGAAGGGCATGGAAACTTGGCCTTTCGTTACGGCAAACGACTTTACCCGACCTATGACTAAGACGTAACACGAGGACTAGAAAGCCACGACTAATCGCACCAAAAATCTCATGACATAACCACGCCATCTTGAAAACTACTAGGGTCTTCAACACAATGACACGAGGATGAATTGTCAATAGGAACAGAGATGGGACAGGGGCCAACCTTGAATGACATAATGTTTGAATCACTTCTGGATAGTCCTATTAAAGAATCAGCCTTCTGTCTCATTCTGAAAGCTATGATGTAGGAAAAGCCTCTCCTTCTTGCCTGTTTCCCAAATAAAAGCCATCCATTGTGACATTTTGATGGATTTCAAAATAACCGCAATTATATTTCATTCTGCAGATGGTTTGACACATTCACACAAAGGTCAATGGCTATCAACACAGCTAATAAATACAAATTTGAGTGACATGACCAAAAGCAACCCACAAATATACACACACCCATTGGCAGGTGTGAATGGCAGAGGCTGGAAATACGAAGAGTGGGGGAAAGGAAAGAAGAGGAGATATGGAGAGGAGTAGAGAGCGAGACAAGGAAATGGTTACGAAAAATGGAAAAAAAATTCGAAGACATTTATTATAAACTGTCTTCGCACTCTCTCAATAATTCTTGTCATCATCATCTTTAGCAAAGTGTCAATTTACTTGTACCACTCCTTCTTCTCCGCCTCAAACATGTGGATGCCCTTTCAAAATTACCAGACGACGAAGACAATAACCTTTAACCTCATAATTACCCACCGTCTTTATGTTCTTCCCACCTCGGATTGATGGCTCCAAGTACAACTGTTGACCATTTCTCACCAAATTTAACTCATTTTGAAGCATTTTCAACACCCCTTTCCTCTCACCACTTGACAAGCGCTGAGCAAAAATAAACAATCTGAAATATAAGACTCAAATGTGAAACCAGAACTTCTTCAGCAGCCTGTCTGGTTTCGAAAAGGCAAGCAAACACAAGGGCTGCTGCTGGCGACGTAGAAGAAACTAACAGATAAAATTTAAAAAATCTCAACTGAATTAGTACAATAGGAAAAGAATGGAGGGAATTTTTTTCCCTCGGTAAAAAATACAGACAGAGGGCAAAAAATGACGTGAATTCTTATATTAAAGACTAACAAAAATCTTATATATTCAAGTAAGGAGAGAAACTTGATCTTAGATATACTATTAACACTGAAGAGGCTGAAGCTTGGGACATACAGAACATGACCCTCTTACTCCCTCTTACACACACACATCTCATCAATTCACAGTTGCTTCATCGAAATAATTGATGCTTATGTGAAGCAGTGAGCAAAATCTGTGGACGAAATTATGAGCTACATGTGTTACAATGACACACGATGGACCCAGAAGGAAAAATTTAATCTAAAGACAAACAAAAGGCTGGCAGTGTCGAAAAAATGTTACTTCAAGGCTGAGAGGAAAATAACGACGTTGCTAAAAATTATTAAACACAGGTGCAAGATATTTTTCTAAATATAAATTTCATGTGGCACCAAATGTAGCCCTAGAAAAAACCAATTTACTAGTCAGAAGAAGTCTAAGGCCTGAGAAGGTCTTCAAAGTGTTCTGTCTAGAGAATAAACAGTGATTTGCAGAGATGTCTCACAATTTTAGTTACTCCAGTGTTGTCCACTAAACACTAATTCTCCTGACTGCTAACTCTGATTGCCCAAATTCCTTTGGGGAGAGGTTGTCTATGGACAGCTTGGGCACAAGCTTTTTTTTGTTTTGCAAAATAAAAATAACGCTATTTTGAAGACGTCTTATTTATGTAGGAATAAGGTTTACTCAGAGATGCTCTCAAGGCCCTATTCTCTTGCTTCCCCTCTCTACAATAACATATGTGCCAAAAATATCAAGATTCAAAACCTAGCGACAGATAGAAAGAAAGCCATCTCCCTCTCTTGGTTGTAATATTTTCATTTCTACCCCATGCTCCCATTTTCTACATTTACTCTAGTGAAAAATAAATCTTATTCTTCACAGTAAAGTCAGATTCCATTATAAAAACCGGACGCATTGATACTTTTCATTTTAGTTTGTGTCACCACAAGAATAATATATCATTCAAACTACAAGACATTAGAGTGAGAGAGAGAGTGGATTGCATGGGTGTGTTCGTGGGCACTCTACCGAAAAAAAATAATATACAGTACAAAAATGCACAAGACTATAGAGAAAAGAAAAGACAAGAAAACTACATTATTTACCTCAGGTGATTTTTTTTCAAATTTCCGTTATGAGAAAGAGATGAATCAAATAGAAGTAAAGTTCAGCAAGAAATGAAGGAAATTACTATAAAGATTCAACTAAAAACCTTGTTTATTTAGACAAGGCAAAACTTCATGTCACATTGACCATCAATGAATGAGATAATCTGGTTTCAATGGATCCATAATCCCTTTTAATAACACTTCAAAGACCACTGCTAGATGACCATAGCTCCGTCTGCATTTCAAGAGTAATGTATAGAGATTTGCAAGAGAAACCCAAGAAATGGGGAATATGAGGAGAGGAAGAATAAACAGATGAAGAACAAAGGTTGGAGGGGATATAAGGAGGGGTTAAGACCTCTGCTAGAATATATGCCCTATTGAACGACACAAAAGTAAAGAAATATTCTTTCTTTTCCTTAAGGAAAGCGAATGAGAGAAAGCAAGTGAAACGGAGATGTATCAGAGTATAAATAAAAGTTATGGACAATCCACGTCGGACATCTCCATCCCAACACCTCTTTCTCCTCTAAAAATAATATTTTTGTATGACAGGAAACATCTGTTCACATTTCTGCAGTAGCGGCAACTACTAACAGAATCTAGTCTTCAATTTCGATTAGTTGTTCATAGATTATTGCCAGGATGATGATAATGGCTTTCAGTTGTTAAAACACCAATCTCAGGTGGGCCACATCTGCAATAATCATCTTAAAAATTATTCAAATTAAAATATCTGTAACACATAATTTAAGACACAGTACTCTGAGTACTTCACCCTTAAAATGCTTCGTGTTATCCACTTACACAAAGAAAAAATAATGGAGTGGGGAAAAGGTAAAAGGACGTATGTTCACAGTCCGAATCTGACAAACAGTTCTGACTTACAGAAGCACATGAACAGGCTGCAGATTGGAGCTGCAATGAAAATATGAGGAATGATTGACAGAGTTAAAGGAGAGGAAGAGGGCGAGAATGACCATTTGTCTGCTTTCGGTGAGGCATGAAAGAAAGAAGGTGAAGAAATTGGACATTCGTATTACATCGATTTGGGCAACGATTATTACAAAAATGAATAGGATTCACACAATATTTAAACGCCAATGGTTCTACACAAGAACAACAACTACAAAAATTACAACTATTTCCCACGCTATAAATTACAAGGCGCGTTGCCTTTATTTCACATGGATACCTACCCCTACTGACCATATTGTGTGCCCTTTTCGTCTTTCTTATTCCAAAACTCCATAATTAAATTGTGAAAACCACTGGTCACTACTTAGCCAAACCTACTTCTGTCGTCTTTCACGCCATAATAGAAGGGACTGTCGACCACATGATGACCTACCACTCTATTCTTTACAAGTACACACAACAGAATCCAGGCTAATAATTCAACTGATTGCAGTGCCCCAAAACAGGATGATGACTGGAGAGAGAATAAGTAATATCATGATGACAACTCATCACTATGACAGTAGGATGTCATTCACTGAGGCGTAAGAAAGACCACGTCGCATCTGACTATCAAACAAAAACAGTGACGCCCTAACTCCAATTTCGAGTCTGTCCTGAAAGGCACGTCAAGATTTGAAAAATGAATATAAGTGCCAGGATGGAAAGCAAGAGAGAGGGAGAGACATGAAGGAACACAGAGCGGATGGAAACTGGGAAAGGGAGAACAACAGCTTAAAAAAGACTAAGGTCAAATATGTTGTCTAAATTTGACGAGAGCTGGGGCAGGAATGACTGTCTTCAAAATGTCCTGCAGGTAGAAACAGGAGACTGCTTTTTAATCAGTTGACTGGAGCTATTGTGACACTTGAAACCTCCTTGCTATCATGGAGAAAGAAAACATCGACTGTCAGCTGTCTCCCTCCAATTTTATTTGAATAACTAGCAATGATAACAAGTACTAAACCCCAACTAACGAATAATGTTCCTAGAGAGATAATTGAACAAAAAAAATGGTGTCAGAAGCATATCTGTCAGTAATGTTCATCAAGTTCTATAAGTTTGTTTTTTTTTTAAAAAAACCTTACACTAAAAAACCCTCCTGAACTTGAAACACAATAAAACAATTCTGATCAGAGTAGGGTTTCATCCAAAACAACAATAAAAAGAGAATGGTGAGGTGACATTCAAATTGTAATATTAAAAATGTTTCAACAGTCAAAGCTGCCCCTCATTCAATAATGTAATCAAACAATTACAAAAACGATTCATTGAATGCCAATTCTGCTGTCAATCTTGTCCTTTATATCCGGTCACAGCTCAGGGCTGAACCCGTAGGTGTTTGTAAAATTCAAAACTTTTCAAAAAGAGATAGATACACGACGGGAACAACTCTTGATAAGAATTCGTCTTCAAAGAAAGTCAGACCCGAATGCTCTTCCAACCGACCTCGATTCGGTGGTGCTCAGTTTGATCATGGTCTTTTCTCGGGAAAAAATAAAATGCACTTTCTACGGATGGGAATATAGAACCTAGGGTCCGTTTATATTCAACCAATTTGATCCCGTGACCCACAGAATCCGCTGATTTTCCAAAATTTTAGGATTCCAAATGGTGTGAGGTAGTGATTCAGTGGCACACCTCATCTCATCTGGTCAAGGGGCAAAACTGAGTCTTTCCACAATGAGAACACGAAGCAAGCACACTGCGGTTTGACATGGGTAGTGTGGAAGTGTTAGCTGGTTTACAAGCTGATAAGAGAACCTTCCCCTTTTTCGTCTTCTGAGAGAAGAGCCGAAAAAAATCCCTGATTCTACAGAGGGAAAAACTAGTTGGAACCAATAAAAAATAATCTTCGTAGTCGATATTGTAATGTCTTATAAACCGTCAGCCACATTGGCCACTTCCATCACCTCTATTTCTGGAAAGAAATCTAATCTCAAGGATTTTTTCTGGAGTGTCTTAACTCCCACAGTCATCTCAATATATATCTTTTTTTTGAATGGGCAGTTAAGCGTGATTGTTCATTTGGTGAACAAATAAAGACATAATTTACACTTGAGTGAATTTCACAAACGTATCTATACCACCTTCACATGGGGCCATTCAATTAGGTTATACAGTACATGAGATTAAACTACAAGGTGATACGAAGGAAGAGAGCAAAAGACCACTGTTATTATTAACATCACTACAACGGTTCACCTGAATGGTTCTCCAAGATGAGAAAATAAATTCCAGGCAAGAAAAGAGAGACAGTTTTTCTCCCCTCATCTTTCACCTGATTAGACAACCATATCTAGGATTTTTTTTTTGTGAGGAAATAATTTGAAGTTGAATCTACAATATTTATAGGAAAATAAGAAAATGACGGCTAGAAAAAGCAGAGGCTCACACTAAGGAAAGATGGAAACACAATGGCGAAATTTGCAAGCAACATAAACCCAAAACCGAAAAGAAGGGTCAGCATGGAAGGGAAAAAACAGCTTATAGAAAAGAAAAAGAAAGTGCCAACGGTCAAAATCGGCTGCAAAAGACCAATCACCCCAGTATACTCTTCTGAAGCCAGGTGTCTTCCTGTAGCAAACAAATCAAACGTTAATGAAGCATTTTCGATCGTTGAGCATTTTTATCTCAATCCGTATGGCATCCTGCGAATGTAATCGGTGCTTCTGTTGAAATCATGTGTGTCGATCATACCAGAAAACATTTTAAAGGTTTTCAAATATTTTCGCATACGCGGTGGAGATGCGACTGAGAAGTCGTCATCAGATCCAAATCGGCTAAGAACGAACCTCAACTAGAAGTAGTGTGGTAGAATGTTTGTTTTTAGAAACCACACCTCAGACTGTCACAAAAAAAAATTCTGCTTGAGTATACCCGTTAAACAAATGCAGACACCTGCATACATTTTCCCGTCTATGGCTGGGTCGGGTATCCACTTTTGTTTCAACTTACAGTCGACCAGCAGTCCTTCGCATAGAGCTCATGCTGCTAACAAAATTTGAAAATTGCAAGAGGTCCTAAACGACGGAAATAAAGGAGTCCAACACGTTAAAAGAATCCCTGGGAACAAATACACTAAACCATGGTGATCAAAGTAATCTCAGCTCGATTATCAATCATGCTTCTTCTGCTCACCGGAAGATGAAAGGTAGAGACATTTCAAGTCAATTAAGGGTTGCAACGATCGCGGAAAGGGTGGGCATCTTTCCATGACCATAAACCCCTCGCCATCTGTTAGGATTGAGGCAAAATAAACCAAAACAATTCTATGCTCGGAACTGCAATCTCCTATAAACAACATCATATTCACTTATAAACAACTTCATATTCACTTACAAACTCTTCTTTCTCCCTCCATCTCTCTCTAAAAGCCTAAGGCCACATTCTCAGAGAGAGAGAGAGGAGAGGCAGCCATTCTTTGAACAACAATACACATAAAACCTACATCAGACTTATTCAGGCATGAAATCCTTACACAAACACAGTGGAAAATATCTGTAACAACAAGCAGGCAATCAGGCAGGCGGTGATCACAGTAGACAAACTACGTATTAGGAACCACCATTGACAGGACATCACAATGAGTATTAACATGTGAACAAGAAGGGGTAGGGGCAAAAGTCCCAGAAGATTTTGCAAACGAAAATCTGCACATACAGTATATAGTTTATATATACACACAGAGATCTCAACTGAAATCTTAGACGAAGGCATAGAAGAGTATATATTTCATTTAAAGGTCTCACAGCAGTCGTCGTCATACAAAAAGAAACCGGACAAATAGCACACTGAATAAGGACGAGACCTGAAACAAATGTACGCACGCGGCGGAAACGGGATATCACAGCACTTTTATCAAAAAAACCATAAGACGACAAAGAATGCCAGTGAAACCAATTTTATGACAAAAATACACCAGGATGTCCTCTGACAAAACTGGAGCTTTGAAATCAAATTTCGATGTCATCTCTAGCTGGATGATACCACTGACCCGTTCAAAAGACCAGAGTATAGAGGTAGGTTCAAGTGGCTACCACTCCTCAGTACAAGACCTTAACATGTCAATCAAAATGAATAGTAATCAGTGCTTGAGATGGCGAGCACGTCGATAGAGGATCGATTCCGAATGAAACTGGTGGCTTTATCCACTAGAGAGGCGTAAGAACAGAAAGGAATCCGATAGGCAGTGGTGCAGTGCTGTATGACAAATATTTCAAGTGCGGGCGCTAGGACAACGCCCCCGTCCTCTTCGTCTGTAAATAGTCTTAGAAACCTGAGGGGGGGGGGCTGATATTATCAAATCTAAGGTGCAAACCAGTATATCTCTCAGTCATACTTATTATTACACTAATTCCAAGAAGGGACAAGGAAAATACTCCAATTACTGTTCAAAGTTATTAAAAGACATCATGAAGGGCTGGCAAAGGAAAAGAAACGCAGTTTAAGGAAAGAATGTAAGTTGTGAGGAGTGGGAGACAAGAAAAATAAATATACAGTATAAAAGGACTATAAAATATGGCATAAATTCGAATGAATCCAGCCGGAGGATGCATTTACTAAAGGGCAGAAACAGCAGCACAACAGAAGAAAATAAGAGCAGAGATAAAGGCAGGCCAGCAAAGAACCGTGGAGGAGAGAGCAATAATGAAATGCAGCAGGATGAATGATGAATAACAATAAACAATACCAATTAACCACCCCTTGATCTTCTTCCTCAAATCCTCATCCACTCCTCTTTTTTTTGGAGGGATCCACAGTAGTGACGTCAAGTGGCAATTTGGCCGTATAATGCACTACATCACCGAAAGAAACAGCCAACTAGGAAACCGACCATGACAACAAGTTTTACAAAACATTTGGCATTTATCATATATGTGAATGTATGTGTGCAAGAAGCACGAAAGGGACATGGGCTGTGGTAAGAAATGTGGGTGGGATTGCTATTGACCACCAATTCTTTGCCCTTTCTCTAAGCAGCACACAGAGAGATAGATAGTTGATGGCTTCAGCATCATGTGAAGTGAAAAAGAAGCACCCAGTCGAAACGGGTGTGGCTTCCCCACTAGTTACCCATCTTCAATTTATTACCCTCTATTCGTACTACGTCCCTTCCCTGTTCCCCAATTCTGAAAAACACACAAACCAGAAAAACGGCCCTTACAAGGGCTACTACTACTCAATTTTTATGATAAGGGAAAATAAGTCAATTTCAACGGTATGTACGTCGTTAATCAAACAAAAGACGGATTCGAAATGCAGATGGATGGCTAAGAGAGCAATGGCGCTTCCATCACTATCACAAACAGTTTCGATTAGCCGAACAAATTTTCTACACGGTCGTATGGTTTCATTATCTATGATCCGATGGATCTAGCTATTTCTTATTCCAACAGAAAGGAAGAAGAAAAACATCATATTTAGAGAAAAGGAGATCTGTAGTTCTTCCCCCACCCAGCAAACCCCTCTTCCCCCTTTTTCGCATTTAGATATACTCATCCTTAGAATCCGGTTAAACGGCACATAGGCTATCATAATACTTTCTCCTGACATAAAAGAGAGGATTGAGAGAAGGGTGGGGAAGTAGGGAATAGAAGGGGAGATCCATTCATCTCTATTTACTACATACAACGGGATTCCATAGACTAGATTCCATAACTCCATAAATGCATTGCTCACTGAGCATTTGTCTTATAATAAACATTCAACTTCCTAGCAGTTGTGTCCCGCCCAAGACATTGTGCGAGAGAGAACGAGAGAGAGAGAAATAGAGTACATTGACAGATACATCTAAACTGAATGCAGGAAGTATAAAAGCCAACGCACATAAGCACATCTGACTGCGTACAGACACACACAGACCACAGCCTGTTAGTGCTTGAATGTGTGTCATGTGGATGATGGGAAGAGAGGATGATACAAAGCATCCCATTAGTGGACATCCTAATCCCTCCATAGATGCCTCTCTCACATTAACTTAAAAGAACAATGGAGAGTACACGGCAAGTTTATTATCCGCTTTAATGATTCCTGAAAGGCCGGGTCACGTGTTTCAATACAAGGCTTGACCTCAAGACTCAAGATCGACCACATGATCTCCATGAAACTCCCCCTTTCTTCACCCGGTTCGATCGACATCTTACTGTTTTTCTCTCTTTCTCCCTCATTCGCTTTCGCTGGTTAGTATTCATTTCAATTCTCTTCTCTCCTTCCTTACTCCTATGCATCCCTACCATCCACACACCCTTAACCTTTATTATGACAAATTATGGATGCCATTGCCACGCTGGAATCTTCTTCATACCGCTGGATCCAAAAAAGTAGGAAGCCAGCATATAGTAATAACACTGATACTAGCAGAAACAGATAGATGGATAAATCATACAAAAATGTATATTTTACTTTGACTTGCATCATTGCAGTTTTTAAATGCTTTTGAACACAGATATCAAGAACTTCAGCAAGTGGATAAACCTTCCATGCCGTTTCTGGGAGGGCAAGGAATGGGAATGGAGGTTGGGTTTGGGAGCTTTACATTTTCACCAAGTTGCCATACTCAACTGGGTGCCTTAAAAGTCCGATATTAAATTGCAACGAAAGTGGTCACCACCATGCAGATGAAAAAGTTAGACGCCTTCTCCTCCTTATCGGCCCTAGAGTTAAGCGCACTTTAATTATTCACACAACTTCCACATGCTTCCTGTAATCAACCTGAAAGCACTAAAGAAAAAAAATGACAAGTAACCAATCCAACTTATAGACATGAATTACTGGTCACAAGAAAAACTCAGGTCTGTATTGTTTATCAAAAGTTTGAAATTTGTCGAAGGAAAATGGACCGCGCTGGACACTGCCAACTGATGTCAGGTGCTCAATTGGATGTGTGTCCCTCGCTGAGTAAAAAGGGAGAAAGGATTCATTTGTATAAATTGAAGGAGATTAGGGCACAGACAGACCCATATTACTGGTCTTTCTTACCAAGGACCATTCGGCAATGGAATAGCCTTGGAGAGGATAAAGTGGAGAACTTCCTCAAAAGAAACCCCACCATTACTAGTGTTGTTGGGGGATCACGAGAATTTTAGCCTAGGGTTTTGGGAGCTTTATGGTTACGTATGTATGAATGAGAGTTGGTCTCTCCACTGCCTGTAGTGAATTAGAATTAGAATTGGGAGAGCTCGCTTGGTTCTAGACATCAAGCATGAAGGTTCGCTCCTGATCAACAACCACAGTTTTATCCATGATATGGTGAGATCTAATAAATAGGAAATAAAAGGTACGAATGTCACTTGTCCATCCATGAAGATATAATCAAGATATTGAAGATGTATATCGTTTTAGTTGCCGACAGCGGCGGTTAACTTGCCATTCTGAACGATCTGTCATCAACATGATCATTGTTACCGACAACCATCGCGTTTAAACGTCTATTATAATAGTGCAATTTGGTTGCAATGCCTTAGATCTTCGTCCCTCACGGTAGTCCGCCTACAGCCGAGTCACCTACGCGTTCAACTTCAAGAAGTAAACATAGTCGACACAAAAGCATCGACTATCGCAAACCCATTAGATATCCACGACAGACATCTAATCAACACCACAGTAATGCGTACACCAAGTGCGATAAAGATAATATTTTCTCTCTCATTAAAGATTGCTTCTAGACAATTAAGAAAGTATCACGGAAGATGACAACAAAGTGGGTAACGTGGTGGCTCGTCTTCCTTTCAAATGTAGTAACAAGGCGACCAAAACAACAACGGCGGTGTCACTAGGATCAAACCTGTAGGGAATCAAAACACTTCAGATTTATCTGCTACTCCTTCACATCGACCAACTGAAGACGGGGGGAGATAGAGATGAGGACATCCACAATTTCTGACAAGAAGTAGTGGAAAGATGAGGTCAGAAGCAGAACAAGGTCATGATACACAAATTCTACATGATTGAGAGATAACATATTACAACTAGCAAGAAAAGCAGGGCATACTAATCCCATATTCCCTATCAAAATAAAACCTTTAAAAAGGTTAATTAAACAATGACTCCATTAATGAAGACCACGATTTCGACGAATTCAAATAAACTCCAAAAGAAGTATGTTATGCAATTATTTAATCACACTTCAGGTTAGGTCTTTTTAGTAAAGTCCACTAAGACATCATAACATTAAGTTTATTAACCTAAGAAAACCGCAGCCGACCTTACAAGCATTGAACCTACACTCAATCCTTCAAAACAGAAACATGATACCTTATCGTGGTTTGTGAACATGGAGCCGGGGATTGATTCAGTCAGAGGTTCCCAACCACGGCTCTTCATCATCATACCTTTATCCAGCCTGCGGTAGGGTCGGGTTTGCCCAACACTCTGATCCATATAGCATAGCTGGCCTAACCACTGCCCTGTAAAACTTCCCTTTCAACTTCATTGGGACCCTCCTATCACACAGGACTCCGCTTGCCTGTCTCCACTTTAACCATCTCCCATTGATTCTGTGGGTCACATGAGTCACCTAACGTTGATCCTAAGTACTTTACCTCTTGCAATTTTTTCACCAGGTCGCCCCTAGAAAGTACGTCACCGTTGTTTTCCTGTCCACCGTCGTTATTTCCTTTTTTCCTGTCCTGTCCAAATTATTAGCTCCCAACCACGGCTCTTAACAAAACAAAATCGGTACAACAGGGCTGTCCAACCTCTGCAATCCGCTGTTTCCTTTGACATTCTCGGAGATTCCGCTCATTTTATTCAGTAGTAACAAATCACGTCACAGTCATAATAACGGCAAGTCATATGATGACCCAAGTTACTGAAAACTACAGCCCACGACGCTGTTGTCTCTACCCTTTCTTCTATTATGCTGGTCTTTACTAACGAATCAAAAGCCCCACCGTCCTCATTACTCCCGTCAGGGAACCTCATCCCAGTTTTCCCCATTACCAAACGAATACCGTCCAAGCATGCACGACCACCGTGCTTATTATTAAGTCCAAAATTGTCCTCTTTAGTGCACTCTGCCCTTGTAATGAGAAAGTTGACATTTACGAGTCGCCTCTATTAAATGATGATGGCTTATTGTGGAGCTGTTTGGCCTCTTACATCTATCAGCCTTTGCCATTTCTCTTGAAAAGAGAGTTAAGGAGATGAAGAGCAACAACCACCCCGAAAAACTAGGCAAGAATCGTCCACACCACCCATGGAATCCAAACTGAAGGAGAGACTGCGTCTCAGTGCTGCTCCTAACTGTCCTTACCCCTTCATACAGAAGAGCCTTAGCTTGCTAAGAAAACGTTAAACACGTTTTGCTTGCTGTCATTTAATCGTTTCACTCGACATCTCATTTCCCCCTTTCACCTCCGATTCCCCTTTTTCTCTCTATTGAATGATTCAACCGTACTTCATTTCATCTCACCCTTCTCCTATCCCAAATATTCACTTTTAACCATGGTGCACATCTATAGAAAGTCAAAAGAATCCCCTCTTTTTAATATGGATATGCATTTAAACAGATGCTGAGATTTATAGTATCATAATGGATTAAATAAGTAAAGCGATGGGGAGAAGAGTAAGTCTTGGATGCAGCAGCAGCAGTGTACTCGTACTATTAAAGTAGTCAGAGCCCCTTATCTCCATCACCCCTTCTCCCCACCGAACGACAAAATAGGGGTCGTTATCTTTTCTCTTCCCCTCACTCCCGAATAAGTTGAACTCTTAAAGTGTCACCTATACTATAGCTGACATGCAAACAGATATAAATTTGGGAAATTTTTAAGAGTTTTTGAAGGCGGAAAAACAAAGAGGTTGAAATATAGGGGGGGGGGGGGTTAACAGGGTTACGGGTAGGGACGAGAGAAAGATGACAATCTGTTGGGGAAGAGGAGAGTTCGGATTCAAGCCAGCAGACAGACAGTAGTGAGGGGCAAATAAGGGCATTAGATAACTGTGCGTGGAATAAGGTGACGAGAGGACCAAGAAAGGTGCTTCAAAGAGAGGGAGCGGGACAGTGAAGAGAAGAGGGCGTGAGAAAACCGCTAAAGGATGGAAGCCTCGAGATCACTAACTTGACAGACAGACAATCCATGGTAGGAAAATTTTCTTCTCTACAAATCACATATTTCACTTCAGCTCCCCCAAAATTTTTCATTTACTCGTTCGCTCTCTACATGACGTACATAACTGCTCCTCTGACGAGAATGCGTTAGCTCAGTTGGTCATAAAAGATGGAAGGCCTCCCTGCAGCGTAAAGGTCAGTCATCCCTTGTGGTCAAGTGTCTCCAATCATCAATTCGAATATACTGTATGAACGTAGGCGTATGTCCAAGAAACACAGACCTGACTTTACCAAAAAGGGTTTTATTAGGAACAAACCGACAGACTGAAGTACTGAAAGCATATCAGATATTTATCTCCAGAGAATAATATCTTGACATATTCATTTTAAAAACCTCATTTTGCCAACGCAAAGTGTAACCGGTTGAACACTGAGGTATACAGATGATAAAGGACACGTGAAAACCCTCGCCGCATACGAATGACTAACTTAACTATCCGGCCAGGGGCAGTTAACAAAAACATATGCAAATACTTTTGTTACAACTGAGGAATTAATTTTAGGGCAATAAATAACTGGACATCACTGCAGCTATTCATAATTTTTAAATAAATTTTGGAAAACTCTTAGGAAACCTCGCCATTATCTACACCCTAGAGTGATGAAAGGGGACTTCAAACTACTGCGTGGGTGTGTGATGTCACCTATCTGACCGGGGATCTTGAAAAAACAACCAAGTCGGGTCTACTCAAAATGTGATGACGATTAAATTAATAAATTTAAACCCTTTCGCCAACTCCGTTGTCACAACATAAACAAGGATCCTAAAGGATTTTAGGGGGCGGCGAGTTGCGTTGAACACACCAGTTCTCGTCTGATCACTGAAGTTAAGCAACGCAAGCCCAGTTAGTACTGATATGGGTGGTCGCTCGGGAAAGCTGGGTACTACTAATACCCAATAATCGTCGCATTAGTGGAGTGTCTGTGCAGTCAATGCATTAGAACTATGCAGTGGACGGGTCTCTAATGACCTTGTAGTTGACGGGACCTTAAACACCAACAAACAACAACAACAACAATAGAGGATTTTAACTCACCAACAGAAGTATATAGCTAGGGTCCCGAATAACGTTATTAACACTTGAACTCCCCTCCATTACCTCCTTCTCGTATTTCCAAACTCCTCCTTATCCTCTATATGAATCCAGTATTAATGGATTTTCATGGAATTTGAATTAAAAACTTTCAATCTCAACACATTTTTCATCCTTCCTTTTGTGCGCCTTTTTCTGCACGAATACTTTTAAATTTCGCCATTTATAATATAAATGACTGCGTGTATCTTCCTTCACTTCTCGTTTATCAAAAAAACGACGTTGCCTAACACGTCACATTTGAATTCAGATTAAAAATCCAGAAATTTTTTCTTTCAACCCATGCATCGTTTCCCTTCCTGTTCCTTCATCCCATAGGAGAGAGATTTCCTTTTTTTCATCACTTTCCTCTCATTTTGATATCCCGCCCCCTCTCTTTTCACTCTTTCTTCCTCCCTATATAACAGAAGTCTAATAAACAGTAGTACATCAACCACTAAAAGGAACTCTTACGGAATAAATACGATGGCGATTGTGAGGTTGAGTAACAAATTCATTTAAAAGTCCCATGCCCCATTTCATTTTCGACCGAAGTAAATGAATTCTCACGAGCAAGAACAGCAGTTAGCATTCGGACAGTTTGAGCCCCTTCCCAACATTCATTTTCTAGTACAGTTATTATGAACTATTACTTACTAAAGGCCAGTCTGCTACTAAAACTCTAATGTCCAGCTTTCATTCAAAACTACTTCCCTTCTCTAGCCTCTGAAAATAATTCATCCTGTGATTTTATGCACTATAAGAGGGGGATTTTGACCATAAGTGACCCTTCATATAAGCCATCATATATATTCTATACAATGATATTTAACTACCGAAAAAAATGTGCAAGTGACCCTCGAGTCAACAATGTGTCAACCACTACCCCATCTTCGTTAAATGACTAAGGGCCAGCCCGCCTACACTCAGATCCTCAGTTAGCACACAACCCCAATTTCAAATACTCTGCCCTTTCCCTTATCTTCTCTTTTTAGTTAAAAACTGCAATTTTAGTGCTAAGTAATTGACAACTACAGATAAAGAATAAAAAGGATCGTATGTAAATGGGCTTTATGGTCACTCAGCTCGTAGTGGGAGAATGGGGAAGAAGCCCCTCCTACAAAGAAGGCTGCTCCTCAGAAGATTAATGGACAAGCGGTAGATGAAATGTTAAAACTGAAATATTACCATGACTGACACTGTACAGGACATGGATACGTGACCATCACTAAATGATTAATTGATTTTTATTACAATCAATGGATAAAACGATAGTGAAAAGGAGAAGTATTTGGTTTTCATGGTTATTTAAAGAGGATCTGTTAGTTCTGAAAGCAATTTGTAGGCGTCAGGGCTGAGAGAAGAGATCCGACAACTAACCATTCTGCGGATATAAACATACATATAGCCTAATATGTTTCTTCGTGTCGAAATATTGTGTACTCCTGATGGAGAAGGGATACAGCTTTCTGAATTTCCGGCTTACAGATTTAAGATCTCTTCCACCCTTCAGACCTGCGCGGCACGTAATGAGTTCAACTGCAGCCAAACGGGTTGATACGATATACACTATTACAAAATATTTCAAAAAGTGTAAAAAGGCTTTGTGAACACATTAGGGAGCGGCGAATTGCGTTGGACACACCAGTTCTCGTCTGATCACTGAAGTTAAGCACCGCAACCCCAGCTAGTACTGACATGGGTGCTCGCTCGGGAAAACTGGGTACTGCTAATACTCAAAAATCGTCACATTAGTGTAGTGTCTGTGCTGTCTATGCATTAGAACTATGCAGTGGACGGGTCTCTAATGACCTTGTAGTTGATGAAACCTAAAACACCAACAAACAACAAAACAACAAAAGTAGTCTCTGCATAAGAACTATGCTGTGGACGGGGCTCTGATGACCTTGTAGTTGAAGGGCCCTAAAACACCAACAAACAACAAAAAAAAGTGAACACATTCGAGCACCAACGTGGAAGAACTGGAGTTATCCAGCAGGCGACCCAATGTTTGACAATGTCAACAGGTTGAGCCTTCAGTGCAGAATTCGTCAGCTATATTTTTTTCCTAGTACATACTAGTGGCCATTTAGAATTTCTGAAGAAATTTAAGAGATCGAACTAACCACTAAATAAATTCACTTCTTCCTCTTAAAAACGCACGATTCTGCAGGACTCTTACGAGCAAGAGGTCGCTTCCTGCCAGCAGTAAATGAAAATCTTAACGGCTATAACACGACGATGATAAATAATCCAACAAACCTGCTTAACTTATGTACCAAGACAGGAAGAAGTTTATTTTGTAATCACGAACTATGCATCATCCATGACATAACTAACAAGTTTGGTGATTGATATTGTTGTCCGATCACATCAGATATCATCGACCATATTATCTTTATATCTAATTGCCACTCAAAAGTCTGACAGCAAAACGTCTAGGGATGAACTCAAATGGCATTCAAACCGGAAGAACACTTCAACTACTTCTGCGAACATTCTACCTTGAAGTAATGGAAATGACTTGAAGATTTTTTTCCAAAGAAATATGTTCCCGGTTAGCAAACCAACTGTCAGACATTTACCGAAATACGACGTACTGAAAACTAGACTTCACTAAATACGTATACAATGTCACCACTGCCCGAAGACAGCCACATCACAATGGATATGGACAGCCACGTTCCAGTTCTAATTCAGTTGTCGCAAAACAGACTTTTGACACTTATTTCTACTACTAACACTCTACACTTGTAACCATTTTTTGCCTTTTACATGCAAGTGACATCGTGTAAATCAGGGACGGCCAACAAGTCGATGGCGAAGCCAATTTTGGTCGATCACTCACTATATGTTGACTTAAGACCCGCCTCGGTGACGTAGTGGCTCAGTGTTTGTAGGTCTGCGTCAGTGGTTCTAGGTTCGATACTAGACTGAGGTGGGTCCAGTATCGGACCTCTCCCTCCTCACTTTGACTACGCCTAATGACAAGTCGATCGCGACACTTTTTTAAGATAAAAAGTAGATCTTATGTACACAAAAGTTGGCCACCCCTGGTGTACATGACACAGGCCCACAACTTTACGACGGGCTTATCTGACGAAAGGCGTAATGGGGCCTCTCGTCCGAAAGAAGTCAAATTGCCTCGATTCAGTATTGAATCGAAAACCTCTGACGCAGTAGTTGAGCACGCGTCTACGCCACCGAGGTGGGTCACTTTAGGCAGTCTCCAGCTACACTCTTATTAAGAGAAAACCACTAACCAGGGTTAGAAATGAACCTATGTGCTACGATCTCAATAGGTAAGGCAGACGCTCTACTAAAAGAGCTTACAGACTTTGACCATGATTTATATCTACATTTAACATAAGAGCAATTTACAAATGTGGGCCTTTAATCTCATTGGGACTGGAGGTCATTGCACAGCAAAATGAATGAATGTCCAGTTGACTTAAATGGGATGCAATAAATCCATCAATGAATTTTAATAATAACATACTGAGGACAGCAGTACAGAGACGAGAAAATTGAATAGATGAAGGGACCAATGAGGGAGTAGTAGGAGGAGGGGAGCAAGGGTAGTGGCTAGACAGGAAAACATATTCAATATAAAGAAAAATAAATGTCCAAGAACGGAAATAGTTCGTCATACAGCAAAAATCGCCAAGTGTATTTCCACAGTATGTCAAGTTTTAATATTCGCCGATCTTCAACAAGCAAACTAAATTTAAGAGGTTGAAAAATGAAGGCACGCTGAGGGGATTGGGAGTTGAAAATGGAAAGGGAAAAGGGTTTGAGGAGAATTTGGGGAGTTACGAACAATATAATCTTCGATTTTTATCTTTACTATTAGTCTTACAATAATATCCACTAGCACTGTTTTAAGGGGAAGAGAGTGTGAGTTTGTTTTACTTTGCCTCTCTGTCTCACCCCCAATCTCTAAAATAGAGTGAATGGGTTATAAAAAGAAGGGGGGAGTGCGTCATTTAAAATGCTACACAGCTCACACTGGGAGCATATTTCTTTAATCCACCATTATTTTCGTCCTACTCACTCAACAACAAGCATAATATTTAGACGAAATTTTACATGTGCCCCTCAAGGCAGGATGTTTTTGTTCATAAAACAAACATTATAAGGTTCGACAACAAGTTACACGCATCTTATTATTATTATTCGTCGCACTATTATTATTATATTTCGATGAACCGCCTTTTTAAAACCCTTGTAGTACTTATTAAAGCCATTCGCACTGATTGCAATGGGACAAACTAGCAAAAGCGGACCACCACCACCACATACACATCACTACCACCAAACACAAACTTCTTCGATTTCAAAGGTTAATTTTTGAGCTCAAGATTCCCAGGTCCAATAGAGGACAAGGAAGGTAGTTGCTGGTTGCTGTCTGGAGAGAAGGTGGCTACTCAAGTGTGGCATCCGTGGGATAGGAAAAGAACTCAATCGATACAAGAAAAAGATGAGGTAGATAGACTGAAGACAGAGCCAAAAAAATTTCGAAGTATTAAAAGTACCCAAAACCAGCGTAAATTATGAAGCAACAACAATTTCATCACACCCATCAGCATCCCACCAAAAGATCAGTAAAAACAGCGGACCAAAAACAGGGAGGATGGCATGAAAGGGTTAATTAGTTGCAAACCATTCAGCAGTAAGCTCAAGCGCCGATAATAAAAAAGTGGGCCCTAATGGGATCTTGTGCATCCTAACAAGAAGAGGAGCCTCTTTATTAAATTGACTGTAACAATGTCTTAATTTATAGACTAACGATAAATTATATCCGAAATATAGGCCACAATCAATAAAAAATGCTCATCGTCGTAGTCGTCGTCGTTCAAGAGTAAGAAAGAAGAAGAAAAAAGAATAGATGAAGATTGAGAAAGAGGAAGAGGAGAAGCAGAAGGATGGAGAGAAGAGAAATACGATACAGCTACGAAATTACAGTAGGAAAAGACAAAAACGAAAAACATCCCATGGTAACTCAGCATAAAACAAGAGAAGGGAACGAAAAAAAGAGTAAAAAGAAACTAACACAATAACCTAGAAAAAATTTGAGAGCTATAGATACATAAGAAAAGACAAAGAGAGAGAGAAATAGTTGAATACTGAAAAAAGGAAATAAACTCCTTAAGAATTAGGAATCGAGGAAATGAAGATATTTCAAGATGGTATTATATATAGAAAGAGAGGAAAAAATTATATCATTATCGTTGAAAGCTCAAGAAATTAATAATAGTTGCAACATAAAATTCCACATTTCTACAGTCATCGAGAAAACAACAGCACATGTAAAAGTAACAAAGACGCAATAATACGTTAATTCAACCTCACCATGTTCTGGGTTGATATTAGGGCAAACTCAGGACGAAAAGATGATGATGAAGAAAACAATGATAAAAAACATCCTGCCAACTGCCAGAAAAGAGGAAAGTGCTCAGACATCTCATATTAATTTGGCAATCCACGGTACACTGCCTCCTAAAGGTAGTGCACGGCCTCACCACAAATCAAAATATATCTTAGTATTCCAACAACTACTAACCCCTTGCCTGCGGCAGAGCTGGGTACCAATTTTTGCCCCACTGGGACACAGACAATCTATTGGGCGGTATTTTTCTGCAGTCGGATGGCGACCTATTGCCGCAACCCCGATACTGGCTTATCGTTGGTCTACCATTTTTTTCTAATAGGAGTACAGCTAACTCCACCGATAGTAGAGGGCGAGATCCTACACCTGGATATTTTGCCGATCTACATGTTGTGTGTAGAAGGGGTTCTTACACACCACACAGGGCCACGGCTTTATTCCCCATCCGACGAAATGTGTACTGGAGGCCTCCCTCTCGCCCGAAAAAAGTCCAATCACTTCGATAGCATCGAACCTGGAACCATTGATTCATTAGTCCAGCACACTATCTCTAAGCCACCGAGGTGTATCCTAATATTGAATCAACAGTAGAGGACATAATATATGTTTGATTGTTGGTGTTTAAGGTCCCGTCAACTACAAGGTCATTAGAGACCCGTCCATTGCATAGTTCTAATGCATAGACTGCACAGTCACTACACTAATGCAACGATTATCGGGTATTAGTAGTACCCAGCTTTCCTGAGCGACCACCCATGTCAGTACTAACTGGGCTTGCATTGCTTAACTTCAGTAATCAGACAAGAACTGGTGTGTCCAACGCAACTCGCCGCTCCCCAGGACATAATATAACATCGTCCTGATGCCAGACGTCCAGTGAAATGAAATGCCTTTGCCACCCGCTTCGGAGGGACTTCAACAAAAAAAAAATTACCATATAGGAAAAAATGGGAGAGAGAGCAGCATATTAAAGACGACGAACTCTGTGTGTCTGATGAAATATAACTGCAAACTGACAGACCACAAAAAATATTGTTTAATAAACGACAATTTTCAGAACTACTTTTCTCGTACTACAAATAACAGCATGAATTCGGTCATAAATGACATATCAACCTTCATAATTAACCCAATCAAAGTTCATAAATTTTCAAACATCCTATTCAAGTGGTCAGTTGCAACAATTGAAAAATCTCTAATCACAATGGGAGCGCACTAATATCTATAGAAATCAAAATAATTAAAATGATGAAAAATGATCAAGTTAAAAGAGAGTCACATTGTAAACTGACCAGAATACATTTAAATTGTCGTGTCCTAATAAAATGTCTACTTTAACGCTGCTGCTTCCTAAAGACTAATAAAACGTAGTCTAATAATAATAATGGTCACTGAGAAATAGCAAGTAGAGGCTAATGAATGACAAAAGTGGATGAAAAACAGCGCAATAAAAATATTTTAAAATGGTGATGATTTTATGCAACCAAATTTACAAATAAAACGAATCGTGCAACAATTGTCGAGTTCAAAATGCTAGTAAATTGGCCCAGGGCTTCTTAAGCATGCTGTGTGTCATCTCATAAAATCTTTTAACCTCACCCACCAACAGCTAACTGACTGCATAATTTCTATGGAGTTGCATCCATGAATACTGACGACGTTCCCGTCAAATATTGACTGCTGAGCTCCAAAAACTTCTCATGCCAACCTGTTTCCCACCAAATGATTTACAAAATCCCAGAAACAAAAAGTAGTAGTGGACATTCACAGAATGAATAGCAGAAACGAGAAATTCATAGCCAAAAATGTTAGACATGCGGGTAAACATGGTTGGTTGTCGACCTGATGCTGCAATCCCAATAGTCATCCCCTTAAGTCATGGCAGTGGCGAATCGGGAGGGGGAAGCACTTCATAAAAGTATGCCTCAAATATTTGTAAATATTCAGACTCCCTTAGTGTAAATCTAGCTAGCAATTACAATAGGTCTTCTACTGCCCCTTAGACAATGCCCTATCTTTAGTGGTTTAGCCAACTGCAGATTGGACTGGCAGTATAGAAATTGGGATAGCAATGCAAAAATGCCTCATCAGTTGCAAAGTTGAATCATGCATCAGTTGAAATATGCGCACCATAGAGGCACTGAAGGGAGAGCAACTGCTACATTGCTCCCCCTGGATCCGCCCCTGAGTCATGGAAAGTCTGGGATAGTTTTACATTTTCACCATGTGAACTGCAAGGGGTAAATAACTACTAAACCTTAGCCCAAGGACTTGTCGCTTTGGCAGCCCAATAGATGGCACCACCGGACTTTTTAACGCTGATGACGGCAAAGGAAATATGTATACTGGTGGGAGAAATATTTAGGAAACAAATCGGTTAATCAGGTAAAAAGGTTAAATTTTGTGCATTCCGCCTCTGAGGTGCAAATTTTTCGTAAAGCGGTCTGATTCGACGTTAATCAATTGTGATACTACGCTACTTGGATGTCCACTACACCTCTACTGTAAACAGACATTAAAACGCCATAATTAAATGTCGATAAGGGGCAAGGAGGAACAGGAGTGAGTTCATTTCTTTATATTAACGTCGGGCTCTCTGCTCTGAAGTTTTATGGCGGAGAAAGGTAATAGTATTGATCCATTTCATGCATTTACAGCAACGACCTGCTTAAAAGCGCGACCCCTTGCAAGGGCTCTATCGGTCTTTGGTCCAGGGATAGGAAGATGATCGCCAATTTTGGTCCAAGAGATGATCAAATAGCAGTATCCGGTTTTAGGGCAAGATGCACGTGTCAACCTTCTCAGAACTATCCCACCTATCACAGGGTCATACGCTCTAGCTCTATTCAAACAGGTTCCTATCCACGCAGTAAGTTGCCTTCTTTATCCCACCACATCGTTGGTATTTTAGGGCCCTTCAACTATAAAGGTCATTAGAGCCCCGCCCATTGCGTAGTTCTAATGCAGATTCTGCACAGACACTACTGTTACGACGAGTTTTGGGCATTACCAGTACCAAGTGTTCCCAAGCGGTCATCCATGCTAATAAAGTGCGGCCAAGTTGCGTTGTACACACCAGTTCTCGTGAGATCACTGAAGTTAAACAACGTAAACTCACGTTAGTACCAATATGGGTGGTTGGTAGAGAACGTTGGGTGCTGCAAATTTTCCCTCTCCTATATCCCCTACACCTACTTCCTCCTCTCCTGCGAGCCTGTTATGGCTGCTTGGCTTACTCCCCAACCCATTAGTGTAACATAACATAGAATACTGTGGTTGAGATGCTTAACTTCAGTGATCAGACGAGTTTGTTCTGTTGGTATTTTAGGGCCCTTCAACTACAAGGTCATTAGAGCCACTGCTTAGTTCTAATGCAGGGACTGCACAGACACCACGCTAATGCGACGATTTTGGGGTATTAGTGGTACCCAGTTTTTCCAAGCGGCCACCCATGTTAGTACTTGCTGGGGTTGCGTTGCTGAATTTCAGTGATCAGACGAGAAATGGTCTGTCCAGCGCAATACACCGATGATACCTCACGAGTGTGTGGGGTGGGAAGACGGCCGACACCATCCTTATTACAACTCTATTTCTTAAAAAATCGACTCTTAATACACTTTGTTACTCGTCATAAATCAATTTTGTAAACATTTCACGGCCATCAGCTGACTACTCCGGAAAGGACAAGTGGTGGAGGCAACACGAGATTTAGCGAGGATATAAAAGCTATGAAGCGTAACAAACGGCTACACACACCCCAAAACATTAAATATTCAACGAAATACACAAAGGTACCCCACCAACAAACAAAACAGATTTTACCGCATTCGTGTAGTAAAAGGATTTGCATAGCATTAAATGGTTTCGGTTGCCATAACTAACGGAATGGACATAAGCTTACCCTTAATCATAGCTAAAACTTATATTAAAATGTTGACCAAACTTTAATTGGTACATATATCTTAGAGGTGCTAAAATGTAAAGGAGAAACATGGATAACACGGACGACATAAGATTCAGAGCACGTCCACGAGAACAATGTGACTTCTACAGGACTGCGACAGCGCAGACTTCAATAAAGGGCAGTAGTTGGAGTTGACGACGGTTTGCTACTATGGTAGACAAATTAGCAAGGAACTCAACGGTTAAATTCACCTGCACACGTAGATCGCGTGTGGTGACGTCGAGACTGCCCGCAACTACTTGCTCTACAAAGACATTCCTCCAGATGCAGCTGGGTTCTAGCACAATTCTTGACAGAGAGTATCCCTGGGTTTATTTTAACCTTCCGTCCATAAGGTGGGGTCTCGGCAGACCCCAGACCTACAAAATTGTGTCTACACATGTACCACCCCAGTTAGTACTAACATGGGTGGCCGCTTGGGAAAACTGGGTACCATCCTAGTATCCAAAAATCGTCGCATTAGTGTAGTGTCTGTGAAATCTCTGCATCAGAACTACACAGTGGACGGGGCTCTGATGACCTGGTAATTGAAGGGTCCTAAAACACCAACAAACAACAACAACATACACATGTACCACTTTCTCCAATCTTAACCAGCCTTTGAGTACCTTGAGTACCTAGTCTCCCATGATTTCTTTACCTATCTAGGGAAGTTGGCAGGTCTCCTAAGAAATTAGCATATTTTATTTCTGGTTAAGCAATGCAACCCAAGTTAGTACCGACATGGGTGGCCGGTCGGAAACTCTGGGTACTAAAACAGACATGGGAGCAGGATGTCTATAAGGATATGGTAGTGTCTGGGGTGGACGGGGACCTGGTGGGAGATAGGTAGGAGTAAAGGATTAGAACCTGCAGACCCGACCCTGTCATATGTGGGAAAAGGGTATGGTGAAGATGATGTCTTGGATTATTTCATTGCTTAACCTTTATATGGATGGTATTTAATTCAATATCCATTATAATGCCCTTAATTTGAATATTTCATCCTTGAAAATCAAAAAGTCTTTTTGGGGTCATAACAGACCCCCACCTTGCAGTGTGTGCCAGAAATCGTCACCTTTTGGACGGAAGGTTAATGCAGTAATGGGTGTTATTCTACACGGTCTGACTTATAGTCTATGAATATCAGATGCCATCATGATACCGTTGTCCCTTTCCCCAAATACGTAGCACGCATGCGCATATGCCTGAGTAATGGCCATTAAACTTTGCCAGGTTGCATGCAATCGAAAATGACTATTTCAAAAATATGTCTTGGGATATCAACAAATCATGAGCAAGACAAAGGAGCAAAGGCTTAAGGAAGTGGGAGAGAAGAAAAGGAAGAATGCAGCTAGCAGTAACAGGTAAGTGAAAGAGAGACAAGGAGGGGGACCTCACCTCTCCTAACTCCCTTCATGCCAGAAATCATCAATAGTTTGAAGGAATGGCTGCATTACATTGGCACAACAATAGCAGCTCCTCCCCTATCGAAAAAAAGGAGACGAAGAGAGAAGGACGAGGGGAATGAATGAGAGGAAATGTCGGACAAAAGGGAAATAATTAAAAATTACCAAATTTCACATAATAGTAATAAAAATACTCACTTGGTCATAAATTACACCAATTCCAGTGTCCAATTAATGTCACGAATTATGTATTTTATAGGTTTCGGGCTGAGAAAGAGCACCGCATTTTTGCTAACCAAGTGAATGCGGTCTCATTTTATGTCTAGGTGTAAATGTGTAAAAACGCAATTCATACGCCAAAAATTCAGCGCACTTCAATCTCTTCCTCCTCCCCTTCCTTTCCCCCCTGTTTTTTTTGCTATACCAAAGGCTATTTGAACAAGATAATACTTTCACCTGACCAAGGTAGAAAATAATTTACACTTGCTGTTATATAAATAAAGTTGCATGAGAACTAATGGAAGGTCGAAATGATTTCAGGAGAGCGAGAAAGGGAAGAGCAGAATGTAATTTCTATTGTAGAAAATAAAGAAGACCTCCTCTGTACCTGTAATAGATAAATTACATTGTGATAGGAAGACATATTTTAACAGACTTTAAAAGGAACTGATCACCAATAACGTCAACTAAACAACAAACACCAGCAATAAAGAACCCTTTTTCCACCCAATAAACTAACCGGTAGCCGTTATAACAAATGACCGAAACGCGATTCAATTCTCCAGAAATGCGTTCAGCATTTTAAGCAATAACTACAATTTACCCCTATAATACTACTCAGGGATATCAGGTAGGCGGCTTGGATTAAATCGGGTTCCTCTAAACCATTAAATGTGATGAAACATTTAGTGTGCCGGTTCTGAAACGCAAATTCTTCCATACTCCGTTAGAACCCGCAAAATCAATGCGAGATAAAATATAATTAGATAAATGGGAGTAGGGTCCTGCGGCGTGAATAGGGAAGTGGTAAGGGCAGATAGAGCTTATAAATGAATACATCAAGTGTAGTTCAGAAGTGGGAGACATTACAGGCGGGGGAATGAGGAAAAATTTTGGAAAAGAGGGGGAGAAGAAGCTAGCTAGATCCATCAACGGGATACTCATTCCCTCCTTCTACAATAAATAAGAGGTTATAATGCAGGTAATAGCGGTGTTCTGGATGGACTGGGACCAGTGGAGAACAGGTGAGATAATGGCAAGCTGATTACATAATTGGGGTGGGCGGGTGGGGATCCTGTGTGCGTGTGAAAAGTAGGTTTTAGTTCTGTCAGTTACATTGGCCTTAGCGCTGGAGAGGTCGAAAAAGACATAACGAGGAGGAAAGCAGAAACTAAGAATTCGGCACTAGCATATTTTTTTGATCAGTATAGTAGTGGGCACATCAAAAAAAAAAGTATGAGAAAATAAGATTGCGTGAAGTGGACATTCGATGGAAAAACCAGGGTTACTTTTCGATCGGCCAAGAGATGAAAGTTTGTAATGTGCGTTATAAATTCTTGATATGCCTTACTAACTTCTTTACCGAGTGGAAAGGGCTCCTCTAGAAACTTTTACCGCCTAATGGAAGGTACGACACCATGGACACAAAGGACTCGTTGCCTAAACACCTTATTTTTAAAGCCGGCCATCATCTCCTGGAGTCAATTTTTCAACCGACATCTCTGGGAAGGTTATGGCTCTTTTACAACACTCAAAACAAATAAAGGACCACACCTTTCTTTTTGACTTATGGGAAGGAGTCACTGAAGTGTTACTCTTTATTGAAAGCTTCTAAAGAAGCAAGCAACTCCTAATCCTTTTTCCGCCTATGGAAGGGTCGGGTACCCATCTCGTCCCTCTGAATGGACATAGGGCGATATATTGGTCATAGCTTTTTACTACAGCCGTTTGCCGGCCAAAGCTGCACCCCTACGTTTATTTATCGTCGGTCTAGTGTTCGTTGAGGAATGCTACCGACGCTAGGGGGCGAGCTCCTACACCTGGAATTTTGCCTCATCTACCCGTTGCATAGTAGAGGGGGTTCTTTTCAATGTTCCCTCTAAGGAGCCAAGTCTCATGCGCAAATTTGATTTTAAGTGAGCGGAGTCTCTACCAGTCATCTACCAGCCGTGCGCGGGGAACTTTTCCCTGTGCGCGGGGCATCTGACCCGTGTGCGCGGCCGCGCACGCGCGCAGCTTAGAGGGCAAATTGGTTCTTTTACGAGCAAGTCCCATCGTACACCCACACGGGACTTCGGTTTTACTTCTCATCCAAAAGAAGGCACACTCGTGGCCTCTCTCTCGCCTGAAAGAAGCCGACCCACTCCAGTCCAGTATCGAACCTAGAGTAGGGTTGCTATACGTCCGGGTTTTGAGATCTGTGTCCCAGTGTCCCGGTCCGACAGTCATTTGTCCCGGTCGATTTAAAATTTTTCCATGTTAAACAATTATTTTCCGATATCATTGCATTCAGTAGTGCGCATATACAATACATGCCTAGAGATTTGGTACAGACTCGTCCATGAAACACATCACATTTTGCCAGTGAAACTGACTGTTTGGGAATGATCCACCATTGATCCCAGGGGCGGATCCAGACGAGAGGCAATGCAGCAATTGCTCCACCCTCACTGTCTGAATGGGGCGCAACTGATGAGGCATTTTTGCATTGCTACCCCCATTTCTACACTGCCAGTCCAACAGATGCAGTCAAATCTGTAGTTGGCTAAACCACTGAAGATAGGTCATTGTCAAAGGGGCAGGAGAGGACCTTTTTGTAATTGCTAGCTAGATGTATACTAAGGGATTATGAATTATAAAAGTATTTGGGGCGCACATTTTTTGAAGTGTTACGCCCCATCCTGATCCGCCACTGATTGATCCCAACGTTTTTTTAGATTTCAATGAGTTAGTGAAAGGATTATGGATTTTTTTTTTAATAAAGCTATGATGTTTATAATATGAACTCTTGCTATTTTGTTGAAAAATATTTTTAAGGGGGAGATGTCCCGGTCGGTGGTCCGACAATTATGGCAATCCTAACCTAGAGCTACTGACGCAGTTGCCGTGACCAAAGCTGCAACCCCTATGTTTATTTATCGTCGGTCTACTGTTCGTTGGAGCATTCCACCAACGCCAGGGGCGAGCTACTACACCTGGAGATTTCATCTCATCACCAGGGACCTCTCGCTCGTCCAAAACACGCCTCGGTCCAGTACTGATGCAGTTAACGAGCGTGCTACCTACTGCGCCACCGAGACGATCGCCAAGTAATAGCTAGTATCGAGCCGTCATATACAGAACTTTTGAAACCGAGCTTTTACGAAAACTACGAAAATTAACCAAGGATATCCATTGATGTCGAAAATGAAAACAAACAAAAATAACGAATTCATATTATGAAAATGAAATTACGAAAACGAAATGCATTATCAACAAAATTAACTAAAAAGCATCACCTGAACATCAATTGATATTTCAAATGCGTTAGGGCATATTGAATTCCCACTTCCTGCCTAATTGATGCTCCATTTATCTTTATACATACAATTTAGAGCACAACAGCAATCTCATCTCGAACAAAACGGAAATTATATTTAGAAAAACCTTTCATTTTAGCTGCATATCAAATCCGTCATTAAACTTCTTCCCCAGCATTTTAATGGTCGACTACAATTCTAATAAAATAGTCATAAACGGATCTTTCTTTATTTCTGCAAAAAGATGGAGGAGAGGGAGGGAAGAAATGAAATTGAATAAGATGGATTAAACAAGCTCTCATCAAAGGATCTAGCGATTCTACCATAAACACAAAACGAGAAAATGCGTTCACACAAAAACGTGGAGATTCTAGATTCCATCCTAAATGCAACATTTAAAGAAGTTGCAATTTTCAAAAAAAAACTCAGCAGAATTCTTTGGAGAAATTGCGTAAATAATGCAACTTTCTACTGTGGAGTATCGAGTGGCATTTGCCTACGTCGATTCCACGAAGGGGTAAATTAAATTACATATATAAAAACTTTCAGGAATTTCTTTAGACTCACGAGACCAGCTGGGAGGCAGAAATTGGCATAATAACGAAGCAACCAGCATACCCAGAGAATATCATAAAGTCGTTTGGTATTAGTATATTTCGAGGGGCAAACTGGTGAAAAAGGTGCAAGAGGTAAGGTACTTAGGATCAACGTTTCAGAGCAATGGGGAGATAGACGCTGATGTGACCCGTAGAATCATTGGGAGTGGCTGAAGTGGAGACAGGCAAGCGGAGTCCTGTGTGATAGGAGGGTCCCAATCAAGTTGAAAGAGAACTTCTGCGGGGCAGTGGTTAGGCCAGGTATACCATATGGATCAGAGTGTTGGGCAGTGAGGAAGAGCCACGTCAATAGAATTCAAGTAGCTGAAATGCGAATGCTGCGGTACATGAGTGGCGTGTCGAGAGCTGATAGAATTAAGAATGAGTATATTAGAAGTAGCCTGGGGGTGGTGGACATCGCCGAAAAAATGAGGGAGAATAGGCTGAGGTGGTATGGGTACGTAATGAGAAGAGGGGACGAGGAGTTCGTTAGGACCATACTAGGAATGCAGGTGGTCGGTAGCACACGGGGCAGGGGGAGACCCAGACGTGGGAACAGGTTGTCTGCAAGGATATGGCGGTGTGTGGGGTGGACAGGGACTTCGTGGGAGATAGACGGGAGCGGAGGGATAGAACCCGCAGACCCAACCCTGCCGCAGGCGGGATAAGGGTATGATGGTGATATCAATTCCTGCCTGTCAGAACAACAACAAACCTTTTTCTCGTTTACGCCGGGTCAAGTACCCATTTTTATTCTATTAGACCATCTGCTGGACGGTATATTGTATACTTACGCAGCCTGCTGTCAATCTTACGCTGCAACCCCTAGGTTCATTTATCGTCAGTTTATTCTTTCTTATTCCGGCACTTTTCCTCTCCTGAAGCTAGAGGGCAAGCTCCTACACTTGGGGATTCTGCTGAACTACATGCATAATTTACTCCATGTAGTAAGGATTCCCTCGAAAGAAGCCAAACAACCTAGATCCAGAATCGAACTTGGAACCACTGACGTAGTAGTCAGAAAGTTACCTCAGGCCACCGAGACGTGTCTCAATCCAACTACAATAGTTAAGCAGGCCGCCAAATTGAGTTACCAATTCGAACGCTTTATAAAAAACCTTATCAGAACCTATACAAGTAAGTTGTTGTCGCTTGAAAAATGACCTCGACAACTCTACAGAAAGACTCGTAAGCACAAGAAACCAACGCCTGACCTCTTGAATGCTATCACAAGATGAATACCGTATAATGGGCATAAAGAAGCACAATTAGCCATATGCAAGGGGGATCCACAAAAACGTCCTTAACGCAGGGGAGATTAGAGGGTGGAGATATAAGGAGGGTTGCATAATTGGTCATCCATCAGTGTCTGAGAAATGGCGCAGTACCGAGCAGTAAATGTTATTAGGAGAAGTAACCAATCAAGTAACTACGGGTTCTTCGCCTATGCACCCCATCCCCTGCTTTAGAAACTGAATGGGCACCCAAACGCTGGCCCTCTTAAGCTAGATCACAGCTATGTCAGGCACAGTAGCAATTTCCTTATAAACACAGTACGAATTTTCAACCAACTACCCGATGAAGCCCTATTTCCCCCTCTTCTGAAACGCTTACACAACTAAGACTACTGCAGTTGTTAGAGAACTCCCAAGGGTTTCTTTCCTGCTCCTTTCCTCTTTCTACAAAAAGAAAAAAATCAAACATAAAAGACATTTATCGCTTATGATGTAGTGGTACCTAATGTACCCTTACGAGACACTACACCGAATAATTAGCAGAAAGGACAGACCATTAGATACCTATACCCATTAATCTTTCCTCTCTCTCTTCCTCAACAGAGCCAATGAAGAAAGGAAATGTTTCCTTCACAGCCTGCCCTGAAAAGAAACATAAAAAGATGGGAGAGGGTAGAGTTGGGAGAGATAAAACAGAAGCAAATATAGGGTATTGGGTAAACAACACGCCCAATAAGATTGTGGATGAAGAGAGAAAATGCAGAGATGGAAAAAGAAACTAGTCCACATTGCCTAATATCACTTCCAAAGAGTCCTATCCCAGTTCACTATTAGGACACAGTGAACTATCTACTTATGGTTACCATGGAAACCTGATGATCATCTTCGTCTCAACACCTCATCAGTCTTAAAACTGTCAACATCATCAGTGTCTCTTCCTAAATATCGATAAAGAATTGTAAAACAGGGATTACTAACTCAAAATTTAGGGAAAAACCGATGGGTGAAAATATATTCCTCTATCAATAACAATGCAAGACCATTGTCAGCACACCAGGATAACACAATTTACACCTTATGAAGTCCTAAATTCAAAATTTACGCGTAGGTAATACACCGCAAATATAATCATAGTTGTTTATTGCGCAGCTTACTCAGGACACTGCAGACATCAGCCTTTGAAGTAGCCCAAGGATAGAGATTTGTGGAATGAATTCTTGGATTAACAGGTTAAAATGCTGGTAAGGATTTCTCGCTTCCCTTTTCGAGCGGGCAGAATAAAAAAACGTTCGACGTAATCAGGACTCCAGTAATTAGGACCTGTCTTGTAAATCAGGTGACTCGTATAAATTAAGGTGTGTTCAATGCCACCTTGCAGGTATAATACTCATCGGTATACAAATACGTCATGAACGTCTCTTCTTTGCCAAATAGGCGTGCTCAACTCCCATCTTGTCACTTTCAGAAAATAGATTTAAAGCATCCGGCTGGCAAAGCATAAAGGCCAGAGTAACAAAGAATGCCATGGGAATCGAACTGATATAAACCACCTCAAAAGAAGAGTCAGAAAAAGAAAAACGGGACAGGTAGTTGTATAACGAGTTTTGGTGAACGTAGTTGATTCAATCGATCGAAGGCACATTTCAAGTTCCTTCCCCTCAGTCCATCTCCTTCCAATTTCTTCCTGCACTCCTCGCAGCGGCGGCACAATTAGCTCTCTTACGTACCCCCTTCTTTCTTTCCCCCATGACACCTTCTCTCTTGAGCCTCTAAAAATCTCACTTTCTGACATATTAGATAAGAAAGTCATTAGACGCCATTGATGATTCATTGCTAGTCACTAAAGCATGTCTTGGATGGATATTACCAAATCTTTCTTCTCTCCTATCTCTTTGGGGCACCTGCCGAAAAAGACGCCAAGGTCAAGGGTTAAGAGGTAGCAGCCTAATGGAAGAGAAGCCGAATCAAAGCAAGAAACAGAGCAACGACCATTAATTAAAAACGTTAATTACTCCAAGTCAATTGAATGGGTACATTGGATGAAAATGTTTCAACCCTGGTGCAGACCGCAAAACAAACCACTTTAATAAGTAGGCAAAGTATGGTCGCATGTCGATGCACCGTCAAAATTCTTAATTAATTATAAGTTAATTATAGGATCTGTCGAGTACTAGATTCACGTCACATAATAATTCCAACTTGAGAGATCAAACTTTAGTTTGGCGGGAGACACTCTTCAAGACACGGGTGATGGAATAGGTGCAAGAAACATGGCTTTTTGAAGAAGAGCAACAAGAAGGAAGAGGATGAAACAATCACTCCCTTCATCTCTCATCCTCCTGTTCCAACCTTTCTTCTTATATCACAAAACATTTTCTTAATAAATTTCTTCAATCAAGTTTCTTCATCAATTATGTCTAAGAGAGCGATTACATTTTTTCTATGCTATTCTTAAAGAGTTCATTGCCAGATTTCATTTACACTTGAATGCAATTTTTCGTTTCAACAATGTTTAGGGATATGAATGGAGAGAGGTCAATCGTCCAAAGAAACATTGGACGCTGTTATACCTCACACTACTTAACTACAAGTAGTCGTACTACTTTTAACAACTAGTCAGTTGCCGAATTATGCCATTTTCCTCCTCTTACCTTCTTAACTCTCACATCTTTCTATCAATTCAATTTCTGACTTACCACTTCTACTTTACTTTCTCGTCATCTGTAACCCATGCGCATCCAACCCGTACAAACTCAAAAAAGCACACTAGGTGTAGTAATATTTAGACGTTGTTTAATCAACTACAGCAGGGGTGGCCAAACTTTTCAGCAGGCGGGCCAAATTTAAGAAATAACATTTCCTGCCGGGCCACACACCTAACATTTTTGTGTTGAATTAAAGTAAATAAGCAGGCGTCCTGCAGCTTCAGCCACATCGTGGCGTCCCACAATGGCGTCCACGTAGTTGATGCCGACTCATGATGTAATGCTCTTTTGGTGACAGTACAATAATTTTTTGCTCGTTTGACCTAGCTCCGCGGGCCGCAACAACACTCCCGGCGGGTGTCACATTGGCCACCCCTGAACTACAGTGACGTGCGGTCCAACCTACCTAAACAATCAGTTTTTACCCACTCCCTGCAGTTGAAAACAAAATCCAACTTGTGCAGCCAAGTTGCATTGGACACACCAGTTCTCGTGAGATCCTGGAAGTTAAGCAATGCAGGCCCAACTTAGTACCAACATGGGTGGTTGGTGAAGAACGTTGGGTGCTGCAAATTTCCCCTCACCTACATCCTCTGCACCTACCTCCCCATCTCCCGTGAGCAGCCTCCTAAGGGTTCGGCCTGTTATGGCTGCTTGGCTTACTCCCCAACCCGTTAGTGTAACATAATACATAATATATCAAGAGTAAATATACATTCTGTAAGGAAATTAAATAATAAAGTAAACTCAACCTGAGTATCACTCAACCACCAGATTCTAATTATACGCCTTAAATAAAGAAGGGGCACAAATGCAATGCAAAATAAAACTGCGACACTTACCACTTTAGTGTCGCCATCATAAAGAATGAGATAACATTTCTTACCTGCAAAGAAAAAAAAACAATTAGTATTAGATTCACGATGTACTAGTAGATATCGAGAGTAAAAAACACTGCAAAACTTAATAAAAAAATACATTATACTTTCGCAAATCAAATCTGGGGACCACAATGGAATTTCAAAGGCGCTTTCCACTTGACTGAAAATTAAATCTATGACCAGGGAAGCAAATTTTGCCTTCGAGTAAACGAACCAATGTAAACAAGAAAATTAAATAAGTTTATGCAAATCAAGATAATTAATTTTCTTCATTGTGAAAAACGGAAGTGCTGTGGAAAAGAGGGAAGGATAAGCATTTTTCTCTGTCAATGAGCAAAGAAACTGTTCAAAGGTTTCCTTCATCGTTCAGGACTCAACCTACATCCGTAAATTTGTTCAGAAAGAAAAAATCCAGTAAATAACCGAACTATAAGAGAAGAGTCCATAAACTGCCATCTAAAAGGATAATAATACTTTACAGTTGAGGTAGATAATTGACTTGAACTACTAATAAAAAAACCAGGTGAGAAAGTCAGTAGGCATGCGCATCCAATGATACCCTCTCAGCACTTTGATTTTCTAGATGTTTACACAGGCTTAACTGAGTGAGATCATCACTTGCCTTAATCCTACATCTTAATATCACTAAGATGTCACTATCATTCAACACATTCTATAATTGGATTTCTTAGTTCAAAGTCTGAACGACGAAGGGAATCAAAAATACAGTAGATTAAGAGCAACGTTCATTAATGAATTTGCATCTATAACTATCGCCAAGAAATGCATCACCTTAAGACATCGTATAGATATTACACACACAAAAAAAACAAACAAAAGATAACGACGTCATCAGTAAGGGGGGAAAAAACGAAGGAAAACCTAGTTACTTAATTATGCAAGGAAAAGCTCCTTCAGATTACATTACGAAATATTACGGAGCTCGATGATTAAATTAAACGTAATGGGAAAGAGACGATGAAAACTGTTAAGACAATGAAGAAGAAATGGCTGAGGGATAACGGTGGAGAAGAGAGAGATATAAGGTAAGATGAAAAGAAAGCACTTCTTAGAAATGACATCAAAGGCATGCTTACGATATCAATCAAACAAAACCGTATGACAAAGTATACACGCACTAATCCACATCTGGGACCTTATCAATATCTTCCTAGCAAAAAAAAGGGGTTTCAATCAGTCAACAATGGGCAGCATCGTGCAGTTGCTCAAAGAAAATTTTCGTTGGCAACATTTTAATCTTGAAGATCTTATATGAATCATAATTTCTACTCTTTTGCAGCTAGAGATTTTACAATCACGAGAAAGAAAAGACAGGAGATGGAGAAGGGGAAGAGATTATCAAGAGTGAAGATGGATGCATCATGATGTCCAAACAAAGGAAGTCCATTAAAAGACGTTTTCTCGTCTGTTCAATATTCAACATCAGAAAAGCATTCGATCTTGTTTCAGAAGTTGCAAAGCAACACTTTCAAAACTGGTTACTTCCTTCTCACCGTAAAAAATTGAGCTTCTCCTCAAAATGATTTTAAAAAGGATATTATGCAACAAAAGCTAATTTTCTTAAAAGTTCAACATAGATGCTTGCCTGTAGTTCGCTCCAGGGTCACTTCCAGTACATTATCAAAACTTTCTACAGTTCATAAAGATATGGAATTCAAATCCTACGAAAGAACATCACCGTGATGCGATGGTCATTGAGGAAGAAAAGGTCAAGGATTTAGGAAATGAGCGGCAGACGTCAGGACGTTGTCGTCCTGGACTCGACCTACACTTCGTCGAACTTGCCGCGCTAAACACGCGTGCAGATCGGTAAAATTTTCAGGTGTAGGAGAAATTTGTCCTCCGGGAGGAGTTGGCTTTCAGGACATGACAGGCCGACATTAAATAATCACACAAGCAAAATCAATATCGTTTTGAAATGGGGAAGCAAAAGGGAGTTTAGTCGTGCAGTTTCACGACTAATGTTGATAGCCATAATTACGTTGTCAAATCAAAAATATTTATCGAAATTCACTCAATTTTCGAAGGAAAAAGGGACGAAGCAAAGAGGGCCAGTGAAAGTTGACCAAATAACAATATTAACTGTTGGAAATGAGAGAAGGAGAGAAACCAGCCCGCGACAGCTGCATCATTTCAGAAAGTAACACAATATAGAAAACAAAGCTGCGGAAGATGGAAAAGTGAGTTAACTACAGACACCAACACATAAATAGAAAGAGAACACAAAAGTGCGGCAATGGACCATATTGACAAATATTTTCAAACCGCAAATACATCAATATCGCAAGAAATTCGGGTGTCGAAAGCAACCAAACAACAGAGAAATATTAAAATGTCAAATCATTACGGTCATGTATTCAAATTACCAACATTGAAATGCAAACCACATCACACAAATAATTTTTTCCGGTATTTCCAGATGCCAAAGTGACTTCATCTATCACAAAATGAATTTTCGCTATTTTCTATTGACGCAGTAACAACAACCACTGCTAACATTTTGCGCAAATGCACAGATTCTAGTGCAGCATTTTCATTAGTATTAGAATAAATTACGTTCAGAAATGGCATAGGCTCGAACCTGAGCTCAAACCTCTAATAAAGCTTAAAATTCCTGCTGAATGGGGAAAAAGTGATGATTTCTTAAGGAATTACAATGCCCATATCAATAAGCAAGTGTATGTACACTCCCACAAGTTCCCTCTTTTGATCAGCAGACGGCCAAGTGTACTGACAGGGAAGAGTTTACCAGTCTTACGACCTTATGGCAGTGTTGAGATTGGCTTATTTCTTTATTTAGGGTCGATCTGTCAACCTAAAAGATAATTTATTATGAGAATGTTGGGAGCACATTTTTCCTAATGTAGCAGGGTCTGTGGTAGGAAACACACCTTAAGAGGCCAGGCCACAGAGTTATGCAATCTCTGAACACACTGGAAGTTTCTTCATTGATCTCCATCTGTCCCAGGAAAAGCATCAAGATGTTGCCAGGAGTAGGCGCCGATTAGTGCAGGATACCCATCAGGAAGAAAGGAGTATAATCTGAGAGATAGAACCTGACAGCGGTAGAAAGACAGGGTAAGGGACTGGGACACTTGGAACTCTTGATCGATAAGAGTAGGCAGTGATCCGGCTACCTGTTTTCATATCACATGATCAGGACAGAGATAACGAGTCCTGCAATTTGTTCATTTTGCTGCATTTTAAATAATTACACTTGACTGCCATCAAAATATGCTGAGGATTCTTTTTTGAACTGACCGTAATTTTCAGTCGGGATCTAGTTTAGATACTGAGTAGGAGAGACGAAAAATTTTGGAAAGCAACTCAGCTGGCTGGTACACAACATCCTAAAACGATGTTCACTTGAGCGTTGGCAAGTGGTTATTGGCAGTTAAGATGGCTGGGGCAATTGTGGAAATATTGGCCGTTCCGTTTCACTTTGGAAAACAATGAAGGTTGCAATTCAATTCATGTAAAAACATAAATGTAATTGGATTCAAATGCAAGTCACTGCAACAGAGTCTTCAACAGCGTAATAATTACAAATCATCTTCTAAAAACAACAGAGAAAAGAAAAACAAAAGAGGCAGATCCCACAAGCAATTTATCATTCATTACATTTCATTCAGAGCGGCTTGCGAGCACAAGCAGTCGTTGAGAAAGTCGCACATTGCAATTACCACCATACAAACATCAAACAAACAAAGAGAAACTGAAATTTTAATATGATGATCCAGTTAAGATAACAACAACGCACATTCGTAAGAAATTCAGCTCATGGTAAAGTAAATCTTCTAGCTTCATACTGTTGTGTCAATAATAAACAGAATAAAAATTTTATAACAACTTGCAAAATAGGAAAAAAAATATTGTTTCTCCTTAAATATTTGTTTAAAACAGGCCGGCAGCAAGTAAAAAAACAACCACCTGCATTTTTAGTACAGAGAAGTATCTGTTCAATGAACCGAAAATAATACAACTTTGCTTTAACAGAGAAATCTCAGTCACCACCATCTTCATCATCATCAGCGACCCCTATTCCATAAAAATGTTAAGGGAGGGTTTGGAATTGGGATAGAGGAAGGAAAGAGAGAAAGATGAAGGCGAAAAAAAAAACAATCGAAATGTGAAGTGAGTTATTGAGTGATGTGATAACGTGGACAATCTACTTATGAAGTAATTTACCGCTGCCAGGTGAATCTCTACACACCGGGATATTTTGTCGCCCTACACGCACATTAGTGACACTGTATACATCACACGTATCCAGGACATCATTTTCCTTTCCCAGGACAGATATTTCCTTTTCGCCAGAAAGATGCCACTCCCTTAGATCAGTATGGAACCTGAAACTAAAACACTGAGCTACCCACACGTCCTCTTCTACGGACCTTTAGGCTTTACCTCCTGATGGAAGACCTTTCCTAAACGGAAAGAAAGACAGAGGCAGATGGTAACCTACTGCCATCTTAAATGGAAATAACCTGCGTAGAGAAGAAACACCCTCTACCAAGTAACCTACCGAAATGGGTAAGGTTTTGCCTTACTATCTGGAACTAAAGGATACTTAGTCAGAAGTTGAGAGGACTAAGATCGGGGATGAAGAGGTGGAAGAACTGAAGCTGAAACAGACTGTAAGTGATCTGCTCAGGCGAACAACAAGCGATTTCAATGGCAATCAGACACACCGATATATGATAGCAAACTTCGGTGAGTAGCGAAGCAGTAACAGCATCACAAAAGACCAATAGTGATAAAGTATTATGTACTAAATAAAGGAGGAGGGTGGAAGGGTAGGGGGACGAACCCACTTCTCTTTTGGAAGACGGGTAACGAAAGATATTAACATTTAACCTCGATCGTCACAAATCTTTCACGAATAACAGGACTTGTAATTAAAAAGATTGCAAATGGCTGTAAGAAAACAAATTTATATGTCTGCCATACAAGAAATCCTGAAGAAGAAGCAACAGCAACTTTCTTGCCTTTTTTAAAGCAATAACGATGTTAATGACAGTCAGAGCAGTTGCAAATGCCAGAAGGTGATTACTTTAATAAAATAATATTAAAAAACACCCTGCTGGTGACGACAGAGTAAAAGTGGGACGTGTGTGAGATAGATGAAGTTCCATGGGCCAGCTAGTGAGGAGAAACACCCACACACAAAAAGCTATGATACGAAGAGAAGACAAGTAAAAAAAGACAATGAAGAAGACAGAATTAAGACTCAAATAACTAGTGAGAATGGTGAATTAAATTCCGCAAGTAATTTCTGAGGAAAAAAATGGGAGAGGGAGTGAAAAGGGGAAAGAAAAATCTCAGCTTCAAGTCCTCCTTGCATAATAAATTTTACACGTTTATGAACAAATATTTGAAAAGCAATAAATGACCCAATTCATAAACTTGCTTAATGGGTGTCATCTACAAGGAGAAAATGTGCACCACGTTTTCCTTCATGAAAACATTAAACCAAATAAATTATCCTATTTAATGTACTTCGCATTTCAGAAGAGAGTGGAAGGGGAAAAAGGGTTGCCTAATAATGCAAAGCGGGTGCCTAATGGTTACACACTTGATCAATAGGGTTCCTCTACAAGTTAAACATACAAGGACCTTCCAACTCCGAGAATCGCTGTAAAAGTTCAAGAAGGGGAGAACGAACAGGGATCTTAAATACACATGTGCTCCAGGGATCTGTCAAATTTTTTCTCTGAACAACTGGATTTAAGAAATGTTTGGGATTGAAAAATGAGGTGATTGCAACACTAGCAGGTCTACGAACTTCCCAAGTCCACGATGAGAAAGTTAAGCGAAACCACAAGCTCTAAATTTCATGAAACACACAGAGAAAAACAATACAGAAGAGAAAGACAAACAAGGAGAGGCGAGAGAGAGAAAAAGAGTGTGTGAGGAGAGATAGTGGGTTGATAAATACTGTATTTTAAACTGCTAAATGCAAAATTTCACACAATTACTACAATCCATGCCCGATACATTAATTGCTGAGAAGTCCAGATTCGATCGCGGCTCAAAATGAATCTCTCCCCAAAAAATTCATAATAACATCGTGTGCCCCACCTATGAAAAGAAAGTTTAACTTCCTCATTTTCACCCAAATGAAATAAATTTATGCTTCAGACGCGTCTAACAACAAATTTTGAACATCTTTGCTTTAGACCTACAAAGTGCCATTTCTGGCCGTTCCAAAACCATTCTCACACAAATTATTTTCAAAACAGCTTCCCCACAATAAGGTGTTCCCAGGATGGAGGAAGTTCCCAGAGCTATAATGCAGCAGACATCACATACTTCTAGGTTACAAAATTATTTACTCATTTCGGATAAGATGAACATTTCACGCCTATGATGGAGCAGTAACTTAGGTTGGACCACGCAGAAAAATACAAAAAACAAAAACAAAAAGAACACAAAGGAAAAGAAAACGTGCAAAACAGAAAGGTAAAGAGGGGAAAGATTTGGAAGATGACTAATCAATTGGCCTGCTGCTGACAGTTTGCCCCAACGTCTTTGGATGTCTTGGACGATGTTAATAGGATACATCGGTACGGTTACATGGCCATTTATGCGTTGAGCATTTCTGAGACCTGGGGTCATTTCACTTAACCAATTACAATGAGATAATCGCCTTCAACGTGCTCATTTCTTGCCTAAAGCCCAGTTTACACCAGAAGGGTACTCAGCCAAGACGGTGAACTAGGCCAAGTACTCGTCTGGTACAAAGTACAGTTAAACGAATAGTCGAGTGGATAGAAACCGTTTTCATTCACTCGGCCGAGAGGTTAACTCCACCAGTAAGGGTGCTTTACTGAATGACGTATTTGCCGTGTGTAGACAACCAACGCTGAGCGTTTGGTGGTAAAACCTCTATTTGGGGGCCTTGTTGGTGGTTAGTCAGACAAAACCACTCGGCCCAAGAATAAAACGAGTTTCTCGGCCAAATACTCGTTTGGTGTAAACTTGGCTTAAAATCGGGTATCCATGGGCTCAGAATGCCAATGGACGTACAAAAGTGTGGAAAGCACGTAACATTAACGAAGACAGCAGAAAAGCAAATTGCAAATCAGGGGCAAAACGTAGGGCAGTGATCATACGCAGTGCAAGATTTAGATATTGAGAGGTCCTAGGCTATTTCAATTTTGAGGACCTTTCCTTAATTTTTGAAGCCCTTTGGACACTCCCAGTCGATAGAGGAGCTCAGGGTATCTCTAATGACTAAAGATGTGGGCCACTGGGAGAGGATTCCAACAGCAGTCACACAGTTTGATCTCGTCTCTCTTATGGTAGAGATCTTGACAATTCCATCGCAGGAAATTTACCATCATGTGGTCCTATTAGACTTTGCCTTGTTCCTTCTATTTCTCTGTGCCATTGCAGGGAGAGGGAAGCCTAGATGTTGGTCGCCTTCCTCCATTTCGAAGGAGGAATCCCCAGCATGCCCTGGTGGGGGGTATACTGCCACCAAGAACCATGCATAAGACCATAAGACCAAGAGATCGTTGTCTCTTGTTAAGGGCAGAAGGGCGGCCGCTTACCATCTCCATGATACCAGTCTCCATGATTTCAATGGCACTGGTCCCACTTATTTGAGTGGGACCGTGCCCTGCCGTCTTCCAGTTCTTTACATGTCGGAGAAGAAGAAAAAAGGGGTGGGGATTTGAGAGGCCCCCAGCCTCGAATTACCCGGTGTTTCAAATTCACTGCCCGTAGCCCCCGTCCAAAAAGGGAACGCACATTCGGATAGTTTGGGTTGCTTTGGTAGGTAACCGCCAGGGGGTATAACCCTCGAGTACCGGATCAATAGCATCGGGGGCTAAATACGCATATCCCCGGCGCAATTTTCATTTTTCAGTGTCAATGTCGACCCAAAATTTAGGTGGGTAGGCTTATTTGGCGGTCACCTCAGAGAGGAGCGTACGTTGCCGAGTCCAGGGCACGAACAGCAGGCATCATCCGTGAACAGGCGTTATCACGGGAAATTCGCCCCGTTTAGTCGCCTTTTACGACATGGAGGTAATACAGTGTGCCAATTCTGCCCTGGGGAACTCACGGGGGCTAGTGTGTGGCGGCAGACCAACGAAAAAGCGAAAAGAAGTGGGAGTCGTGAAAAGTAAGGGGGACGCTAGTGAGTAGTGACGAAAGCGACTAGAAAGTCGACAAAAAACTCTAATTCAATTGTATCGACTGCCCTTCTCCATTGGCAAGGAGGAGGAGGAGAGACTCGTGGAACGGTACGTTAACTCTCAATTCATCTGTTACAAATGAACCTTATAAATTCCCAGGTTCTCCCCCTCCATTTCAGTCCCTTTCTTTCTGTTGCCTACTTCCAACACAGACTCTAGATTACATATGGAGGTAGTGGATAACTAAATGAGGCAGTAACAAAATCAAGTCTTACGCACGGGTACGCACACACAAGGGTGATGAGAGGTGGTTAATAAGTGGAAATTGTATTTGGGACAAAACAGATATAGAAAGGCAAAAAAAAAATTCCTTCGTTATCTATCCAGTTTAAATAGCGGTTAAAACAAATCAACAGTGAACAGAAAATTCTCCCCAAGTGCAAGGACACGTGGTCATTTTCCCATTAAAATCTTCATCCTCATTTTGTAATTGACTGCTGCTGCCAATTCCACTACTCTATGTCGTAATAAGCATTGGTGATGGTCATTTGATGTTTCAGTCATTAATTAGCAGCAGTATACAGTAGCTTGACCCTTTGTAGTCCTTCTAGCTCTAAAAACCCTCCCACGCACTGCATCTCTCCTGTAAGTTGTAATTCACCCATTTTTTTTTTCAAGAAGCACTAATTTCGGGAGAAATTAATTGGGCCACATCATAAATTACAACGCACACCAGTACAGTACAGTGCATATAATAAACACATTTCTGAATTGCAGTGGGAATATTCAATCATCATCATCTTACCCTCCTCCCGTCTGCGGCGGGGTCGGGTCTGCGGGTCTTATCCTCCACTCTGGCCTATTCCCCACCAAGTCCCTCTCAACCCCACACGTCTCCGTGTCCCTCTGCACCACCTGCTCCATTTTGGTCTTCCCCTACCCCTGGTGCCCTCTATAAGTGGGAATATTCAATAATAAAGGGAAAATGAATTCTATTAATTTCACGTAGAACATAATGAAATTAAACATAAATTTAACGCTTGCACTTTTATCTCAGTCCAGTAAACCCAGGAGTATAACATTTTAAGCAATTAATTTTACACCTCATTTATTATCGAGGAAATTATACATACATAGAAAGAGTGATATGAGTTAATTTGCTCTCTTTTGCAATCTAGATTGGAAGATGGGGTTCCTCCTTCGTGATCAGGCCACGCGAGATCGCTTCCAGTTTTCCTCACCCACGTACTTTGCAGATCAGAGTGAGAGAGGAGAGAGAAAAAGAGGATGCCACAACCCGTGGGGAGCGGCGAGTTGCGTTGGACACACCAGTTCTCGTCTGATCACTGAAGTTAAGCAACGCAAGCCCAGTTAGTACTGACATGGGTGGTCGCTCGGGAAAGCTGGGTACTGCTAATACCCAATAATCGTCGCACTAGTGTAGTGTCTGTGCAGGATATGCATTAGAACTATACAGTGGACGGGTCTCTAATGACCTTGTAGTTGACGGGACCTTAAACTCCAAACA
>JAAFCE010001036.1:24640408-24757009 GCA_013389805.1 Trigoniulus corallinus
GTGGGTGGTCGCTCGGGAAAGCTGGGTACTGCTAATACCCAATAATCGTCGCACTAGTGTAGTGTCTGTGCAGGATATGCATTAGAACTATACAGTGGACGGGTCTCTAATGACCTTGTAGTTGACGGGACCTTAAACTCCAACAAACAACAACAACAATCCGTGGGATGTGTGCTGGGTTATCGCCACATAAATGAAGACTTCCTACACGAAAATCATGGAGCGGAGAATTGCGTTGGACACACCAGTTCTCGTCTGATCACTGAAGTTAAGCAGCACAACCCCAGCTAGTATTGACATGAGTGGCCGCTTGGGAAAACTGAGCACTGCTAATACCCAAGAATCGTCGCATTACTGTAGTGTCTGTGCAGTCTCTGCATAAGAACTACTGTATGCTGTGGACGGAGCTCTAATGACCTTGTAGTTGAAGGGCCTTAAAACACCAACAAACAAACAAACAAAAACGAAAATCATGGATAGATCAAGAAAGTTCCAAGTGGAAGGAATCAATTCTGTCGTTTCGTAAAGAGCGGAAGCCTAGAAAACCTGAATGGAGTGTTTGCTCTACACATTTTTTGTCAGGATGCAATTCTGGCTCCTCCAGATGAATAATTATGAGTGTGGTGGAATTCATCACAAAACTGGAACGAAAAACCACATATGCTTTCCAAAAAAAGTAGGACAGTCGATATCCTATTTGCTACGGTAAGAAACCCTACTTAATCTTATAACTCTGAAATCAACCCCCCCCCTCTTCTTAAAATACACAATTTTAAGGAGCTTAGTATGAGAATAGATTTCCTAAATTATAGTTTGTAAGGGCTCTAACTTCAACAACATCTTTCAGTCATTTGCATAATTATTTCAGATACATCATCATCCTCAGTAATCATCAAACTAATCACTGTCACTACCATCATCAGTGACGTCATGCCATCAGCGCCACCAAGGGAGTAGAAAAAAATGTAATGAAGAAACTGTAGAACTAATTTTGTCACATTGGTGAATTTGAACGACGCACTTTGAAAACCATTTCAAGATGAATAATTCAACACTACAGCATATATCTAGATGTGTGCGAGTATATTCAATTTAAATGTGTCTGAAACCACTTTACGTACGTAGGAAACCCTTTCACATAGACAAAAGAAGCCTTAGTGATCTCATCATCTTTACATCAATAACACGCAGAAGTTAACACCATTTCACTGCCTGTAGTCTAGAATCTACAGTAGATAAATCAAAATTTATAAATTCAGTACACAGTAAAAATCGTTGTACATATTAGTAACTGCCAACATTGGTAGATCAAAATATAAAGTTTCTCAAGTTGCCACTTGAATTAGAAATGCTCAGGCTCAAGCCGTTTACTTCCTAATTCTAGTCGGTGATTATAAGCACACCTAACGTCAGGTGACAAGCAACAGCCATGGTAATGTGGGTCAACAGGAAATACTCAAGAAAACAGTTGTAATCAGGACATCTATCCACGACTGTATTGTTTCAGCAGCACTGAACAGTCCCGAGTCCGGGATTTCAAAGCAGGGGAAGAGTGGAAAGAAAGAGACAGAAGAAAACATTAGGAACTTTTGCGGGAGATCTTGTAAGGTCGCTTGACACAACTGGGAGCGGCGAATGGCGTTGGACACACCAGTTTTCGTCTGATCACTGAAGTTCAACAGCGCAACCCCAGCCAGTACTGACTTAGGAGAAACTGGGTTCTGCTAATACCCAACATAGTCGCATTAGTGTAGTGTCTGTTCAGTTTCTGCATCAGAACTATGCTGTGGACGGGGCTCTAATGACCTTGTAGTTGAAGGGCCCTAAAACACCAACAAACAAACAAATTGACACAACTGAATGTAATCGACCTCATGCCATAAAGTTAATATGTAAATGACAACAGTTGCCACAGAGGCTACTAATTTTCATATCATCTTAAATGTAGTATTGTCTTACCGACCAGGAGTCTTACCAATGTCTAAACTCATTCAAACGCCTGTTAAATTTAAAGCAACTAAAAGATGCTGGTCAAGAGGAAACCGGATCAACTGCCGACCTGCCGTTGACCATCAAATAGAGGAAACACAATCAATCAAAATTGCCATTATCGACACTTTTCCCAGCAAAAATGACATCCTGTCATCGTCACAAGTGGAAACCAATATACGGATGTGTGTAAAATGCAACTAACAACTTTCTAGCTCTACTTGGGCTAGTGGAAGTCTAAGAGCTGGAAGACAAGCAAGGAAAAAAGATTCAAAACTACATAGAGCACTGCTTTATAAGAACTGAGCAAACAAGCAATAAAAATCCATCTCCTGGTAGTACGTAACATACTCTTATTTTCGTAGGCGATACAGAAGAATTCGTATAAAAATAAATCGCGCGCGAAATGAAGGTTGAATAATACGCATAGTATATAGAATCAACCTCCCATTTTACCTCATCAAAAAAAATACTTCCCTAATGGCGTTAGTTCCGGTTTCTATGACAACAGGCTACTTTAACAGGGCCTTTGTGTTTTTTCCTTTATACGGACACATTAAACTTTATCTACCGTCACCCAGTTTGACATTAAAAAACATTAAATGGGAATTAAGCAGTTTGACTTCCCGTTTTTTTAATATGGATTACTGCATCGTTCACATGAGTATTATTATAGTATTGGAAAAGGAGGGGGTGAGAGAAGAAGTAAGATCCCAAGAATCAATATCATTATATATATTTTTCCTATATCGGGTACCCCTCAGTTCCAACAATAACAACAACGGCAAAACTCAGTTAAAGGCCCCTTCATGAATAGTTGAATGATACCATCATAACATTCATCACTATTCTCTCCTCAGACACTTTTCCAACTTAGAGCCTTCGTGACTTCGGTCGTTTTAAAAGAAAGATGGAAACCAATTAAAGAGCCTCACACCTGGGCGATGTGCACACAACCTAAGATAATTATAGCCTGTACAAAACATTAAAGGGTTAGAATCCTAAACATTGATTCAATTTCAGTAGAGAGTAACTGCCATGAGGCGGAAGATTGTCAGAATGCCGTCTGATGGGCGCAATGATGTCTTGAGCACCATATTCCAAAATTCGATGTCCTGTGTACTCATTTGGCCCTTTGCATCGTCGCCTTTGATTCTTAGTAGTACCTCGTAGGAGGTAACCAACAATAACATTGTGAGGAAATTTATACTCCTTCCCAAGTGGCTAGTTAGGTAGCTGAGGTAAGGCAACAACATCACTAATACAGTGTTAAACGGGTAAAACCAAGTGTTGTTGTCTGTCTTACGGTGGATATCTTCATGAAACAACTTGCTTTCACAAAGGGCTATCAAATCCTTACAAACCATATCATCTTGAAAGATACAGAAATGAAAGGGCTCCAAGGAATTCAAATGAAAGAATAATAACTTCACTAAAAAGTATATCACCGATGTATAAAGAAAATGAGAGGGCGGGAACAATATAATAATTGAGGAAGAAAAAAAGGAAGCATTGCAAATTTCAATCTTAAAGAGTTGCATAAATATTAGCCACCCCTCTTGCTTCTCCTTGTTCGTCCTCCTCTTCACAGCCTGTCTCACTTTTTATCCCTACAGCTTTCATGGGAAGTTGCCTCCTTTTATGTTATATTTTATCTACAACCACACATGATTGCAAATTTTAATCGAATTATTGCTACGGAATATATATATTTATATAAAGTGTTGATGTTGAATTTGAAGTAAGGCATAGGCACCCATAGGAAAGAAAAAAATTTATGATTTCCTCCCACCTTCAAAATAATCCATACATATATACTTAAATATTTTGCACCAAATTGACAGCTTTTTTGTTCCTCTTCCCCTCACATTTGCATTTCCGCCGACGTAAAATAGTTTATGCCCAAGACACTTCTCCAAATATATGCACATAGATTCCCCAGTCAGGGTGCTGCTGTAGCAGTAACACTATAAAGTGAAGGAGAAGAAGGAAGTGAGCAGGAGGGACTAGGGATAAATCTCAACATCCATCCCTTTATACCATTTATTTCTTTTATCATTTCCACATATAAAATAGTAAATATGCAAAGCGTGTCAAACCATGCTGCCATTTACCAGCAAAAAAGGCGAGGAAAGTGCGCTGATAGTTTTTAAAAATCTCAGAGTACCAAGACTGGAGAAAGAAAAAAAACTGAGGAGGGAGAGGTGCAGCACAATGCCACATTTACAATTGATGTGCATTCACTATATAAAATAGCAGCTTCAGTCTGTACACGACCGTGTACAAACGTTCAGTATGCAAAAGCACACTGCAAATATAAAACATCACGCTTTATCATTTAGAATAAGTATAAGATAAGTCATTTTATTATGCAAAACACGTCTCCCAGTTTTGCTGGCACTTCCACCTCATACTAGAACCTCTTCCCCCACACTCCCATTTCCCCTTCTTGAAACACCCTCCCGTCTCTATCAAAACTACTGTTGCTGATGCCGCCACCATTCTTGAAAGATGTTACTTGCAACTGATAATTTGACCCTAAAAAGTGAGCTGAGAATAAAGACAGAATGAAGATAATCCATTTAAAGATGCCATTTGGCATCCCAGCACGTCTCAGGACGCGGATGAAAGGGTTGCACAGTTGCATATGGTGGTCGTGGACTTGTAGCAAGCAAACCCGCGGTCCAACACTGCGACCTTAAAAGTTCCCTTCCTTTCTTCCCTCTTCTTCACACTTCTGCCCAGTTTTTTTTCTTATTCTTCTGCTTCCTTTCGGTCCACGTACCTGACCACGTCGTAGGCGGGAAATGGATTCGAAAGAAAGGGGAGAAAAAAGATGCTATTTGACATTTTTAGCCCCAAATCGCCACGCTCCTTCGTTTTCTAGAAATACTGTAATCAATAATTGTTGAATGATATTCCTATTCTGCAACAGACTTTCTCTATCCTTTTCAGCCCTAGGCTGGAAAGAAAAAAGTTAAGATTGAAGGAACTGTTTGATCAATGTGATACATTACTGAGAGCATGGAACAGTGAGAAAGATATGTAAATGAATGACAAAAAACAAGTGTGGACATGTCATAGCCAGGAGTGAAAACGTTAGCTATTTAGGAATAGTGTTTTTTAAAATAAAATCTGCCCCGAGACAAAATGTTGTCAGAAAAACTGTCAAACGAACTACCAGAATTGGCCATCATGTAGAGACACACAAGAGTTAACACTGAAGAAAAAATGTTTTTCAATCTATACTATACAACCGGAATCCGTTCTACCCCGGAAGGAAATTGAATGGAAATATTCATTCTACCACTGCAGAATTGAAGTACAGTACTACAGTCAGCATGTGACGATGACCGGTGCACGCCTAGTCCATCCAGCAACAACAGCACCTTTGGTCATGCAACAAAAAAAATCTTGCTTCTATAATTCATTTTTCTCCAAATTTACAGCAGGCAAAACATGAATAACGACAATAAGTTTGATTTGAATACATACATGGATTTTTATATCCTAGTTTTGCTGACATTCTCCTCTGGCGTTCATCGAAATATCTAAGCTGATGTCCACACTTTGGTCCATTATCTGAATGCATGTTCCGGTCAAGTCAGGTCAACGTTATAAACTAGAGTGTCACTTTTTTCCCCAAGAAACCCGTTTCTCATATCTTTTCACAAACGTATTAGGAGGAGGTATATAAATGCCAATATCTTGTCACATCTCTGATAGAAAACATCATAAAACAACATTGCAGAGGTCGCGTTCCTAAAGTTAAGCAGGAGACTGTTATAAAAAAACGAATGCTAATATGTGTTAAAGTGCTAGAAAATTTTTCCAAACATAATCTATGATTGTTTATCATATTTTAATAACAAACACCAAACAAATGAATTGATAGAAAAATTCCTTTCCAAGAAAGTAATCTTCAGTTACTTTCTCGTTACATTCTCGTTCAATTTCCTCCGTATCAGCCTCATAGCTTGCAACATCTCTCAGGTACTTTTTCCAACCAATTTGTCACAGATGTTCACAAAGCACGTCCCACAATTAAGCTGATAAGAAAAACAACTTTTTTTTCGGTTCGTTGGTGTTTTAGGGCCCTACAGCTACAAGGCCATTAGAGCCCCGTCCACTGCGTCGTTCTAATGCAGAGACTGCACAGACACTACGCTAATGCGACGATTTTTGGGCATTAGCGGTACCCCGTTTTCCCAAGCCGCCACCCGCGTGAAGAATCACGTTGTCTAGACTCATGCTGCTTTCTTATTAATTCTTGTACCTATCACAGAGGCGCAAAAGCAACTCCAAACCGTTTTCCAGGCTATGACAAAGTCGGGCACCCTTCTTCTCAGTCTGAATGGATATAACGATGCCATATTGGACAGGGTTTTTCTGCAGCCGGTTGCCAACCAAATCTGCAACCCCTATGCTTATTTATCGTCGGTCTAGTGTTCGTTGGAGAATTCCACCAACGCCAAAGGGGCGAGCTCCTACACCTGGAAATTCTGTCTCCTCTCCACACACGGGACCTCGGTTATACTTCTCATCCGAAGGAAGGAGCACTCGGGACATCTCTCTTGTCCGAAAGACGCCAACCACCTCGGTTCAGTATCGAACCTAGAACCACTGATGCAGTTATCAAGTATGCTACCCACTGCACCACCGAAGCGAAATGTACCATTACAGAGATGGTTATCAGAAAATTGTAACAGATATTAGGAGTACCAATAGAGGGGTGTATTCATTACAGAGGTGAACCGTTGAGAGGGGTAGTAATCACATAAACTCTACGGGCAAATAATCAGTGCCTGAAGAAATCGTACCGATATGAGGGTTGTGCTCATCACCAGTGGCTTCTACAGTGTTAAATGTCCAGTCAAACCTATCATCTGAATTTGCACAGATGTGGTCTGCTTGTACAGACTCAAAGTATACAGGTACAACAGTTTGTCTCAGACACTTGACAGTTTAAAGATAACTTGTCGGTTCTCGAAGGCCATTTATAGACGATTTAGGGTGGAGGAGGGGGTTATGTGCAAGAGCCATTGCAAACAAGACATAACATCGCATCTTTACTTCCCACTCGAGGAAAGGTGAATATCAGGAAACCTTGGACACAATTGGGAACAGAGGAAGTAGACAAAAAGCTGTTTTATTCACCATTACAGCCACAGTTTCCTCAACATTTTAAATACCTCTCCCAAAATTTTACATTAAAATGATTTCATTATTTAAAAAATGATTTAAAAAGATGATTAAATAAATTGACCATCATTTTACAGATGTAAATAGTCAGAAAGCCAACATTAAATTGCAGGTAGTCAGAGGTGGTGGTCGACTGTGAAAAAAATGAACAATTCATATCTTTTGCAGCTGCTGCCAGGTAGGCATACGTCCTAAGAATACAAAATTTCTTCAAAAGAGAAAAATAGATCGTTAACAATTTTAAGAAACAAAAAAACCTCTTTCATCCATTTTTCTACAGAGAGATATAAAGCTTTTGGATGTTGGCTTTGCACCAACAAAACATTTTCAATTCTTGAAAAGAATATCTATAAATAATTTTCTAGGTAGAACTTCATCAACCCGTTATGTCATCCTCCATAGCTACTTTGCATCAATTCCGTCGAGTAAAGGCCTGCATTCTTTTTCTAGTGTTTTCTATTTCCTTCTTACTTTTCATCAGGATCACAACAATAACAGTAACAAAAAAAATTGACTTTTGAAGTGAAATAAACGTGAGAGCAATACAACCCCATCTCAACTGAATCACGAAATTATGGGAGATAGATTCCATCAGGGCTTTGTTTCTTTGGAGAGAAAGAAAGGGAGGGTGATATACGAAGCAAAACTATAGTGTCTTAAGATATTATTTCGGTCTAAGGTCCCATTTGGTGTCTTTCGACTTTTGACGCAAAATGATGAGTCTATTTCCAAGAACCAAAAGTGATCCCATAGTGATTTGCATTATAATAATAATCACCATATTACACACAAAAACCAGTACTTAAAATTTCAGGTCACACTCCTCAACTGACACCTGAGATATAAACGATTTTCTGCATCACAACTTTCTAAATAAAAAAACTTCAAACAGTACATATATATTTAATCACATACCATCATACGGATTAAGGTACAATTTCTTGGAATAAGATTAGAAATTTCTCGGAGAAACAGGGAAAAAACGATAGGAGCAAAAGGAGAGTCGGAGGGGCAGGTATCGAGTTTTATAAAACACACCATGCCCTCCTTTCAGTGGCATTCCGCACTCCAACCAAAAATACAAGGCTCAGGAGACTAGAGTTTCACTTGAACTCAAGAAAAAAGCTGTGATGTACTCAGCTCCCCTTCAATTTGAAAGGTTATGAGAGTAATACTCATTTAAAATGGCGAGTCATTCACAAAATCCGTAAATAATATCCAGTCGGAAGTACGTTTGTCTACTAACCAAGGGATTAATTCAGCAAAGAACACATCTCGGGGTTATGGATTGCTGGATTAATTTCATGGATTGGGGAGTAAGCCAAGCAGCCATATCAGGACGAACCCTTAGGAGGCTGCTCACGGGAGATGAGGAGGTAGGTGTAGAGGACGTAGGAGAGGAGAAATTGGCAGCACCCAACGTTCTTTACCAACCACCCACGTTGGTACTAACGTGGGCTTGCGCTGCTTAACTTCAGTGATCTCACGAGAACTGGTGTGTCCAAAGCAATTGGGCTGCACCAACGCAACAATTAGCTTGATTTCTTTGGCGCAAGTACATAAATTGCACTGCTTCGGAGGTCTTGATATTCTCTTACAAAATCTCAATGAAATAAAAAAAGGGGCGCTAATGACCCCTGTGTGTTGTCCATAGTCTAATCACCTTAAGCAAAAGCTTTTTTTCTCATTTGTGTTGCGACCACATGTCCTGTCTTGCCTCAGGCTCTTCAATACACCTTCAACACTGATTCACTTCTCATAAATAAACATCGCCTGGTGGCTCTTAAAAAGAAAAGATTGTACTAAAAAGATAAAGAATAAACCTACTTCCGAAGAAACAAAAACAACCACGCCGTCAACATCCCACCCAAGCGATATAAAAAAGGGATCCCCTTAAGACTACCACACGGTATGAACGTACAGAATAGAGGCAACACAGGGTTTCCTCGACGACATAGGGTTTCTCGATAAGTGCTGCAAGAAGACAATGGGCAGGGTCTTAATAAGAGAGAGAGACTAGGATAACGATAAAAGAGCACGAACTACTATTAAAACCAGGAGGCCCGTCACCTACAACGATGATTTAGATGAATACCTCATGCAGACAGTTGCAAAATAGCACAACTGAGACGCTTTTCACAGACCTCAGAATCAGGTAGCACTTCGCAGGTGAACAGGTTTTAAGTTTTATTAGTTAATTTTAAAAATAACACCATGCTTTTTATTTTTCTGTTCGAGGCCAAACAGAGGGGAGTAACTTAAAGAAGAAAAAAGTGAAGAGAGAATGGATAGAGAATATTCTGGAAAAACGTCTTTTTCCAGAAGTACTTTCATTTCAATTTTGAAGTACAAGTGAAATTTGCTCCAACGTATAACACTCTAAAAATGGCTATAAATAAAAAGTAATTCGATCAAGTGGGCAAAACTTCTGAAATACGGAAGTAGATATAGAACAATGAAAAGGATGGGTCAGAAATGGGCAGACAAGAAGGATAACAAGGAATCACGTTGGGAATCACCTCATCTCCCGCGAGCAGCCTCCTAAGGGTTCGTCCTGTTACGGCTGCTTGGCTTTCTCCCCAACCCATGAAATTAATCCAGTTAATCATCATACCCTTATCCTGCCTGTGGCAGGGTCGGTCCTACGAGTTCTGGCCCTCCACTATCGCCCATCTCCCACTAGGTCTCCATCTACTTCTGTACACTATCGTATCCTTCATACAACCTGCTCCTACGTCTGTTTTGGAGAAGGATAAGTCATGTTCAAACTGTTGGGACTGCCTATATTACACAATAGGGTCTACATTAACGATTGTAAGGACAATATTGCTGGCATCAAATTGACACCACGAAGTATACCCAAGATTAAACAAAATTCGTTATGAAAGAAAAATGACCACTGTGATTACCATACTGCTTAGGTCACTAATAAACAGAAGTAGAACTACGAACCGGTCATTCAGTGAACATTAGTCGCCACACCTGGGTGTAGTATTCGATACTGCACGATAGTCGACCTCCCGAAGACATAAAATCAAAATTATAAAAATATATCACTATAAGACATTGGGACACTGTTGACCTCTTAAGCCAACATTTCTGAACTGCAGTTTGCAGAATTCTAAGAGTTTTAAGAATTCGACGAAAAATTCAAACAATGGATTGGTTTGGAAACAGAAGTGACCCATTTACAGTCGGCTTCTTCCCATACAAAGATCATACAATGCCCATTCAGTTCTGGACAACTTCCGTTTCCTAAGACCTGAAGATTATCTTAAGAGCTCCAGCAAGAGTGAAAACAGAAGAAATAAGCCACTGAGATTTAAATTGTGAACATCTGCCATTTAAAAAGAGAAAACCATCAAAAATAAATTAAATTTCAATAAAATAACGATCTGCGTCTGCACAACTGATCTTTGCAAAGATCAATTCTTTTTATAAATTTTACCATTTCAAAAGTTGGTTTAAAACAGCATTAAAATCGAAATGCAGGAGGCAATCACATTTAGAGCAGTGTTTCCCACAGAAATAATGTGGCAAGTTAGTGTCACAACGACGAGGTGGATGAATAATAAAATTACGACACATATTGAGATGGAAAAACAGGAGGTGAAAAGAAGGCCTTGCGGGTTGCTTTTTTGTGTCTCTTTATAGATGGTTATCGAAAATTGAGGTAGGTACTATGAAATGATCAAAAACTTATACACGGTGCAGTTAAAGTATATTTACAACCTAATGCCACCAAGCCATCGCTGCGTACAATCTTTATAAAATCCACGTGGAATATATCAAACAATTCACCAGCAGGGCACAACATCTCTTCAAATGCATTAAGAGACAAGAAAATAAAATTTAAAACTATGCAACTCTTTCTCTCTTTATGTAGATATTAGTAGTCAATCTTCTGCTCGTTTCACTCCACCCCTACATTCACACTTATTTGAAAGAGAAAAAAAACACTTTGAAGGAGCAATCTCTAATTCATCTGATGTCTTTTGCAAAAATGAAAACCAATTCAACCGCACCATGCATTATAAATTTATTTTATAAACTATAGTGACGGCCTTACATTTTTTATGGACCTGCAGAAATACTTGACAGTAAAGCAAGGATAGTAAAAAAGAAAAGAGCACTACTATGCACCTCTGGGCCAACCCAAGAAGGAAGGCAGATATGAAAATACAACAGTGATCTGATATAAAAAAAAAAAGAAAAACAATAAAGACCGACAACCACTTTCTCGATAACTTAAAAGAAATATCAACGACTAATAAATATTTCATCACTGACACGAGACAAACGAAAACAAAATTAACGTTATGCAGTTATAAGATTGGCAAATAAAATAATTATGACGAGAGAGAGAGAGGGGAAAGGTAGGTCACAACAACGTTTCACCTTAAGCACCTCATGTGTCTAGTGGTTAGAAAATAAGATAGGGACACATTCCTTCCATTAAAAGTTTGTTCCTTTGGATATTTGACATCAGCCTGTTATCCATCATGAACACTGAAGTCATCAAATGGAAATTTTGACTATCTAATAATTTTTTCAGTCTCAAACCTCATCTGGCGGAAGGTGAGGTTTCTACACCTAGGAGCCTTTCCTTTCCTCGTAGAAAGGGTTCTTTTAAGTGCAAATGACATCATTCAACAGAAAGTGCGCAACTTGAGGCCTCCTCTCACTTCCCAAATAAACAAAACCACCGCCGTCTCAATTTATTTCTGGCATAACAGACATCGTCTATCCTCTGCGTAAAAACAGGGGCATTTTATGGTTAGATGTGCTCGCCTCAGTAAGTCATTGGGCGGGGGCTTGATTCAAGAATCATGGTCACAGGTTTAACCCTGTGAGAGGCAGGTGACTCATTTAGGACGTAAGAGAAGGAAACCCCGAAGTTTGCCTTCTCTGCCTAGACGTAGGAGGAAAGTCACGATATTACCTACACGAAAAGCATGCAACTCCTAACCCTTGTCCCGCCTATGGCAGGGTCAGGTAACCATATTGGACGGTGTTTTCGCAGCCTGTTGCCGACCAAAGCTGCAACCCCTATGCTTTTTTACAGCTGGTTTACTGTTCGTCGGGGCATTCCACCGGCGCCAGGGGGAGAGTGCCTAAACCTGGAAAATTTTTGCCTCAGCTACCCGTTGCATAGTAGAGATGGTGCCACCGTACACCAGACGGGACCTCGGTTTTACTTCTCATCCGAAAGAATGTGCATTCGGGGCCTCTCTCCCCGTAGCGAACCTAGAACTACTGACGCCGTTACTGAGCGTGCTACTCACTGCGTCACCGAGGCGGGTGTTACCTACACGGAAAGGAATATGAGAAATATATTTGTAGGTGGGATAACATTTATAGATAAAGGAGTTCACTGGCGTTAGCATGTTAATATTTGAGAGTGACAGAACTGACGCTATATATAAGACCACTGATTTACTTCAATATAAGATATTGGCTTTTTCTGAATATATACAGAGAATCGATCTTGGAATCACATACTCACGTGACAAGCACTCTATCAATTTAAGCTGCTGAAATTAACGACATTTGTCATGAGGAATCTTGATCGGACAACCTAAATGGATATATTGTACATTATTACAGATACAGTGAATGCAATTCTACAGTGTTCAGTCGATTGTAGTTACATGAACTTAGGGTACATTAGGCACTAACTGACTTTTACTGGTGAGAGGAGATTATGAGAGGTCCGATTATGGCTGTCAAACTGCAGACCAAGAAACTGGGCCGCCTCCACAACTGGGAGAAGGAGATCATTCCTTGTAAGCTGAGATTCAGGGTGGACCTCTCGCTTACAGCAGAAGTGCATGACAACTGTCTTGTCAGGGGAGAATGCATATCCATGGGATTCAGCAAACTGACTGGCATTGTTAACTGCCACCTGCAGTTGCTGCTCAATACTGTGGATAGCAGTGGCCCAGTAATGGATGGAGAAGTCGTCCACGAAGAAGGACGACTATACCAAGCGGCAAACAGAGGAGGGTAAGCATTTCACCACAACAGCAAAGAGTGCAACAGTAAGGACACTCCCCTGTGGGTCACCATTCTCCTGCAGCAAACCCCATTCTCTTGTAGATGACACAGCAATTGATAATGGATGTTATCAGGTTAACTTAGGTCAGGTCTTATCCAGATATTGATGATAAAGGGTCCTGGGACCTTTAGCCACTGATGCCATTTTGATGTAATCATTAAAACGTTTCTCTCCTTATTTAATTCTTCTGTTTTTGTGAAATTAAATCAGTCGTTCTCAAACCATCGAAGTCTCAACATCGCTTTTTTCAGCCGCACCATCCTCCCCCATTAATGGATAGAAACCCGGGAGGGTATTTGGGACTGGCTACGCCTGCAATAGGTGCAGGAACGCGCGCTTGCCATTGGCGGGGGAGTCCTCTTGTTAAGGGCAGGAGCCGATGTAGAGGCGGCGACAGCTGCATTCCCAGACCAAGCGACTTTGCTGGAGGAGTGCAACCCCACCCCTCGCAGTGTCGGGGGGCAGCCCACAGAAGTCGCAGGGGTTCGGGTATCCGTGCATGGCAAACACGAGAGTAGAGGTTTGTTAACGGTCACTGCAGTGAGGGGCCTACATCAGCCGAGAACCCGTCCAACCACGGGGTAGCTGCCCTGGAGTGAAATTGTACAGAATTAGAAGTCAGCACGATAAGGGGCTGGCGTAATACACAGATACAGCTTCACATATTAAAACGATGACGAAGTGACGCATCCCGGTTCCGTGGTCGTCAAGAAAGGACCTGACTGTGCCATGGCAGGCTGTGCTACTGGCCATAAATTATAATTGGCAAAACATACTTTCTTTTCCTTTAAGACACACATTTCCATGCTTAAAGACAAGCAACCATACCTACATATTCAACACACAGTCTTGTAAGAGGAAGAGATAATGAAAAATAATGGGAGAGGCGGGAATTTATAAAGAAACAGATAGGAACGAAACAGCATCTATTTCATGTATGTGCACGAACTAATAAACCGCACTATCAAGATACATAAGTATACAACAACACGCTGCATATAAATAAAAGACGTTGAATTACCCCTGTCCTTAATACCGTATGAATAAAGCTGCTGCTACTACTGCCACTGCTACTACATGGAACATTAATAAAAGGAGGAACAGAGAAAAAGAGCAGTTTTCAATTATAAAATAGTAGCAAGAGGGGTGTAGGAAGGATGGTGACCATTCTCTTCCGTAGATAAAGTAAGATGTGCACTCTACGGTGACATCAGTATCTTTTATTTAGTGAAGATGGGTCCTTACTGAATGCAAAGTGTGCAGGGTAATCGGGCCGGGCGGCAATCAGTGGAGACACTCCTCTTTCTCAAGGGGACAAAAAGTGCACCTTCTATTATATAGGAATCATTTCCGCTCAGAAAACCTTATTTTTTGTGCAGGCTATAGACGATGAGGGGCACGTCTTTACTTCTCCCTAAGACAAAATGGATACTCGAGGCTCCCCTGTTGAAAAGAAAGGAAGGACCCAAGTCGCCGCAGTCAGGATTGTACTGGAGCATCCTAAGATCATTGTGTGGAAGTAGAGTCAAACAATGTTACATGCACCGTAGCTGAGATAAAACTAATTTTAGATAGAAAGATTAGATATGCAAAATATGTTGGTACAATGAATAATTTTGCGACTTTCCCATTCTCTACCTGAAATCGTTGAAAAATGTAATTTGAATTTGTTAATTGCCATCTGAAGGCATAATTATGACTAAAAATATAATTGGATATCAAATTTTTGTAAATATCCGCACTTAACTTGCTTCCAGGCAGAAGAAAATGTGAAAATGCAAAATTTACTGTCGAAACACACCCAGGGAGGAGGAACTGAATGTTCAAACCAACTAACCACAACGCTGCACTCTAAAACTGCGTTTGTTAATACAACAATATTGATTAAACAATAATTTACTAAATACATCGACACAGTACTGCTATAACATTCATTAATTCCAATTTATAACAAGAAAATGTTCAAAAGTAAAATGCCTTTCAAATACATCACATCAAAATCGATTAAATATTTTTTCTCGTAAATGATCATTATTTAAAAATTTTTTTTGCCGCTTTAACCCTTTACGACGCGAAATTCTAACTAACAACAACAAAAAATATGTATTTTATCTAAAAAATCTAAGAAATTCATAATCTCAGAAACTAAGTTTCCCTTTTTTGGTAAAGAATCAACTTTGCGGTCACATAACTTACGGCGAAATTCACAAAAGTTCGTCAGTTCTATAAATTCATATTAGAGTAACATGCAATCAACTGCGGAAAAAAGGAGGATTATGAGCTATATTTGTGGGGGAGAACGGGTTTCACTAACAATCTAACAACACCAAAGCGTTACTGAAGATGAAATACAGAATGAAACAGACAATGACGGGACAATAGAAAAAGAAAATTCGGAGAAAACCAACTCCATTTAACAATGAGCAGCAGCCCAAAAACAAGAAATATTAGGACAACAAACGTTTGGCCCGCATCTCTAGGTACTGTTATGGTGAATATCTGGGCAGCTTTTCAAGAAAGCTGCACGCACAACCTAAACAACATTTCATACGTTTCAAGTAGGATACCCTGCAGCAGTGGCGTAGCCAAGGGGGGTTAGGGGGTTAAAACCCTCCCTTGGGCCTCGAATATAACGAAGAGGTATACACCCTATCGAGTCATATCCCCCCCTCAGAAAATTCTGGTTCATGCTATCGACAGTCATATCCCCCCTTCAGAAAATCCTGGCTACGCCACTGCCCTGCAGTAATTTACAGTCTGTAAATTGACAGTAAAGAAACTACTAACTGTTTTCCCGCCTATGCCAGGGTCGAGTACCCATCTTGCCTCTCTGACTGGACACAATGGTGATATATTGAACGGTTTTTTTCTCAGCCGGCTGCCGACCAAAGCTGCAACCCCTATGATTATCTATCGTCGGTCTACTGTTCGTTTGGGGCACTGCACCGACGCCAGGGAGCGAGCTCCTACACCTGCAAATTTTGCCTTATCTGCCCATTGCATAGCAGAGAGAGTGCTATCGTACACCACACGTGACCTCGTGTTTACTTCTCATTTGAAGGAAGGCGCACTTAGGATGTGTCTCTCGCCCGAAAGAAACAAACCCACCTCGATCCAGTATCGAACCTGAAACCACTGACGCAGTACATCCAGCACGTTACCTAGTGCGCCACTCTGGCAAGTCCAGTAAATTGACAGTAAAACAACAATCAACAATCATCAAATAGCCATCCCATCTTTACCTGAAAGGCCAAATTACAAATCAAATTTGCTTGCTTTCACCAGCACGAGAGGCGAGCATGTAGGGATGTAAATATGTCATGTGTGGGACAACACTCTATGAGCTTGGCTCTCGAGGTTACAGAAATCGGTTGAACCCTGGCCAGGCCGACTTAGCATATTTTTCCGCTAGGAAGATTCATTTTACGTGCAGCGGTGACATGTACATCTCACGGTGAGCAACCGCAAGGGCACCATCTCTACATCCATTCCTATATACATTCCAGACAAACCTTCTGCGGTGAGGTCAGTTGTCCAAAAGCCACAAAAGAAAGTCTATTCTAGGGTTCGTTCAACTCTATCTTGGTGTGAAGCTACCAACTGATGGCCCAAACCAGAACAACATTATTTTAACACCTTCTGCATGGAAATCTTTAATGCCTTCTACCTATTCGACCCAATAACTCTCTGAGCGGCGAATTGCGTTGGACACACCAGTTCTCGTCTTATCACTGAAGCTAAGCAGCGCAACTCTAGTTAGTACCGACATGGGTGGCCGCTTGGGAAAACTGGGTACTGCTAATACCCCAAAATCGTCGCATTAGTCTAGTGTCTGTGCAGTGACTGTATAAGAACTACACTGTGGACGGGGCTCTAATGACCTTTGTAGTTGAAGGGCTCTAAAACACCAACAACAATAACTCTACAGGGAAGACCCAATAAGGTTCTTAGGGGAGCACAATATCTACATTCTGCTGCTAATATGGATCTCGACAAATATATTGCACCTTGACCGAGACTGTCATCTGCACATGTAGTCACGACAGGCGACCAAAAAAACGAATCAAAGATGACGAACAACTACTTGCAAACAGAAGAATAGGAGAAAACTTCTGCTTTTTGGTGTCATTCTGTTTGCAGTGATAACTGTTCATCAAATTCGAGTCGACCAACCATTAAAATCAAACAGCATTAAAATTTGCATATAAAGCAATGCGTATGAACATCATTGAAACATGTCGAGTTATCATATTTTGCGGGAGGATGGAGTGTAAGAAGGAGCTGAAAAGATATAATAATAATAGTAATAGTAGTAGCAGTAGTACGGTACACGAATCATATTACGTTTTTAATTTCAATCTTTCGCGTAACGAAAGATGATGCGCAAGATGGAGAGATACGGCAGGCAGAAGTAGTGAAGAAGGAGAAGAAGAAAAGATTGGGGGACGGGGAAGAAGGGTAAGGGTGAGAGGGTTTAGGTAGCGTATAAGATACATATATGGAAGAAGATGAGCATAGAGATGTATGAAAGAGAGCGTGGCGGCAGATGAGGAGCGGATGAAGCGGGTGAAGATATTAAAAAAATATACGGAAGATCTTTAATGACGATATCGTTGTTAGAGTTTAATGTAAGAAAAGGGAAATTTTTCTTGGATGAAAACTGGCGGAAATTTGCCATACTTAGTTCAAACGGTTCTCATTAAGAGTTTCAATCGCACTTCTAACACCAATGTCTCTCAAGAGGCTCAATAAACTTCTCACTCGATGTAAGCTTGGGTAATAATGTAACAAAATTCTACAAAAGTATTATACAGCTACCATTAAGGTCCATTACAATTATTTTTCCTCCAGCACAAGAGATTGGGCACCACCACTAAGAACAGTAAGTAGAGTGAGAAAGAGTTTGTACTGAAAGTCCTCTCGGCTTCTCTCTTTCCTTATTACCAACCTCCTCTCATTCACCCCTTTCTTTTCTTCCTCCTTTCTCACATCCACATCCAATTGCCATTATTATAATAAAACGATGAAAATTTATATACAACTAATTCTCAACAACATTCTCTACAATATCTGTATCGGCGCGAGTGGTCTGTGATGAACGAGCCCTACCAACACCAACAGTGGCTGAGAAAAGCTAATGATCTTGATGCCTGAAGGGTTATAACAGCATTAGACAGACTTGTAGTATCATGTCAACTATAATAGTGGGTACCAGAAACGTGGGCGATTAAAGACAGATGCATCACCGTTACCCTTTACATTTCTCCACCTCGTATTTCATCATCTTTTGATCACATTCAAAGAATGTCACATGCAAGACGTCCGCCACCACAAAGTTGCTCTTCGCCAAGCATCACGACATAATTACAGACTCATTAGGAATTTCATAAACCACTGATAATGACCACAACGTTTCATCAACTATTATTCATAAGGGTAAACAAAACACTGGCCACAACAAAGAACCAATATTCGCCGAGCAACCAAGGCAGAGAGAGAGAGAGCGGGTCATTTACAAAAAAAAGTGACGGAGTTTGAGGGAGAGCGGGTCATTTACAGAAAAAAGGGGGAGCGGCGAATTGCGTTGGACACACCAGTTCTCGTCTGATCACTGAAGTTATGCAATGCAAGCCCAGCTAGTACTGACATGGGTGGTCGCTCGGGAAAAACTGGGTACTGCTAATACCCAATAATCGTCGCATTTGCGTAGTGTCATGTGCAGTCTATGCATTAGAACTATGCAGTGGACGGGTCTCTAACGATATTGTAGTTGACGAGACCTTAAGCACCAACAAACAACAACAGAAAAAAGGGACGGAGTTATTTGCAAGTCCCTGTACTTTTTAGTTAGCAAGCTATATCCCCACTCACTCCGCCAATCCCATTTAGCTTCAATTTATGGTTAAATACACGAACCGAATAAGCAAGATTTACATAACTTGACACAGGCATTCTCGTTGCATGCAGGTTACCACTAAATCAACTCACAAGTTATCAAGGTATTGGAAGGCATATCTGGCGGACATCTTACTCTTGCGCTGGTGTCTCCGGTACCTCCTAGTGGCTTCAAGTGCCTCTAAGCTCAGAAAGTTCCACCTTCTATGCCTGTCCTATTAGAATACCACTGCAGTAGATGGTGCCCGAATCCTAGGACATTTAAATTGGCTATATCCGACACTAATTAGACGCGTTTCCCCGAGTATGTTCATTGTTTTAATTTAGGACTTGCTAACTGCTGTTAATCATGCTACTACGATCTAGGGATCATGAAACAGGACAGGACGTAACAGTGCAAGTGCACTGTCCATTTTAATTGACAACAAACACCGAGTACATAATAATATTCTAGCTCAAAAATCAACAATACAGTCTTAGTAAACCAAATACTATCAATGTAACGAATCCGTAAAGCCAATGTTACCATGAAAACGTACTTTAAATTAAAGGCAAAATAATAGTCATTTTAACCATAGCAAAATTCAAACTAATACTATAGATATGTAGGAGTAGACAGACAGTGAGAGACAAGAGGAGGGATGCGAAGCCAAAATGCCAAACAACTACCCATCCATCTCTTCTACATAAAGTTTACCGACAAAGTGGCTTTATTATTTCTGTTGATTTACATATTTTTTACATTAAAATCCCTTGCATATTAATGAGAATGCTACTCCCAAACTTGTCTCGAAGCCATGCAAAAATCTACCATTACACCTGCGTCACAACTGTTCTTGCATATTATTAAGATCCATCTTGGTCTCATTTATCAACAGAAAAAGTAATTCGGAGACATGAGGGAGCGGAGGAAGACAGGAACGTAGGAGGAGAGGAGAAGAGAGAATGAAAGTGAGAGAAAGAGAGATTGAGAAGAAATATAAATGTGTGGGACAGTACCAGGTTAAGTAGTAAGAGAGATAGGGAGAGTAACCTGAAAGAAGGAGATGGGGGAGAAACATAACGAATCTTATTTGTGCTATCAGCAAAATAAAGAAACAACTTCTTACACAATTCTACTTCTAGTTTTACTTAGTCTAATTCTTCGTAAACTCGTGAAACTGACCCGGAGCAACAACTGCACAGATTTCCATTGCCTTATCTCTCACTCTTTATTCCAAAAAAAAGGTGGCTGAGAAAAAAAGATGTGGAAGGAGATGAGGCCCAAAATTGTGTTTCTCAACGTTACTCGTATATTCTTAACTGTGCATCACTTTCCACATATGAAAACTCAATTTTAGATTGGAAGCTGAAACTATCCTCATTATGTGAACGAGTTAATTTATAAAGTCTAAGAATGAAAAATAAGCAGAAAAGACAAGAAAGAAACACTAAGTCACTTTTAGATCTTTAAGAGAGTAAAAGACAGGGAGAGAGGAGAGAGATTCTCCATCTCGTTTTCATGATAGGGATTCATGAACATCACAAACTAATTTAATGTAAAGTGCGGTTGAATTCTGATGAGTTTCAGAAACGAAACCGGGCGTTAAATTCTCCTACATTCAGAATAGATATGTTCCCAAGATACCCATCGCTGTAAAGGTCGTCTTAAGAATAAAAAGTACCCCTTCCCACTCTTCATATATAAAAGACTAAAGGCATTAACCAAAAACACACATTCTTATCACCTTCTTACAACCCACACTTAGTATATGATACTGCAATATGACATACCACCTTATGACTACCACCACTACCACTACTATACTAAATTCACTGCATACATGATACATATAAAGAAAGACGAGAGTTTTTAAGCAGTACAAGAAAAACGAAACGAAAGAGTAACTCAACTCTATTCAGCTAAAAAGGAGTTGGAAGAAAATAAAGATCGAGGAACCTCAAGATAACATTTCAGTAGCTAGACTAACGAACAACTCTTTTTTCTTCCTTATTCACTCCATCAACTTAAGTTACTGCATAGTCTAGAGACAGAAGTTAGCAGCAGAAGCTGCAGATGGAAGATAGGAAAGAGGAGGAGGAGTATGTGTCTTGCGCATATGTTTCACAACATTTCCATACTGAAGTCAAAACAGAGTTGATACGCCTGCCACATAAGACACATGTACCACCACCACCACCACTGCCACTATATCACCACAACGGGGACACATGTACTGAGTTCAATATGCAAATTTATCTTCAAAACATTCCTACCACTTCTGAATGACAAGAAAATAATATCTTACTTTCTTAAAAATAAATCTTATATAAACATTGTCATTGATTTTTTTCTGCCTTTTCTCTTTGTCGCTCAATCCTTCTACCCCTTTCGTCTCCGCCTCTTTCTCTTTTCCTCCAACACACCAATATCGTCTTTGAAATTGTCTTTAATAATATTCCCAACCACCACCACAACAGCAGATTCAAGAAGTAGCAGTATCAAGCAGAAGTACTAAAGAAAACTTTTACTATCTAATCTCCCTTTTCTTCACCTACACCACTCATTTCCCCATCACACGCTCACTCGCTCGCAGCTCTGAGTCGTCTACCAACTTTCTGCCTGTCAGCAGAATCTTGTCACTTGTTTTAATTAGAAACAAACACTATATTATAATATAGTTAGAATTACATTATTTACGAGCATATTTAATATCAGCCATTAAGAAATGTTGAAATGAGTTTATGTGATTTGAAAAGCTGCTCTTCTAAAAAACTGAAGGGTTGAGAAGAATTAAGAGAAAGAATTAAAAGGGGTTAAAAATCCAATATTGATAAGAGACGTCGTCGCCATCATCATCATACATTTATCCTACCTACCGGAAGGGTTAGGAGTGCGAGTTACAGCTCGCCCACTTTACTAAATCGTGTAGGTTTTTCAAAATGTGGGGCACCCGGGATCGTTTAACATAACTTCAGACTAGGCCTTTTGTTGATCCCTTAGGACTTCACTGGTGATTAGAGTGAGCCTGGATGGCCCCTCGATCTGTATCCCTCTTTTCGTGTAGTATACCATTCACTTCTCAGCTTGGTGTCCATGATGATCTCAATGGTCAGGCAACCCAGCTTGACTTCCAGGGCTCCTCGCTGGGGGCCTCCGCTATAAGTAAAGAATGTGTCATCGTCCATCCCCGGGCAGAATAGGCCCTCTGACGAGTTGGCTCTTCCCGAACCTGTACAGGTAGGCGGGGAAGTATCAATGTCCCTCAGGAACGTGGGTTCCAAATGCGTTGAATGTGCTGAGCTACTTAGGCTGGTCGACCTTGAAAATTTTACTGTGCTGATCCTTGTTCAATTTCTTGACATGTGGTCCCCCTCCGTAAAAAAAGTCTAGTATCTAGTCTGCAAGGGCTGACTTTTCAGAATCTTAATCAACAACTTTAATCATTTTATTGATTTTCAAGACTTCCCGCTAACGTAACCAAAGCCTTAAACAGTGTGCTAGCAAGTAAGGGCTTATTACGACGATCGAGGACAACATCTTCAGTAAATAAAAACCAAGAGGCTCATCTCACTCGCAGTCTTCTCGACGAGAAGGCACGCGCGTAAATATTAATATGGTTGAAATCACTTTTCTAAAAATACGTCGTAAACAAATAAAGTAACAGCTCCTTCGTCCATAAAAAGATAACCTGGTGACATTCACCATTTACCATTAACGAAAAATAAATTTACGGCGCATCCCACTTCGCAAGAACACATTTCAACTTATACCCATGCGGAAACAAGTTGCGACAATGGCGAATCGACGTCTTGTTAGAAAATCTCATAAAAACCTAAACGTAGAACGGAATCTCAAGTCTCGAAACTGGGTTCCAAGTCATCCAACTAACATCCCCTCAACATTTTAATTAAAAAATGTAATTCGCTGACCTCTAATTCGAGAGAGAGAGAGAGAGCTGAAAACACATAAGGTTCAAGGAGGTTCTAAAGCGCACCTTCCGTCAAGTAACAATTGAAAGACGTAGTTTAGTGGTTGCCTGTGGAGTGAATGACTGTGGTATCACTTGCCCGTGCAACCGATTCCGGAAGTCAGCACCTGACGATAAAACAACGACAAGTAGATAATCGTATAATGAATGGTCATTCACACAACAATTCGGGTACCATGTATGCAATCGAAACACATCGGCGACCTACTGAAATGGGGTCTTAGGCAATCAGCTGCCAAACCTATGCTCCAACCCTCTTTTTATTTTAATATCCGCCTATCTTCTTCCAGGGGTAATTTCGTTGGCCGACATCAGGCGGCGAGCTCTAACACCTGGAAACTTTACCGATCTACACGTATATTTCACTCCAGGTACATCTTCACATGTACAATATACAGTATTCTTTGTAGAACCGGTTACTTTACTTCCCACACGAAGCGATGGAAGGCGTACTTGGGGCCCCTCTCTAGCTCGAAAGAAGTCACCCACCTCGGCCAGGACCAAACCTGCAACCATGGGCCACGGACGCAACTCTGGGTCACCGAGACTTACACCGCATATCTAACCAAGGCTTTCGAAATAATGAAGGTTCTTACCCCTAGGAGAATTTATAAAAAGGTGGGAAGAGGCACGCAAAGCGCAGGCAGGCAGGACCAGCGTCCAAACCTCCAAACGACTCCCCTGTTTCAAGTGAGGTTTTAGGACAGTGATAAACGACCCAAACAAGGATGGCAGAAAAGTTGACTTAAATAACACCGTAACCAGAAGAAGGGTCATCACCTCAGAGATAGAGTGGGGCGTGAATAGTGGATTCTTGGAATTTTTAGTGGAAATCAGGGAGCCTCTGGAAGAATTAAGAGCACTCAGTAGGGGGTCAAGCACTGGGTGAAAGACCTGCTCAAAGAAGGAAGATTTTCCACTTTTGCATTATGAATAGGAATATGTAATCCTTTATGACGGATAGCTTACCTTGCTAGTGAGAGTTTTCATGCTAGACCTATATGCCTAGATCACCAGCACGTTAGCAACACCTTCGCCTTTCGCACCAATTCTAGGCGCTCCACCTCAACACCCACCACCCCCAGGACCTATTCCAATGTGGGGGGTTCCCCAACCCCTCCTCCTGTATCACATGCCTGACATCCTCCACTTGAGAACCACACAATCCATAACCCCCTCCCCACCTGTGATGTTTGCCATCCTCTGTTTCATCTCCAATGACCCAGGTCTTGCCCGAAACAAGTGAGTTCTCCCACGTATTTTCCTAAATTACCTCCCTCTTTATCTTAAGCTTGTTCCCATTCACCCTCAGCGTCTTTTGCCGCCGTTCCCCTTAGGCTCTGTCACCACTGCCTTAACCCTCATTTCTTAACTTTGTCCTGTACTAATCTTCGCATTGCTGCTGCACCCTCCTCGCCCTCCCCAGGAAGCAGTGTTATGCCTATCTTCCTCATTATCCTGTTTACTCTTCTCTCCCAGTTGGTAGAAACCCTCATGTTGCTTACCCATGCATTAACTTGCCATACTGGATTTTTCTTCTGTAGTCCCCATATCCTGCATAGGTATGCCAACTTACTAATCATTTCTCTCTGTTCAAATGTAGTCCACCCCATGTCCCCCTAATGCCATCCTACCTAATCGTCTTTGGGCTACCTCCATACAGTCCATTACCTTTTTACTAATGCACAGAACCTTTTTTCCATACGTTAACCCTGGAACTGCTATTGATTTCCACAAGCTCCTAACCATTTCATATCTTGAGAATGAATCAAATGCCAGTTTCCTTATTAATCCTTCTCTGGTTTCCACCATTGCTTTCAGGTATCCAACCTCTATGTGACCAGGTATGCAACCTCTTGGTATATCCCTCTTCCCACCACTACCCCCTCACCAATGTTATTGGTATCTTATTGCTAGGCAATCATCTCCAAATCAATGAAGATTTCCAAAGGCGAAAGTCCCGAAGGCGACATTACATTACTCCCATAGCTTCATAGAATGGCTTATAAGCTGGACACCTGTATAGTTACACAGTCTTGGACATCACCCTGGACTTGGACAAGTGGCACTATCCAGCTCTCACGCCATGCAGAAGGAATTCCATCCATTGAAAAGTTTCCCTGGCCACCTGAATTCGCCACGCTTCAATGGGAACTCTGTCTAAGCCAACAGTTTTTCGATCATCTTTCGACCATACTTCCTCATACGTTACTCTGTACACCACCCCAGAAAAAGTTGGATGGGTGTCAATGTCGTCCTCACCCCTTGCAGCATTCAAGAGGCTGTGTAAATACTCTTCCCACCTCTTCTTTACCTCATCAGGGAGAAACTGGACCATATCTCTGAGCATATCTTTAGCTGCCCTATCTCTAGCCTTGGTGAGTTTAAAAGCTTCTCTCTCCCCGTCCTTTGTCACTAACTTATCATAGCAGGACCCACTTCTGGTGTTTGGCCAAGGCTACTTTATCCCCTGTTACCCTCTCCACCACCCCAAAAGAAGTAAGATGGGTGTCAATGTCGTCCTATCCCCTTGAAGCATTCAAGGGGCTTTGGAAATACTCTTCCCACCTCTTCTTTACCTCCACACGAAGAAACAGGACCCTACATTTGCTAGACTTCACGGTGGTATATCATTAGCTGTCCTATCTCTAGCCTTGGCCAGTTTAAAATCTTCTCTCACACCTTCCTTTGTCTCTAACTGGTCATAGCGGACCTCATAATTATGGTATTTAGCGAAGGCAATGATTCTATCAGTGGTCTTTGCCTGCCTATAGTGTATTTTAGACACATGGTCTCCTATCTCAATTAACCTGTGGAATGCAGTCTTCTTTTTGTTTGATGACTGCCTTTACCTTGTCATTCCATCACTATGTCTGCCTGCCCTGAGATGAACGTACTACTCGAGCCTGGCCTAAAATGGCTTTCCCACCTTTTCTAATTTTTCTGGCGACCTTGTCCCACTGACATCAGTTGTCCCTTCCCAATCCCAGTCTATCAGCCGGTGTATTTCCTGTTGGAATTACTCTGTTTTGGTGGGCAATTTCCACCACCTAATATCCTGCTCGCCTTTCCATGAATGTGCCTTGCTTGCCGCTTTCACTAGGAGATAAAACTACAACACCTTTAGGTAATAATGAAGTGTTATAGGACAAGGGTTGGTAAAGGTAAGACTTGCAGAATGAACAAAAGACAGAAAATGCAATACAAGTCGAATTGATGTGATTAATAATACTGCATTAAATTCTTTAAATTCATCTCATTTTCTCAAAGTAGAATAGAATTCCATCGGAGGTTTTACCATTATCAAGAACATTAGCCTTTTTGTCCTACCACAGGCTCTCGCAAATACAAGTTAAAATTTATCATTAACAAATTTTGGCACACAGGACACGATCAGTTACTTTGCCAACAAGTAGAAATGAACCTAAACTAACTCTAATTCAAATACAACAAGAAAGTAAAATAAATTAAATATTTGATGAATTCAATTAAGATAATTTCTTGCACTGACAAGGAAGAAAATATAACTGTAGTAAGATTAGTTTTGTTTAACAACGGCTTTCAATTTGACATTCTTATTGCAACCCTCTGGCATGAATTTCCTAATTTAATTTTAATAAAAAAATTTGTGCTGCTCATGTGGCCACCCCAAAAACATCATTTCTTCCCTTCACCCCCTAGTTTCTTAACACCACAAAACACAAGTACCGTCTTGAAATGTTGCTCAACATAACCGATTCGCAGGCGGAAGAAAAAAAAATTTAGTTTAGCCCAATGAACCTGAACATTGAATTTGGGTACCCAAAGTCAATGGACTCATTTGGTATGCAAATTCAATCTGAACACAAATCTTTTTAACTTGTCGCCACGCCCCCATTCTTGTCATGCAAATCACTCCTTTTCGCGCACCTGGGCTTCATTCCTCCCCCTTCGCAACTAGAGGTTGCACAAATTCAAACCCAAATAACTTACTTCATCGCTAGACTTCAGGTCCCCTGGGGATTAGTGAATGTTTACGCATCTAGGGGCTTTTTCCTACAAGTTGGTTGATTCGTTTATTGTCGGCTTTTATTGCTGGTAAAATAACCCACGGGAGATCCTGTCTCCCGCAGAACGTAGTCTGGTATCAACAGCAGGCTGGGGCGAGATTAGGAAAACTATAACATGGACATCTAGACACGTCCGGCGACCATCTTGCAGTGTGGAGATGAACCAATTGACCATGTTTTAGAGTGTAGGAGCACTGCTGACGAATTCATCATCATCTACTGTACATCAGGTCTTCATCATTAACCCTTTGCCCGCTTTGTTCCATTTGGGGCGCATGAGAGATCTGTTGGATGGTATTTAGACGGCCGGCTGCCAACCTAATGCTGCAACCTGGAGAATAAGCCAATAAACACTTTCCGAGTTCGAACCTGGAGTCACTGCTACTTCTGTGCCACAAGGCCTTTTTTTACTTTATTAATAACCAGCAATGAGAGATTATTCGCCTCTGTCAAAGGTGAACTAGCATCATCTTAAATTGCTGACGCTAGCACGATAATTGTTGTTTTGAAACAAGAGGTCGAGAGTTCATAGGGTACAGTAGTCCTGCAAAACGGAAATCCGTCTACTGTATTTTCAAACTGCTAAATGAAGAAAATCTTTAGGAATATCGAAAGGATAATGCACAAGAAATTATGAAGGTTTCTTTGGTAATATTTATTACAAGTAGGTCTACCATTGTCTTTTTCTGCTACCGCTCGAGTGGTCAGTCTTAATTCGACTACGAATAACCTGATGACAAGTGGTCCACTTGACTGTCAAACGAATAACGCCGCCTGCGATGCGAGTAAAGCACGACATTTTCTACTGGGTCATCGGAGCGAAACTGTTATCACCACATTCATTTTCTTCAGGGACTAAGTATCTCAAAGATGCACACACCCCAGAAAGTTACTCACTAAATTCTCCAAGGAGGATTGAGTTTCCGAGCGCGCTTTTAATTTCCCAAGATACTCTTACGATGACCAGAAGTCAAATGAACCGGGAGAAGTCACGAGGGAGAAATGACATCCAATTAATTAAACCGATAATAATTTCATTAAGACCAACAACTTCCTCTAGCTATATATTATTGGTGGCAGCCATTCAAGGACGTAATTGACAACACTCTGAAGGACTTCGCACGGCAATAGCTCTACAACAACCGCACTCTAATCCTTTTTTCCAAAAAGAAAAAATTCGATCCACTTCACCAACCAACTACAGGAAGTAAAGACAACACTAAAGGGTTAGAAATAACAGTATGAAAGAGATGACACCATCAGTCGGAAGCCAATGATCTCTACTTAGTTATGCTTTATATGTTGCGGGGTGATGATTCCCATTGGGTGATGGATCCTGGGTTTCAATGATGGGCTCTAGATGATGGTATTTATGGGCTCCTTCATTGGCAATGTCTGTTGGGTCTATAACAAATTATTCATTATCATTTAATTGTAAAGAAAGTTTTAATGAACGTGGACTCTCGCGGCCTGTCCTCATACCTATTTCTGCCATTGTAGTCGTTGAAATTTTCCTGACCAAAAGAGGCGATTAGTTCAGACCAGTGTTGGTCAGATTGCGAATACTTGTACACAGTAGTCTGACGCCAAAATTGTCTTACATGGATCTCTCTCTCTCTCTTAGGAAGCGGCAAATTGCGTTGGACACACCAGTTCTCGTCTGATCACTGAAGTTAAGCAACGCAACCCCAGTTAGTACTGACATGGGTAGCCGCTTGGGAAAACTGGGTACCGCTAGTATCCAAAAATCGTCGCATTAGTGTAGTGTCTGTGCAGACCCTGCATCAGAACTACACTGTGGACGGGGCTCTAAAAAATGGATCTCTTAAAATCAGACAAAATCAGACAAAAAATGGATCTCTTAAAAATGTGGAAGGAGACAATGAAAAATTCGAGTAAACTGTAAATTAATTCATCAATTCCGTCCTGAACACAAAAATTATTACGGCAAATTGGTTCCTCTTCTGTGAATTTCAAATTCAACGACCCGACATTGCAATCGACTATTTCAAATGCTCAAAACTACAAAAATACATAATACATACAACCCCAAGTCGTACTGGCCGAATGCAATGACGAAAGAAGCAGTAGCAGCAGTGTTTGGAAATTTTTTTGGGAGTGTGAGAAAATGGATTGGTGGGAGAACCAAGAAAAGGCATCTGTGGCTACATTAAAAAAAAAACCAGCAACCACTGAACGACCCAGCTAGAAACCGACCACTTCACGTAATATATTTCCAAGCAGGCAACAACACCCTCGTGGTCCATTGCAACGACGACCACAACTTATATTATCACCTTCATTCACTTTTAAATTATCGGTGGACTGTTTGAACTCATCATCAAACATGCTCAGCACGAAAAACATTTCTAAATATATTGCTGCACACAAGGCGGACCGCTGACAAATGTGTGGAATGCCAATGCGATTTTCAATTACATACAGCCAACACAACAGCACATGGATGTACATGAGCTAGTTGAGGAGGCTGCTAAAGTGTCCTTAAAAAAAAAGAGGTGCGCTGCAGACGGGAAGGAGGAAGAGAAGAAGAGGCAAGAGAAAGGGCGAGGGACCACCGGCGTAATAAACGACCTTAATAGGTATCACCAAACTTGTCACATTCGCAACATCTATATCCAAACTGCCAACTTATTGACTAACTGCCTTACATCACAAAAATAACTCCTATCCAAATGAAGTTTTAAAACTTTGCAATTTTGCATTCGCTACCCGCCTCAGTGGCGGAGTGGGTAGCACGTTCGGTGACAGCGTTAGTACAACCAGGTTCGATACTTGACCGAGGTGGGTTGGCTTCTTTCGGGCGAGAGAGAGAGAGACCCCGAGTGCGCCTTCTTTCGGATGAGAAGTAAAATCGAGGTCCCGTGTGATGTACGATGGCATTTGCACGTAAAAGATCCCTCTCTACTATCCAACGGGAAGATGAGGCAAAATTCTCAAGTGTAGGAGCTCGCCCCCTGGCGTCGGTGGATTGCCCCAACAAACAGTAGATCGACGATAAATCCACATACGGGTTGCAGCTTTGGTCGGCAACCAGCTGCGGAATAACAATATTCAATATATCGCCCTTGTATCCATTCATAGGGACAAGATGGGTTCCCGACCCTGCCATAGGAGGGAAAGAGGTTAGGAGTTGCTTTGTAATTTTGCATTCGCTCTCTTTGCAGGAAGTGAACGGAGGAAGATAGGGTGAGTCCGGAGGTATGGTAGAATCAGGGGCGGATCCAGAGGGGGAGCAATGTAGCAATTGCGCCCCCCCTCAGCGCCTCAATGGGGCGGATATTTTAACTGATGCACAATTCAACTTTGTAACTGATGAAGTATTTTTGCTATTCCCATTTCTATACTGTCAGTAGAGGACGTATTGTAATTGCTCCCCCCTGATCCGCCTCTGGGTAGTATTGCCAGTGGAGTACCTAGGGTTGGTGTCACCCGGTGCAACAGAGGCATGCCTCTTTTGCTGACTTTTTTTTTGCAAGAGGCAAAAACCGGTGTTACCTCACTCACTTGTAATTGCCTTATATCAGTGTCCCAGTGTCACCCCCTAAAAGAGTGTCATGCGGTCCGCAACTCCATCCGTACGCCACTGGGAATTGCCATTTTATTTTGGATATCGAATCGGGTTCCTTCAGAATTATAAACCAATTCTGGTTTGAAAAATGCAAGGAGAAGACCATAAAAGAAGCCATTCCACCTTCAAGTTGGAGAATATAATATTCGTAATGCGCGAGATGGGTTATCAGACCTCCCAAGTTGGGACAAAGCACTTGTATGTCAGCGAAATTCAGGATATCGAGACATTTAAGACTTACTTATCAGGCATTAAGATGAGAAAAAAATTTAATTACATGCAGGTATACTATGACTAATTAATGCAGGTGTCAACAAAGATTTCACGGATGACAGAAATATTCAGAATGACTTCCAACTTAGGCCAAGCCTCTTCACACTTATGAAATTAATACGAAACAGACATTTGGAGAGTGCTATCTGAAAACAATTTGCATATAGTTACAGTTTTGTTTCCCAGAAACACAAAATAGAAACGAGTTCTTGGAGCCAGATGGAAATCATGTCCACATTTTCCAGTTAAAGCAGACCAGCGATACTGTGGTCATTATGATAAGCTCCTCCCCTTCCAGGCAAAAGTAAGGTCAGAAACGCAGTCAAATGAAGACAAGATATGGTGGCAATCACGGTCGAAATTAAGAGAAAGAGAAAGTGAACACCAAAAACTTCACATGCTGTATGTGTCTTAAGCAATTTCTAGAATAGTACAGCTTTATATCTAAGTAACCATTAAAACATATTTTTAGGCCAATAACGTAGCTGTAGCAACATCAACACTATAGGAAGTCTTTTAAGCGCAGCGCATGATAGCAAATCACAATCACAGCAGGGACCTAGTGTTCCACCAATTCTTTGGAAATATCTTACAAGGTATTGTTATTAATCCTTAGAAATTGCAACCCAACCTCACGGCTCCAAAATAAAAGAAGAAAAAATGTGATCGAATAAAGACGGAGACTTTAAAATCTGGCCTTTAATGTCACTCGTCTGACACTGACAAGATTAAATAGGATGTCGCGGTGTTCAATTTTGGACAAAGAATATTTTCTGGAGCCTTTACAACTTTGGTCAACCTGAAAATCTCCGTTTCTCATTTTCACCATCTTGTCGGCGTAATGTACCTTGTCAAAAAACAAGGAAATGTCTGTTGCGATCTCGTGATCTCTTGGCCGGTTTCTTCCAGGAGAGCAGGACATCAAACTGTGTGTTTTTTTAACGAGTTACTCTTCATTGACTCTCACGAGGTTACCTGCATGACCTCCAGCAATAAGGACATAACTTGGACCTGCCAACTAATCGGGGAAAAACCAAACTACGAAGACTCATAATCTCCAACCTGATGGCGGACAAACTAGCAGACGTAGTGTCCATGTTAAAACATTCAGGCAGCTTAAAAAAAAATTAAACAAGAATTTGTGACGTTTTCCAGCAGAATAAGACGAAAAGTAAATCAACTCCAGGATTCCGTTCAACACATTTCATCTCCTCATTTATGAATTAGGATTTGTATTTGTGGCAGTGTCAGACTTGTGCTCATAACCCCTTCTAAATGCTGTGTTTTTGGTCACACTGACTGATCCCTAACTGTCCTAAGTAGCAACTAAAAGGATTGGATTAGTTTCACGGGTTGGGAATAAGCCAAGCAGCCATAACAGGATGAACCCTTAAGAGGCTGCTCGCAGGAGATGAGGAGGTAGGTGTAGAGGAAGAAGGAGAGGGGAAATTTGCAACACCCAACGTTCTTTACCAACCACCCAAGTTGGTACTAACGTGGACTTGCGCTGCTTAACTTCAGTGATCTCACGAGAACTGGTGTGTCCAACGCAACTTGGCTGCAAAGAGAGAGAGAGAGGCATTCTGTTGACTGCCAGACTATGGTCCAACAGTTCATTATAAACCCCCTTATTACCTGGTCTTATCTGAACGACTTTAATATTAGGTTCTGTTTCTGCTTGACCCCGAACCGAACTTACAGGGTTTGGAAGCCGCCGTAGGCGGGGAATGAGTATGTAAAACAATAAGAAATCAATAAGAAACGCAATGAATGCCACAAAATGGCGCCTGCTTTAAATTAATCATCTGACAATACAAACAGTAGAGATCCTGTCATCCCTGATAAATTACTGAACTCAAAAGTATGGTTTGCTTGTTCATTTGCCTCGCTCTTCGGGCCCGCAGTTTGAAAGGACCTTCCCTGTTTTCAAAAACGTCCAAGTAGTGGTGAAATGTCATAGGAAGTGCAGCTTTTCTAGATGATGGTTAATTTTGCCCTAAAGAATGAAAAAGAAGCAATGTCACCAACAAGATAATCTTGTTGCTAACATGATACCAAGTCTGACAACTGAAATTCTTAATATATGTACGAACCGCCCATGCGCAACACGAAATATTCGTTGTCCCTTTCATCCATCATCACCAACTTTCACTATTTATAGACTCTCGCTCATACAGCTTACTCACACCCTTTGAAATCACATAACACAAATCGTGCCAGCCACAATTACCCTCTCGCCCTGAGATTCAAAGTGCACGTACGATGGGCGAGATCCCCTGCCTTATTGGGAGTGAATGGAGTCTTTTTAACAACAGTAATGCGCAAGCACATTCACCTCACCCGCTCACAAAACAGCTACAGCAACAATACATGGAAGACAAGAAGGGTGGGGGTGCATGCCTTTTATGATTTTAATTTCACGAATTCAAATGCAAAAAAACCTATCTTAACCCCTTAAGACTTTTTCACCCTTCTGTCGTCTACCACAAAAAAAAGAGAGGATCATGACATTCAGGGTATGTATGTGACTATGGAGTTCATTCCTTGATCCCATTCAAAATTAAATCTAAATTCTCTCTCTCAGGTGTCCCTTCACACCACTCACATTCCCCAGTTCACTCCCCCTTTTCCTTAACTTACTAGCTAGCTCCTTCTTGATCATCGTGGCTGGTATAGCAGCCACATGCTACTACCCCCTTCCTCTCTCATTCTGCCTCCTCCTCCTCCTCCTAACGCACACACATATGCCCAAATAGCATTAGACGGGCCCGGTGTATTAGCATATAGATAAAGCGAAGAGTACGTCGCACTATGACCACCTATGGCGAACTGACAGCACCAAATGAAGATCTATCTGTTCACTATTGGCATTTGCCCTCACTTGCAAAGCCTACGGTGATGTTTACTAATGGTACTGAGTGGAGAAAGACAAGGAGAGCTTTACAGGCTTTTTTCTTTCCAGAAAATAACTTGAGGCCCTTATGGCGATAGAGAGAGAGAAAAGGAAGGAGTTTTTTCAACGCGAAAAGTGTTTGTGTGTGCGTGAGCGTATGAGTATGGGAGGAGAAAAATACATCACAAATGCACTGCATGATACCACACATCACTTCTAGTGAACAGAAAGGTTTAGGAGAATGACCAAAAATATTATAATAATACTATAAAAGAAGAGAACGAAGAGAGTGAGAGAGACAGAGAGATGTTGAACGACGGTCGGTAGTTAAGTAAGGTGGGTCATATTAATACCCCGAAGTACACATAAGAAAAAAACCGCCGAGAATTGATAGATGAAAAAGAGACCTCTGAAAAATAAAAACGAAAAAAAACCCCCCTGCCAATGTCTAATTCTATTCACTCATCATCACAATAATTTGCGATGTATCTGATGGGCTGCCAGATATGATATCTGTCGACGAGAAACGCCTACAAAAATGTGCTCCGTTAATAGCATCTATTGGGAGGTAAAGGGCAGCTCGGTCACCTTTATCTACGCAAACTGGAAATGTGTTAAAAAAAAAGTCAAATGAAGACCACGTTTTTCACTACTTCGGCTACTACTATGTTTAGATAAAGGCATGCATATTAATATCAACACCCCCACTTCTACAAAAAACGAAAAAGGAGGAGAGAGAAATGTTAAGGACAACCTACTGCTGAAAATTGCACCTTCAAACTTAATAGAACTCCAAAGAATGATAGTAACAATGAGCACCCCTGCCAGTTCTCTGTCCAGAACTAAAAAGAAAAATGTCTTCATGCACCACACATACACCTAGTTTGAAAAGTTAAGATAAGAAGTTGAGGACAGGGCACACCTTATAAATTATATGCCGTCGTATTTGACATCACAAATGAGACGAAGAAGAAAAAACCAACATGCCATCTGAAAATCCAACTTATAATTACGATATGGTAGCAACTACCACATAAGAGATCATCAGTTGCAAGATGAAAAAACACCCAGGTAACCAACGATGACTCAAAGAAAGGGTAAAAGGGGTGAAGGGATATGGAAAATAAGAGTCCGAAATCAATCTAACAAATCCAAAAGAAAGGTATAAGGTAAGGTGACCAGATGTCCCGATTTAGGCGGGACAGTCCCGCTTTCAGACTTCATGTCCCGTAGTCCCTCGCGAGGGTCCCACTTTCTTGGAAACGTCTCAGAAGCATTCACTCGTCAATGAAATACGTGGAGCGGCTGTATTGCGTCGGACGCACATTAGTTCTCGTCTGATCACTGAAGTTAAGCAACACAACCTCAGCAGGTTCTAGCACGGGTGGCCACTTGAGAACACCAAAAAATCGTTGTATTAGCGTAATGTCTATGCAATCTTTGCATTAGAACTACGCAATGAACGAGGCTCTAATGACCTTGTAGTTAAAGGACCCTAAAACACCAACAAAACAAATGAAATACGTGTACAGAGCACCCACAAAGAATGACCCTTCTAGGTTGGCAACTGATCAGGAGGGTCCATCGTCTGCACCAATGGACACACGCAATAAGGTAAGTTGGTACGAAGTCAAAAATTTTGTACCTTTGCTCTTCAGGAAAGCGTGTCTTACAACCCCCTACTTGGGGGCGCTCACCAAGAGCCCCCGTCCCGTTTTGCCCTCTGATAAAATCTGGTCACCTTATACTGTATAAGGGAAACTGCTTTATGTATCATCATCATCCTTCTCCCGCCTACGGCAGGGTCGGGTGCCCATTTGTCCCACTGTATTTCACGAGTAATCAGTTGGGTGGTATTTTTACGCAAGAGGCTGCCAACATAATATTGGAAACGGTGCACAGTGGGCAAAATCACCGGACTAGGTGCACAAAATTATTTTATGAAAATATCGTAATAGAAATTTTATGCTTATTGCAAATATATCCCATATAACAGTGGTTCTCAAAGCGTGTTCCGCGGAACACTGGTGTTCCGTGAAACCACTTCGTGTTCCGCAAAAAATTTAATGCACAAATAAAGCAATGGAGTGAAACTCTGATGTCACCCCCAGAATCAATGGGAGAGGGAGTCACTGAAGTGGAGACAGGCAAGCAGAGTCCTGTGTGATAGGAGGATCCCAATCTAGTTGAAAGGGAAGTTCTACAGGACAGTGGTTAGACCAGCTATGCGGATAAGAGGGCTGGGCAATGAGGACGAGCTACGTAATTAGAATGCGAGTAGCCGAGATGCGAATGCTGTGGCACATGTGTGGCGTGTCGAGAGTTGACAGAAGTAGGAATGAGCATATTAGAGGTAACCTGGGGTGGTGGACATCGCCGAAAAAATGAGGGAGAATAGGTTGAGGTGATAAGGACACGTCATGCGAAGACGGGAAGAGGAGCTCGTTAGGTTAATTTCAGGAATGCAGGTGGTCGGTAGCACCAGGGTCAGGGGAGACCAAAGCAGATGTGGGAACAGGTTGTCCGTAAGGATGTGACAGTGTGTGGGGTGGACGGGGAACTGGGGGAGAGATAGACGAGAGTGGAAAGCTAGAACCCGCAGACCCGACCCTGCCACAGGCGGGATAAGGGTATGATGATGATGTGAATACCAAGTGTAGAAGGTGTACAACTTGCTTTAAAGTTTATGTTGAATTGTAAGTGTTCCGTGCTAGTAAAATGTCAGTTTAGTGTTCCCCGACTTCAAAAAGATTGAGAACCACTGCCATATAATAACATTTGACAGGTTTGGAGTAAAATAAACTGGAAAAATTTGTTTTTTTTTAGTAAGTTCATAGTTTATTAGAAAACACTAAACGCAGTGCAATGTCACAGTCCATCTCAACAAACGTTGTTGAGGATACAATGTTGATTGAGCACCGTGCCTAGATTGAAAGTTGGGTGCACAGTTAGTCGTTTCGTACCAAGAATACAAATCATGTAGAGGCTTTCAGGATGCATCTTTTAAACATTGGGGTTTTCAATCTTGTATCCAGACAAGAGACTTGAAGAATAATTCCGAACCTCTCTAACGAGTCTCGTCTAGGGTGCTCAGATACCTTTGGTACAAAATTAGGGGAGCGGCGAATTGCGTTGGACACACCAGTTCTCGTCTGATCACTCAAGTTAAGCAACGCAAGCCCAGCTAGTACTGACATGGGTGGTCGCTCGGGAAAACTGGGTACTGCAATACCCAATAATCGTCACATTAGTATAGTGTCTGTGGAGTCTATGCATTAGAACTATGCAGTGGACGGGTCTCTAATGACCTTGTAGTTGACGGGACCTTAAACACCAACAAACAAACAACAACAAAATTAGGACAGCTTTTAAAAAAAGTAGCATTTTTCAAGATGACGCTTATTATACCAACAAAGCCAAATAAAACATCATATTCACACACATTATCTATTAGACGACGTCTTATTCAGTAAATTTTCATCGCCCAAAATCTTTTTCTACTTGCACGAGGAAAAAAAATGCTCTTTCCACAGCCCCATTTGACATAGAAATCGGAAAAAAGTATGCTAACCTGCATTTTTAGATCAAATTTGCCCTTTTTTATCAATTGGCAAATTATCAAATTCACCATAAGAGGCTAGTAATGAGTTTTGCTCGTTAGTTTAACCAAATAACGAACCTTTCGTGACAATATCTGACAATAAATTTTAACTGACTTTTGAACTTCATCCTATTGAATATTAACTTTTAACAGCGGGATATATAGGCACCCTAGTCTGGTCTATTCTGGTAATAAGACTTTCAGAGAAATATTTGAAAAACCGTGTTTCCAAGATATTTCTGCAATGATTTCTCCCACGATTTTCGGAAAATAGCAAAAAATCGCTAAATAACTTAGTAAGATTTGAAAACTGGATAATTTGATGAATCCAAATCTGTCTCATTTACATTAAAAGCTCTAGGCCTTCACTGTTTAAGTCCTGGAAACTATACGAATATTATCAGGAAAAACAGTATGCAAGTTTACCAATGTATATAATGTATATCCCTATGTATATAATGTACAGGGTATAATTTTTAAAGTGACCAATGACTTTATTGGAAAAACTGTTTAGGAAAAAGTTATAACTAATGGAGGGGACATTCATTTCCTAAAAGTTCGGAAATTTCGGCAGTAGTTTATTCAGGAAAACGCAAAGTTACATTTCTTAAATAGAGTATGTTTGACTATCGCATCGCATAGCTCTGAAAAAAATGCGAAATTTTGATATATCATGTTCCTATTCCTAAAATTAAAAATAAGCCCTCAAAACGGCATTAATGAGTATGTGTTAACGGCCTGTGGCTACAGGATTTTGTCTCGGGTATGCAGTTCAGCAAATTGTCGCTCTTAGCCGCTCCAACTAGCTAACTTGGAGCACAGACGTGGCTATCTAGGAGCGCAAACCAATTCCGAACTGCTCATTTCCCATCCGAAGGAGGGCGCACTGGGGCTCTCATCGTCTAGGATCCAACTTGGAACAACTGACACATCTCTGATCTATTGAGATGGGGCTGCTGTATGTCTTGTACAGGATTAGTTATTAAGTCAGAGATAGGAAAAAAAATCCTTGATTAACACTTCTCAGATGTATCCACCTTACTTTCAAAACTCCTTAGAGATGGGCACATCAGTTTCATAGATGGATTTAACAACCGCGTAACGGTGAGGTCAAATCAGAAGTCTCATAATTCAATTCAGCCGGATTTCCGTCCTTCATGTTACAAGGCGAGTCGACTACTACTAATTATTTTCCTAACAACTCAACATCACTATCATGATCTGGTATTTGGTTGCATGCGATCACCTTTCAAGTGACACTTGGGTTAAGATTCCGTTCGTGATGAAGCCAACAAGAATACTTAACTACCTTAAAGTAAGGAGGATGAGTGAAGATTTCCGCATTCTAGTCACTTAAATGAGTATAGGGTAGTGATTATGAAATTAAGACACGTTCTCGTCTACCTAACTATCTACCCAAGATGAACCCAAATGAATTCTTGGACATTATCGCTATTAAACACACTCTGCCACATACACGTTAAACATCCATTAAAACTATAAAGTTATAGTCACTATTCTGTCAACTTCATCGTCTCTATGAAATTGCACAACCGAAATTATGCGAACGGAAGTCTTAAATTACTAATTCAGACGTAAAGAAAGAGAAACATCTTTTTCACCAATTACTTCTCCTTTTCAACTCAACAAAGTGAAGAAAATTGGGAATGACAGTGACATCACTTACAAAAAATTTTTATTTACGAAGAATTCATCATCAGATCCAGAAATATTCGAATTTAATTGGAGGTTTTCAGGACGCATTGGTGACATCGTTGACCCACCATGGTAAACACCACATTCATATTCATCAGAATGTGCACTTCAAGATCATTCTCTTATAATAGAAAACCGTTGACTGTTATTGTTGTTTGTTGGTGTTTAAGGTCCCGTCAACTACAAGGTCATTAGAGACCCGTCCACTGTGTAGGTCTGATGCATAGACTGCACAGACACTACACTAATGCGACGATTATTGGGTATTAGCAGTACCCAGCTTTCCCCAGCAATCACCCATGTCAGTACTAATTGGGCTTGCGTTGCTTAACTTCAGTGATCAGACGAGAACTGGTGTGTCCAACGCAACTCGCCGATCCCCCTACCATTGACTGACCAGGAACGCACTTCCACCCTATAAGTACAATGACAAGCATTACCTATAACGTTGAAAATCGGTGTCTCTTGAGCCTTAAATTATAAGTAGGTAGATTGGGGAGAAACAGAAATCATTGATATTCTTGCCTTAAGGTATAAAATGCAATGTCACCAGCTTGCCCAGGACAGTTGACCACTTGAATAAGATAAAACCAGGATCTTAAGAATTTCTACTACAAGTAGAAAGAAAAGTCTAGATGACCTTGGGGCAATTTTATCTTTCCGTTTTATTTTCTTTCTGCATTGTCTTCCTGACCTCATGGGTAACCGACGCCGCCAAAGGCGGGAAATTGAGATCTAATAGATACGACCGCATACAAGGAGACAAGACTGATGCTAAAAGTAAAAAGTGAAAACATAATCATGCTTAAATCACTCCAAATCGACTAAAGCAAAAATCTATCCTTTCGAAAGTACAAGGGTTGTGAGACATTCATTTCCATCTTATAGTCTGAAATTGTACCCAGATTCTTCACTGCATCCCCCTATTTCTCTTTCTGTGAGCGTGTGTGTGCGTCTCCCATCGCTATCAAAAGATAAATCGAGTTGACTGCAAAAATGCTAAAGAAAAAAGAGAAGTTACTGGTTAAATAAAAAACCGTAAGGCGATTTCCCTACTTTCCATCTAGGTCTCCCTCTTTCCTTCCCTTGCAGAAAGGTTAAACACAAGTATAAAAAGTACTGTGTTGAAGATGAGGTAATACATCAGGCATATCTCAAATGTAAGGTGGTCCCTGAATACTACTTTGCATCTTGTCATCTTAACTCTTTTAACATATAGGAAGAAATCCACAAGAAGACTATATCATTCAAAGAGATACGCGACACACTAAACCAAGGGGTTGACTTCTTTGAGCTGAAGGACCGCAATACGAAGTAAGAAAAGGATGGCAAAAGAAGAAATAGGATATGAAAAAATGATAGAAAAGGTAAGGGGGTGAGATAGGAGTGGGACCGCGATGATGGTGGATATCAGGGAATAAACATATGCACATTGTAGGGATGCAAAAGAAGAATATGAAACCAGTTTTATGCACCATTGGTGTAGAGCCCCTTAATATATAATAATGAAAGATGCTAGAGTGATATATATCATTAAAAAAATTTTGTGTCTGACTTAAGGCTGGCGCAAAATCTTAAGACATAAAATAACCTTTAAAACTACAGTACCCACTTTCTGACACGTTGCATACGGTATTTTTAATTTCTCGTATAGCTGGTAAACCCTTATTCATATTGCTATTTGACAATAAATAAAAAAAAGGATCCTTAGCCTTCGTCTCTGGCCGACAGTGATGGAAATTTTCTTTATCATCCTTGTTTCTCACCTCTGACAGAATCGGATACCTATGACTTCAAGATACTCAAAGCAGAAAGCAACGACGTGAAGGGGTCACACAGAAACGGATGTGACACAAGCTGTTCTACTCTCCTTATGCACACAAGTGCTACTAGTGAAGTTATTGTGAAAATTAGTATTTGGAGTATGTCACGCTGTTGTAACATTAGGGGGGAGCGGCGAGTTGCGTTGGACACACCAGTTCTCATCTGATCACTGAAGTTAAGCAACGCAAGCCCAGTTAGTACTGACATGGGTAGTCGCTCGGGAAAGCTGGGTACTGCTAATATCCAATAATCGTCGCATTAGTGTAGTGTCTGTGCAGTATATGCATTAGAACTATGCAGTGGACGGGTCTCTAATGACCTTGTAGTTGACGGGACCTTAAACTCCAACAAACAAATGTAACGTTAGGGAACCCACAAAGAAGCCTCCCAACAGCATCCCCTTCCTAAACAGCCAAGGAAGACGAAGTATTTGACGAAACTTCTCGAAAGATCGATTTTTAATCATTAAAAATATATTACTATGCACAAATCCGCGCAAAATTACGTTTTGAATTCTATAAAACGAAAACAAAAATGAATTTTTTTGTTAAATTCCCAATTGTTACGTAACAATATTGCGACTGAACATATCCCAAATTAATAGACAGTGAACGAGAGAGTAACGATGAAGAATAATCACAATACCCTCTTGTTTCCTATAAATAGTGAATTGCTACTACATTTAATATGTAGAGTAATTCCCTTTCTTTTATGCTATATTTTTTACGTATACATATGGTAAATACTACAACTTGAAAAACAGTGAAAGCAAATATATTTATACCAGAAAAAAAAACACACAAAAAGAAGACTTTCCCTATGGTCGAAGTTGAAAGGCGCCTCGTAAGTATAAATAATATGTGCTGCATTTTACAGAATACGGAAAAGAGGGTTAGAGGGCAAGAAGAAACTATGATAATGATGATGACGACGACGATCATAATACTACTGCACTTTATAAACTTATTCATCTTAGTAATGGAAGCTGATTATTAAACCCAAGATTGAAAAGATGTGTCAAACATAATGGAAATAGGCCACTAAAACATACAGACAATCCAAGATGAGCTTGGAGAAAATTCTGCAGCACGTTGAAGAGGGAAGGAGGACTATGAATGTGAATGGTCCAAGTGAAGGGGTGAAGAGGGAGAAAGAAGTGGGACATATAAGAGATAGCAGACAGACACACGCATACAGAAGACGGGTGAGAAGTGGAGAAGGAGAGGGTCATATGAAAAATATTCAAGTTTATATGCATAGAAGCCAGAGAATGAGGGGAGAAGAGGAGGAGTCCGATCAAACTTTTGCCAAACTTCACATATGAGAGAGGACGAAATAGCAGAGAAGAAAAGGGGAGGAATGTAGGAGGAAGAAACAGATACAACCACTACCACGACTATTACACCATCAATATTAAGATGCATTATTTTTCGTCGATTATATCCCAAAACATGTTTTTGTATTTTATCATAATGATGATGATGATGCTATCTCCACACTGAATTTCAATCCTTTTAGGGTCCCAATTGAGAATGAAAACAAAATGAGGATGAAACAACATGCAGTAGAGTAATGGTGGTGGTGATAGTGATGCTATACAATAACAATGTATCGTTGTGGTTAATGACAATGTGACTGAAGACAAATCAACAACTTTCTACATTAAAAATTTTCTCCTAGAATTTCTTTCGCGTATGACAGTCCGTGAAAGGGTTATGAGGGGGTAGAATATTACAAGACCCACAGTAAGCCAACAGCCCTTCTCTCCGTTTCTATCTCTTTTTGTCCTCACATTTAGTTAATTGCTGTCCTTCATAGTTACTTCACTCTGCTGAAAACAAAGCATCAGACTCGTTACAGAAGAATCTCAGTACACGACAGAAAAAATATCCTTTACATTAACTTTATTATTATTATTATCATTGTTACTAGCAGACCTATTATGAAAAAAATGATATTTTTCCATGAAAGCATTAGTTAATTTAATCAGAATATTTCCAAGAAAAACCTTAACTAAGCAAACCTTTTGAAAGCATTAGATAAAATGACAATATCTGCCAGAATGTCCATGAGTATTGAAAAAAGCCTGACAAAGGCAGTGGGAGAAAGAGAAAGTATGTATGTATAAATGTATGTATATATGCATGCCTTAATGTCTGAAAGTTTATTTATTGGTAGAAAGAATCAAGGGGCAACAATGACGACTAACTTTCTAAATGGGCCAATGGACAAGGAGGGACCAATACATTTATTTCATTTAGCAAAAGCGAATAGATGACAGATGAGGTAGGGACGCTGATAACGGGAATGGGGATGGGATAAGGGGTAGAAAATGGGACTCGAGAAGTGGAGAAAGAGAAAGCAAAGAAAAGAAAAAAAGCAACAGCTAAGGCTATGTTAAAGGAGTGGCAGCAGCATTCAACTTCAAAGAAGAGATAGGAATCTATGAGAGAAATTGAAGACAATAAAACGCAAAAAGTCCATCTTGGGTTGACAAACATTTTGGAAAATTAATATCTTCTAAGATATCCCAACAAACATGGTTGATGGTCCACTGGGCCACTGGCCCTTATATTAAGTATCAATAAAAGTTCCAACAGAGAAGAAGAGAGATAAAGATGAAAAAGACACGGAACGAAGGCAAGAGGAGAAAACAGATGTCGACGAGATTCGAGACTGACTTCAATTTATCTAATTCTTACACCACACTGACGAAAGCTCATCTTACGATTGAAGACAAGGACAGTAGGACACACAATAGGAAAGATGACCAAATGCTCATTGCGTTGCAGGAGGAGGGAAGGGTCAACGAAGGCGTTAACCTCGGCCTCACTTTCAAAGATAGGGCATGTTGACATGGCCTGCAAAAGGGTATTTCCTACTTCGTAGTATCAAAGAAAGCCTGGAAGTTGATATATTCAGATTAGCCAATTGAAAGAAACGACATCTGAACTTGGTCTATACATCGCCATCAACTGCATCATCATAAACCACATTACAATTGCTCTTTCTCTATTTACTCCTATTCAAAAGGCAACAATAAAATTTCCGAGGACCACCACTTTCTACTAGTCCTCCAGCTATAGGAGAATTGTACCATGACCTAAAAGATCGACTATAATTGAATTTCAAAGTGCCACTTTATTTCTATAAGAGAAACCCACCCACAAATATATGTTATGTGAAAAACTCACAGTGAAAATATTTTAATTCTTCAAATGACAAATATAGTAATCGTGTAAACGCCTTTCCCTTTTTAGCATAATTCGGGTAGCCCAAATGGAACCGTGATTCACTAGAGCTCAAAATCGTAGGATGGTTGTCAACGTAATGATAAGATGGCAAAAGTGCCATTTTAGTGTCTTTCTAGGTTGTCTGTAAGGATATTATGGTGTGTGGGGTGGACCCGGACCTGGTGAGAGATAGATGGAAGTGGGGGGGGGGGCTATAACTCGAAGACCATATCATACACTGCTATGCATCCCATAGCAGGGTATGATTATGATGATGACTCTATATGTTGACCGCCTCTATATGCTGATCAATTTCTTACCGCCCTTGAGTGGTCAACTTATAGAGTATGTAACTTCAACTTGTATGTTGAAGTTAAAGGTAGAAGATAATGAGAACATTAAAATTGTGAGTCATTTAGATCATTTTCGTTTTGAAAAGGGCGGGTGTCAACGTTAGTCACTTATTCGATAGAATGATTTTACTGACCTCTTTAAGACTCGAACCTGCACCAGTATTACACGAGGTTTTAAAATTATACAGTATGCCTAAAGATGGACTCCACAAAAAAATGATATCCATCATCGGAATTCTTGGGTCAGGTCAAGAGTTTCTACAATAAGGCTGCAACGTGTTAGCCTGTGCACATTCCAGAAAAAAAAACTAATTTTCTTAACTCGTTAACTATCTGCACCACATTTTTGGCCAAAGGGCCTCGCTTTGCTTGGTGTGCGTTGTAAGCATGCGCTTCACAGTGCAAATTCATTTTTGTGGAAACTTCATTTGATTAATAACTGCAGACAGTGCTGTTTTGCACATTCAGGCGATAAATGTCAACATTTTTTTAAACAAAATGTAATTTTTTGACCCATGATTTCATTCAACACACTTTGGATAACAGAGACGAGATTGCATATGACGCTCTTTAATGGCGTCGAGGCGACACTTCAAATAACTTTACGCCGACTTCGACATGACAGACGTCTAAATTCCGGATATCCGTTTCCAAAAAAGATCGCTTTTCTCTCCCGCTCCATTCTCACACACACAAATTTAAACGGAAGTCAACAAGACCTAAAAAAAAACATGTGAACATCATCGCCTTATAGACAACAATAACTATCGTTTGGAACATACGTAGGCACTCTTACACAGAGTCCTGTGTGGACTTTTCAAGACGACGCGCAGCACCATCATCATACCCTTTCCACCCTGTGGCAGGGTCGGGTCTGCGGGTTCTAGTCCTCCACTCACGCCTATTTCCCACGTTTGCTTTGGTCTTCCCCTACCCCGGGTGCTTCCAAATACTGTACCTGCATTCCCGTAATGGACCTAAACAGCTCCCCCTTCCCTCTTCTCATCACACGTCCATACTACCTCAATCTGTTCTCTCTCATCTTTTCCGCGATGTCCCCCACCCCAAAATACCTCTAATATACTGTACTCATTTTTAATTTATCTGGTCTCGGCATCCCACTCATGTACTGCAGCATTCGCATTTCAGTTAATTGCATTCTACATACATGGCTCTGCCTCACTGCCCAACACTCTCTTCCACTTAGCATAGCTGCCCTAACCATTGCCTTGCAAAACTTCCCTTTGAACTTTATTGGGACCCTCCGATCACAGGATTCCACTTGCCTGTCTCCATGCACATGCATTGATCCTATGGGCCACATCTGAATTTATTTCCCCATTGCTCTGAAAGAAAGAGATGAAAATGCCTAAATAATAGCCTTTACAAACATGAATCTGACTTCATTGAAAATGTCATTCAAGTAGGTGCAGTTCCGTTGGCATTCTTCCTTGTGGTGACCATTAACTACCGCGTTTCTGCCTACATTCTTTAAATTTTTGATTTCACTTCGAAATCCTAGATTTATGACTGTCACATTAGGTGGAGCAGCGAAAAGTCTAGATAAAAAAAGTTGTTGATGGGAAGAATTGAGTTTCGGTGCGTACAGAAACAGAATTTCATGTATGTAAGAGACTAGAACCCCATCAGCTGTAGATATCCAGGGTATAAATAGAAGTTGAACTAATGACTTTATCATTTAATGGGGGTATGTGATCATCAGACCTTAGAAGAGTGGGGTAACCCACTACAAGAGGCATTTATGTCAACCAACTAACCTAGGTTAGTTTCCTTGCAAAAAGGGTTCTTTCTGATACATGGTTAACATCGTACAAATTAGCTTTAGTTTCAATTTTATGGATGGCTCCCTTCGGGGTCTGTCTCTCTTCTTGTCTCGTCTCCGACCTCAGGATCGAATCAGTAATCGCATGTTCAGGCAATAGACTTCATCACCTGGGCTATCAAGTCCATATTCGACAATTCAGAACACCATTAATCAACCTACAGAATTATTGACAGCAGAAATTTCATCACAAAATCATGAAGGCACGGAGGAGATCATCGTAATTAATTGTAAGCATCATTAATAGTTAATACTGTCCTTCGGTAAACGTCCAGACAAACCGGAAATTGCACTTATAATCATCTGTTACTGTGTACTTGATACATACATGCCTATCATCTAAAATTTAAGACGATGTCTAAAATTCAATTCAGACGGAAATCGCAAGTTCATAAAGTTCATTAAAGCTGCTTTTATAAGACGTGCACCCCATGTGATGCCATCGCCTACGACTCATATTGTCTAATCAATGAAATTAAGCAAAGAGTTTTAATAAAAGCGCACATAAACAATTATAAACCTTCCTAACTTGGCTTACATTGAATTACGTCATCATAAAATGACATCAGTTTCACTAGTGGGTCTAGTTTAAGACACGTCATTCTATTCTCCCTTAATGAACTATAGTCAATGTAGGCTACGACGGGGCCACGAGGAAGTCCATTTAGGTGGACCCATCTCCAACGAGCTTTATAACCGATCAACTCTAATTACATGGAGAAAATGCGAGAGAGGGAGGAGAAGTGGTCAAGTGATACAAATCATTGCACATTTCCATAGACTAACAATAATAGGATATGGGAAGAGAGAGTACCCTTCCTCGTTCAACGTAGTGTACACTACGGTCCCCCTTCACTCAATAATACCAAATTTATAATAGTAGGGCTCCACTGTAGCATCATGGATCCTTCTGGATTTAATAAACTACAGTAGGTATTGAACATTTCTATATTTCTACTGACATCACTCATTAATTTAACCACACCGTCCTCTCTCACCACCATCCTTTCCTCTAGTGCCCATCCCGAATAATCCTCAAAACCGTTTTTTAGATGTAATAATCATGGTATTTATAGGAACGGCAAAAAAAAAGCAATATGCGAAATTACATTAACACTATGTTTTAAATAACACGTATACTCCTATTTTTGGAGTTTGCTGCAGACAGCGTGAAATGAGACACAAAAATTATGTCTTTTTTTCCTCCTAGTGTTAATAATAAGGGATAAAAAAATGTCGATTATTAAAAAAGAAAAACGTTAATCCAGTTTCGAGATCCTGGGTATTACAGCAACCGATATTAATCACTTGAGCTTCAAGTATCAAAAACGGATGTTTAAATAAGTAGTGCATCTTTCAACTGCTTGCCTTCTTTCTGAAGCTAATTATGACTTTTAGTATGAGTTCCGGGATAATCCGAGGTCCATTGCATCCCTGGATGTCGCAAGAGTCAACTTTAAAATGAAATGCTGCATTAGACTAGTTGCGGCCACCACATATCCTAATACTCACTCACTCTTGTCTTTCTGCCTGGAAATCCCGGTAGGGAGCGGCGAGTTGCGTTGGACACACCAGTTCTCGTCTGATCACTGAAGTTAAGCAACGCAAGCCCAGTTAGTACTGACATGGGTGGTCGCTCGGGAAAGCTGGGTACTGCTAATACCCAATAATCGTCTCACTAGTGTAGTGTCTGTGCAGTATATGCATTAGAACTATACAGTGGACGGGTCTCTAATGACCTCGTAGTTGACGGGACCTTAAACTCCAACAAACAACAACAACTGGAAATCCCGGACTTACTATTATATAAACAGCCATACACAAGGAAAAGATTACGCAAGGGAGTTGAAGTATTAGCTCACTCAAATATCATGTCCAAATATTTGAAAAAAAATTAAGACCTTACTTATGCTACGAACTTTAAAACCTATTTTCAGCCTATAGCAATGTGAGGTAGCCCTCAATTTGAGATACCAAGAAAAAGAAAACTGACAGCATCAGGGAAGCCGAGGCAAATTTGCCGAGGTTGATTTGGTCATTAAGTAGTGGTCTATTTACTCTATTAGATCTAAAGGTCCCTTAGCAACGCAAGTAAGGGCAGAAAAGAGAAGGGAAAACATGATAGACCAAAACTTAAGCATGTTAACGGTTTGCAATCATTTCGATGCAAACAGACAGAAATTTAGCCAACTTTCACGTTAAAATATGCGAAAACACAGCAAGAATGACTAACTGACTCGCAAATAGCTAACTCACGTTACACAAAAGGTAAGCTGATTAGTAAAATATTTACTGTACATAATTCCAGAGAAGAGCTGCGGCAAAAACCTGGCTCATAATTTATACTTTTGATCAGATCGGCAACTGAGGAACTGCTAGGTTTCGTGGCATGAGTGGTCGTGCTCGCTTGCAGTTATCTGACTTGTTTAGAACTCTCAGGAGAGAGAACAACTCCATCGTTTAAAAAAACAACGATTTCAGCAGATTCAAGGCACGGCAGGCCTGTAAAACTTTAGTTTTCGTAACCGGCTTGGAGGGAGTGGTGGGTGTTGGGTTATTGTTAACAGCACGTTGGTCTCTCCCAGTGTGATCTACTCAGACGAGCACGCACGATGCGGCCAGTCGAAATTATTAGCATTCTAGCATGCGCTGCCTAGTATAAGTTTTATTTATGTCAATGCTGTTGTTTGTGCTAATTATTAATGCTTAAGTGTAGTGTTGGGTCATGTGATCATTGCACCTTGGCTAACATGGCAACAAAAGCTTCAGCGGTATCCAGTTTTCCAAAGCGGCCACCCATGTCAGTACTTGCTGGGGTTGCATTGCTAAACTTCAGTGATCAGACGGCAACTGGTGTGTCCTACGCAATTTGCCGATCCCTTAACCTGAGGTATGACCTGGGCTGGACGGGGACAAAATAGAGATATTCGATCTGAGGGCGAGGTGGTGTCAAAGGTACAAGAAGTAAAATGCCTTGGTTCAGTATTTCTGAATAACGGGCAAATACATTCGGATGGTACCCAGAGGATCAAAATGGGGTAGATGAAGTGGAGACAGGCAAGTGAAGTTCTATGTGATCCGAGGTTTCCCATTAGGCTGAAAGGAAAGGTCTACAGAGCGGTGGTTACGCCAGCCATGCTGTACGGATCAGATATGTGATAGACGGGAATGGAGGTCTAGAGCAGGCAAATCCGACCCCGTCGTAGGCGGGATAAAGGGTATGATGATGATACCAGGACAATAACCACAGTCACACTCACAAGTACAAAAAATGATGCTAAATGTTTTGGTAAATAAAAGCCTAACTTAACCAAATTTAATCTAACCCAATCAGCCCGAAACAGGAAAATTCCGGTGTGAGACTGGAATTATTTACATTTGCACCATGTACACACACACCTCCAATAACCATAAGCCATTTAACTAGCTGGGTAGCGAGAGGCATACCACACCATACCACAGAGATTGATGAACAAAAAAGAAACAGTAACTTACGGTATAATAAAGTTTGCGGTGATCGTCGACGATGACGATACGTGTTGATCATCGTCGACGTTCACCACCAACTCTTTATTGACTGGTTGCCGATGTGTAGCCGGGCCTTGATAGGTGAATTGCTAGTCTGCGTGACTAAGTTGTTATAGGGGGCAAGGCAAATTGTGACTCTTTCAGGGCAAGAGCCAAAAGGCCCAAGTAAATTGAGCGACAATTCACGAGAATTCATACTGGGCCTTTGAACCAAGTTCCATAAGGGGTCACTATCCATTGAGCTAGGTCTGTGCTCAGTGGGTTAGATTCCTATGTAGAAAATTTAAAGATTGCAAACTACATTCCAGTTAGTGATAATTTAACATGGAGATAAATATAATGTGACCTCTAACCTTTTTATGGTAGACTGGAGCAAAAATTCAGATACATATTACGTCTAGCACATCACTCTCTACTAAACAATTTTCAACGTTGTGAATAAATAAACGTTGGCTCTTCCCAAATAACTGATGGCGCCTTGAGAGAAAGTTTTCTGGGTAAGAAAATACACCCACTTGCCTCCTAGTGGCAAGCCTTTAGCTACCTACAACCAGATGTCCAAGGGGTTGCCAGAGCATAAGAAAATATACAATACGTTGGAGTATATACATCAGAAAAAAATATATATATCTATAAAAATTGCTTGTTTATGTGCATCGACCACGACTATAATTTATTGACCATAAGGGGGAAGGGTTCCATTGGTGTTTGGGAGGAAAAGAGTGGGGGAGATAGGGACATCGTAAATAAGTAATTTCTTCACTTGACCACAAACATATACGTCAAATTTTGTAGCTACTACGCAATGTGATGCTGAAAGAGAGAGAGCAGAGGAGGGTGAATGAGGATGTAGAGAAGGAAAGGAAGAAATTCAATTTTCAAATTCGACCACGTAAACTTAGTGACATCTCCATCAAGTAACAACAACAACAACACGAATGGACATTCAAATTTACAATCCAGTTTTATGTAGACTGCAGTTTATACAACTGCCAATTCTTTTTATTATTTTTCGAGCAGCACGATGTCATTAATCCCTCTGTCCAGCTGTCCTTATGTAGATAACATTTTGCTTTAGTCTCAGCTTAAGCTACGATAATGAAGAAACCAACATGAAAATGTCACATTTTTCCCTACAGAAAACTTCTACACACCATCATAAAATCGGTATTTGATTAACAATTCTGCACAGAAAATAAATCGGGATGGGAAAAAAGTGAAGTATCAAATAAATAAGCAGTCGAGTAGGTTATTGCCTCTTAAAATTCATTGCCACTATTTTGCCTTCTTCGTCTTTGGTCAACACTTTCCCCTTCATTTTCATAACTCAGCTTTCTCCTCTGACTCACATATTGCAGAGTTCTTCGTAATTCCTCTACCCAATTCCTCTACCCTCTTCTATGAAATTTGCACATATTAGTCTTTCATTTTAGTCACTCATTTTATAATCAACTGCTTAAAAACTTACGCAGTAGATGTTAGGATGATGAAAAGAGAGAGAGAGAGAGAGGGTAAGGGAAGAAAGGAGGGAGAAGTGAAGTCATAAAGTTACAAACAGAATAAGAGAGAGGTATTTCACATTTATGACTACATGATAATACACATCGAGATGAAAGGGGTAGCTAATCACGAATCTCGAGGGATATCAATTTAAAAATACAATCTCATTTGTCACCAATCTCGACTATTGCAGAAAGAGAGATGAGAGTGAGAACAGAGAGAGAGGCAGTCACATTACAGAAGATAGCTAAAAAGACTGAAGAAGAAGTAAGTAAGTGCTAACATGGGACACCTCTTCTTTCGCTTTATTCAATTCACTATGAAATTTAATCAAAAAATTTACTAAATCTCAGGATTAAATCTCTATTTAAAATTAGCCATTCAAGAAAGAAAAAAAGCAACACAGAGTAGAAAATAATGATTGATAATCTCATTTGAAAGACGGATTACAATTATTGAGATTGTAAAACTATTTAATAGATGTAGAATTATGGGTTCATCTACTATGAAATTAGTCATGAATTTTGTCATCAGATGAATTTAGTTATTACTTTTGTTGATGTTGTTGAAAAGTTCTTTATCGATTCATTTTGAAAATGAACATGCGAAACGCATCCTACTGAGAAACATATTCACCATTATGAAAATGTTTTGCAAAAATAGCGTTTACTTTGAAAAATAAGGCGGAAAGAAGGATAGGGGAAAATAGCAAGAGTAAGAGAGTTAAGGAGGGAGGATGGAGAGGGAGAGAGGGACAAATCAATCCTTGAATTTATTCAAATTCTCCTCCAGCATCTGGTCATCGTTTTTTTACCCCCATCTTTCTTCTCTTCCAACCTACTCTTCAGGGATCCAACTTATAAATACATATTCAAAAAAAGATGCTTTGATATTTTGATAATCCAATCATAAAGTATTATTAACTTTACTTATTGATAGTCAAAAAACATCTAAAAAAAAGCATATTTTCCAACCTGACTCTCAATGACTATAAGAGGATCTACTGCAGTACAAAGAAGGGACCAGATTTTAGAAGTTGGAAGCAGTGAAGGCGGACGTGGAGGAAGGAAGTACATCCTAGCAACTGGATATGCAATAATACTCCTGTATTGGTCATCGATGTAAAGTTATATACCGCACTCAATACACTTATGGATGAATATCATTACAATGCAAAATAAATCACATGTACTGCAAAAACCGCATGACGTCATTAGGACTTAGGCTATTAAATCGGATCCATCAAAAAAATTGCCTACAATTCAGTCAGATGTTCAAGTTCACCTAATGGGCTGCTAACTTTTTAGGGGAGAAAGAAGAGGATTGCGGAATACTGTGATATATTGGTCAACAACACAATACTTCTACACACGCCTAATCTATGAAGCACTTTAGGCACAGTATCTAAGGCCTACGAAAAGACAGGATTTAGAAAAAAATACTTCCAAGTATTGGATGAATAATAAAACTCAAAATAAAGAAATTCACATACAATAATTATAACTATTGATTTTTGAAAACAGAAATAGGACCACTGTTGTCTAGGGCCTGCAGCACATGAAAGTGCTTAGGACTCATGATAACCTTAATGCGATCACGGTGACCTCAGAGGAGGCGTGCTCGACTACTACGTTCGGCTTCTTCCGGGTGAGAGGTCTCAGTGCTACTTAGATGGCCAAAATTTTCAGGTGAAGGAGCTCACCTTCTGAAGTCGGTGGAGAGAAAGTGCCCCATTTGGAAACAGGCCGACGCGGGTATATAAGCATAGGAGTTGCAATAGCCTATTAGTTTGGAAACCGGCTTCGTAACAATATCATCCAACAGAATGCGGATGTGCTCCCTCCAATGGGTACCTGATCTTGCTATAGGCGGAAGAACGGCGGGAATTCAGAGTATATCTATATTGGATATACAGGACTCACAAGCCCACACATGGGACTACAGTACTGCTTGACAAAAAATGTGCTATAGGTACGCCTCTTATCAGTGTGAAGAGATATGGCCTTAGCCAGGGGGTGATGGGAAAAAGGAGATTGCAAACCTGCACATTATGAGAGTAGATCACCGAGATCAACACTACGTATTAATGTGTCTGAAAATGGATTATGGGATGTAAGAAAAGTAGAGATTTTTGTTAAGAGCTTATGAAGAGAAAGGGGTGGGAGGAGGAGCTCGGGAATGCAGGTTGTTGGAAGCACTCGGAGAAGGGGAAGGCCAAAGCAGAAGTAAGAGCAGGATGTAGGTAAGGATACAGTAGTGTGCGGGGTGGACGGTGACCTGGTGGTAAGAGATATTGGAGTGGAGGGGCTAGAACCCGCAGACCCGACCCTGCCACAGTCAGGATAAGAGTAAGATGATGATGAGTTAATGAAGAGGAAGTCCGGTAGCACGTAATTCGTGACTAGGCCTCCTCGCTTACCTACTGCAACCATTTCTTCCACCAACATCCGCAATAAATCACAGAAAAGAGAGTGCAACGTAGAAAGATGGCTTATTAGTTGCGACATTAAATTTTTATAAAATAAATGGACTAGAATAAGGCAGTTAAAGTGCTTTGCTTTATTAACACTACTTTTCAACTCTCGTTCTCTCTCACTCTTTTTCAAACATTTATCGTTTGGCTGTCTTTAAAATGTTTTAACTTATATGATGATCTGAGGAGCAACTTTACTACACAATAAAAGCAAGCATCCAAATCTAAAATCATTATCGTCTGTAATAAATAACATCTTTCTGTACACTTTAATATAATAAAAAAGATATCTTAAAACGGTTTAGTTGAAATCTGCGCCTCACACACAAGATTTGACCGATGAGAATTCAAGTAGCTCAATGTCTAGAAGAAGTTAAAATTTTATAGTGTACTAGAGTGATGACGATACATTAAAAATACAGGAACTGCATCTAAACACAGAGAGCGCATTATGCACCTTAAAAGTATGTTGTCGACAATCGCCTTTAGGTTTCGGTTTTGACCAGGGCGCATGATTCCTGTGGCGTAGGAGGGAAGGAGGTGCCAAAAATGCCCGTCATTGGATACAGAATAAATCTCTGCCCCGGTGTGTGGCGTGCCTAAAGACATTACTGCAGCTAATCTGGACGGGACGTCTTTTTACATACGGTTTTAAATTGCCCAGACTGTCTCGTTGGCAGACAAATCGACGATGAATAACTACATAAAACAAAGCTAAACAACAAGCTATTCATTCCCTACTTAACAAAGAACACTTTTCAACACGGAAAAATATGAACTCGTCAAATTTCTGCAGAAATTTACATTGAAATGGTTTAGCAATGGCTTCACCAACTTCTATTTGATTTTTACTTTCATGAACAAATTCGACAAAAGCAGTCAACGACGAGCCGAATGCCACAACCCTTTTAGTACACTCTCTCTAGCTGTATAAAGACTTAATATAAAACCTGTCAACTTGTAGTACATGGAAAATTTCCGTTTGATACTACTATGAAATTCAAAAAATGTCGGTACTATCAGGAAGGATTCGCATAACTAACTTTTAGACAAAAATAAAGTAGTGAGAAGTAGGAAGAAGTCAACTTTAGGAATCCAGTTTGTTGTCGGTTGACTACATCAAACAACCATCACTCACAAAATTACAATCTTCATATATGGAATGTCAGGAATTAACTAATTTATTTTTGGATATACTGTATATGAACACACAGTAGTTGGAGGCGATGACAAAAATGCATCAATTTCCCTGACATTTCAGCTGACTGATTAATCAATTTGCATATGTGAATGTACATAGCAAAACATACAAGTGGAGACAAGCTCAAAATAATATTACATAAAAACTGATACAAAAAAAACCGACTGTGAAATCAGGGAGAGAGAGAGGGAGGGGAGAAAAAAGAGAAAGACGGAGAGAGGAAGGACATGAGGGAGAAGACAACAGAAAGGAAAATTACCATTTTATCGAGAAGAGGTCCTTTTCAGAAAATGGTCCTCACTCAACTATTTTGTTAATTCAATTTCACGCTGAAACGTCTTTTACACGTTTCAATGCGTTTCTATATATTAATAAAAACACATTATCAAATGTTTGAATTTCATCTACGTCATGTAACAAAGGCTACGCGTGCATTTGATGTATTGGTGAGCACAAAAAATAATAATAACACCCCATTTCGCTCTCCTCAGAAAAAAAAAATCAACCTCAACAGGGCCTAAAAGACGTTCAAGTTGGAGTACCTCAACTATTAAACTACGTCGACTGACTGAGTCAAACCAAAGTACTTTTAGATGAAAGAAAACAACAGCATCTAAAAAAGTACAAAAAGCAGCTCAAAAGAGACACAAAAATGAAGGAGGTAGCAGTGTATCGGGGAAAGGGATGCAGACTAGGAAAGGAAGGTTTATAGACACTGACTGGATTTCATCTAGAGAATTACTTTCAATATTATACATACATCTTAAGTCAGTAGTAACAAAAGCCTTAAGAGAAATCAAGCAGAAGGTTAAATGAACCAACATAGGGAGAGGAGACGAAAAACACGAGAAGAAGGAGGAGGAGTAGGAAAAAGAAAAAAAAAATTTTATATGCCGTATAAAAATCAGCCAATTCCCTAAGCTCTATGTACAAAAACGAAGAATAGAAAACTATTTCATTACATATCAGTTGAATTACAATTGTCTGCCTTCACCAAGTGAAACTTTCAAATATAATTAGACTTTTTATTGCATCCCCATCCAAGGCAGCAGCATGTTACATCTAGACCTCACCCCGCGCAGAAAAGAAGGGAAGAAGGGGGAAGGGAATATCCAGCATTCCCTCTCGAATATACAGTATAAAAAATTTGCGTTTTTTAACAGAGTAATCTTACAATTCTGCTTCAAAAGTCGTTTATTTGTATGAGCCATACGAAAGAGTTGCAAGCGCGGCATGCATTTTAAGTAAATGTATATATTAAGAAGATGCTTTCAACCCTCTTCCCGCCTATGCCAAGATTAGGTAGCCATTTGGTCCCATTGAGGTACATGGGTCATCTGTTGGACAGTATTTTTACGTGTCCAGCTGCCACCCTAATGTTGCACTCCTAAGGCTTTATTTGTCGCCGGGCCTACTTAGATTCGTTGGAACAGTTTTCCTCCACTACTACACTCGAGCATTTTGCCGACCTACACGTTTCATACAGAAAGGGCTCTTTTATTACAGGACAGTGAATAAGGCACAGAAGGCACACTGGGGGCTACTCTCACTTACTCGCCCAAAAAGAATACTGCGTCGTTTAATGAGTAGTTGTAATCAGTGAAATCTATCAGGTTTAAAAAAATATTTATATGGATGAGTTGGAAATACTGTGCTAAAGTATATACTGCATGTGTGCGAGGTGACGAGCCAAATGTTAGCCCATGCTAGGGGGGTATTCCAGTTAAGCCAATTCCGCAGTTACGAGGTGAGGCCAAATATTCAGAATGAGTCACGGATCAGATAAAAGATACACATAAGAGGTGAGAAGGCAATATCAGGGACATTTGTTTGTTGCTTGTTGGTGTTTAAGGTCCCGCCAACTACAAGGTCATTAGAGACCCGTCCATTGCATAGTTCTAATGTATAGACTGCACAGACACTACACTAATTCTAAGATTTAGGGTATTAGCAGCACCCAGGTTTCCCGAGCGACCACCCATGTCAGTACTAGCTGGGGTGCGTTGCTTAACTTCAGTGATCAGACGAGAACTGGTGTGTCCAACGAAATTCGCCGCTCCCAATATGAGGGACAGTGAAGATAGGGAAGAGGTAGACGCAACCTTGTCATAGATGAAATAACTTGCCATATGATGATGCTGACGATGTGCAAAGCGACAAGGGCAGACAGGATTAACGGGTGGGGAGATGAGAAGCTAACGAGAGGTATCCTACATGGCAGACAGAAAGGGAAGGAAAACAAAACAACAACTCAAAACCTTGTCCTATGAATGAAAAAGGATGGCGATGATTCTCAAGCGCATTTAAAGGTAGTTTCATCTTTATTGAGTCGCTGAGAGATCATCAATAAGACAAAATAAAATCCACGTAGTCCAATGGAGAACTAAAAACAATCACACAACAACCAAGCCTCGCAGTAACAATACCACGCATTAAAATACAGAAACATTTCAGAAATATCAGTCATCACAGGGTGAGGGTGAGCATCAGCCATACTCCTACACGCAATGCATTTATCTGCGAAGTCATTTTCCAAATGGAAATCCGGATGCGTTGACAAATAGCTGAATTCATCTAGGAAAGTTGTCGCCTTATATGTCAGTTTACTGTAGTTGTTACAGCAGAAACACAATTGTTTCTTACAAAAATTACTCCCTAGTCTTGTCTGGTTCCTTTTAATAAATTACTGGCCAATGGAGACGAACAGTAGACCGACGATAAATAAGCATAGGGGTTTCAGCTGTGGCCGGCAACCGGCTACGGAAAAACACTGTCCAATATATCGCCATTGTGTCCACTCAGAGGGTCAAGATGGGTACCCGACCTTGCCATAGGCGGGAAACGGGTATAAATAGTGAAAACATATGGAAACTTCTCATTTTCAAGGCCCCGCTCAAAAACACAAGTGCGAAAGGTGTTCCACCTAAACTCATAAGGGAGCGACAAATTGCGTTGGTCACACCAGTTCTGGTCTGATAATTGAAGTTAAGCAACACAACCCCAGTTAGTACTGACATGGGGGAGCGGTGAGTTGCGTTGGACACACCAGTTCTCGTCTGATCACTGAAGTTAAGCAACGCAAGCCCAGTTAGTATTGACATGGGTGGTCGCTCGGGAAAGCTGGGTACTGCTAATACCCAATAATCGTCGCATTAGTGTAGTGTCTGTGCAGTATATGCATTAGAACTATACAGTGGACGGGTCTCTAATGACCTTGTAGTTGACGGGACATTAAACTCCAACAAACAACAAAAACAACAACAACAACTGACATGGGTGGCCGCTTGGGAAAACAGGGTACCGCCAGTATCCAAAACTCGTCGCATTCGTGTAGCATCTGTGCAGTCTCTGCATAAGAACTACACTGTGGAAGGGGCTCTAATGACCTTGTAGTCGAAGGGCCCTAAAACACAAACAACAACAACTAAACTCATAAAGCAAGGAAAGACTCGCCAAAAAGAAATGTCCAACCCAGCTCCACGACAGGATCCGTTCCAATGACTATTGGATAAGATTGAATGAAGAATCGGGGCTGACCAAGGGGTCATGAGTACCCTATCGCGAAGCAATGGGATTTAAGTGGGAGTCGATCGTTTCACCACCTAACTCTCACAAAAGTACTTCGCTTTGTCACAAACTTGCATTATAATTTCATAAGAATCGGCTTCCTTTATTCGGGAGGGAGACGAGGAAGGGGAAAAAGGGGTTCTAATGGAAGAATTTCCTTAGTTTTGAGGTTTTCACTAACAAGAATATTAAAGTATTTATATATAAACAATCAGAATCTAAATTAATAAGATAGAGAGGCATGTCAAACTCCGAAATTGTGAAATTTCATAATTTCATCAACATTCTTTAATGAAACTCTTATTATAGATTCGTTAATCATCTTTATATCAAGAAACGAGAAACACATGAACGAGGGAGAAGGGGGTGACACACATATCCATCCTAGGAAAGGAGATGATGGAATTGAATCGGTGAGAGGATCAACTGAAGATGTTGCATGCTTAAAATATGTTAATCTCAAAGACTTTCAATAACTCAAGACATAGTGTAATTTCGCATATCATATCAAGCGCGTCATTGCAATATGCAAATATACTTTATTAAATAATTATAACAATAATCCAAGGTGATTATCACCACTTCTTTATGGTGGACCAAACACCAACAGATGTTATAAGAAAATACTTCATATTTCCCTAATCAAGCCTGTCTTCCCATTACTCATTTACATGCAAAGCCTAAGAAAGTGGGGCAGACCATGTACCCAAGAGCATTAACGTTACAAAGAAACCAGCCGCTATTTAAAATTTAACTCGGCGAATCCATCACAAGAATTATTTTTATTTCGCTTGCAAAATTTTATAAATATGGATGAACAAGGTGTTGCTATATGTCGATAGTCAGACAGAGATAGAAACACACGATGTAGTATATTAATTACATCTTTAAGACATATTTTAATTCTACGTTTATGTCGAAGAAGACGCATACGACACAACCCCTACATGACAACCAAAATGCTAATTTGTAAAACCGACTTTGTAAATCATCATAAACCACTCTAGAAGCAAAAGTCAGTTAAAAGTATCACAAAAGTACTAGCCACAAAAAATGGCCCATTCCGGATTCGTTCACGTAGACATCTTAACAGCAGAAGTGATGAACTCAATAAGAAAAACCTGAGCCACGCCAAAGTCGTCGACATCAGACCTGACATCCAAATTTGGATGAATTCCACTAAGTTGCTGCTGTATCTATACGAAGTCACTTCGAACATGACGCTGACAAGAGGGCATCCAACAGGCCCGACCGTATACACATTTATTTACTATTATTCAGCTACAACCACACAACTGGGAATGGTACCCATTAGAATGTAGAGAGGATGGAGGAAATTAGGTGAATAAAACGTTAATGATGATTAGGGAGAGATATGGGGAGATGTTAGGAGATGTGAAAGGATGAAGTAGAATAAGAGAGAAATTGGATTTGTATAAGTGGTGAAGAATCACTTGAAGAATTGCAAGATGTGTAGTACTGTACATTAGATTAGAATACTAATGGAAAGAGGTGGTCAGAGTCAATTTTGATTTGTGAGTAGGGTGTTTAGGTAACCTTTGTAGTGAAGATGAGAAGAAAGTAGATGGTCAATTGTTAGCTGGCAGAAATTAAAGTGTTGTTGAGCTCTAACAGTTCAATTTCTAGAAATCGAATGGATACCACAAACCCTTATCTCACCTATGGCATGGACGTGCGCCCAATTTTGTCCCACTGGGATACGCAGAAGTAACAACCTCAGTTAACAACCTCATGTGCCAACTCTTCCTACTTTACGTTGGGAGGGGAGCGGCGAATTGCGATGGACACACCAGTTCTCGTCTGATCACTGAAGTTAAGCAGCGCAACCCCAGCTAGTACTGACATGGGTGGCTGCTTGGGAAAACTGGGTACTGCTAATACCCAAAAATCGTTGCATTAGTGTAGTGTCTGTGCAGTCTTTGCATAAGAACTACGCTGTGGACGGGGCTCTAATGACCTTGTAGTTGAGGGGCCCTAAAACACCAACGAGACAAGTACGTTGGGAGTGTGCTCCTACACCTGGAAACTTTGCAGATAGTAAAGGTTCTTTCAAGAGCAGCATCAATATTGTACACACCACAGCTTTAATTCCATCCGACGGGAGTCTTCTCTTCCTCGGACGAAAGAAGCCAACCGCAGTAGTCCAGCACGCATCTCTCAGCCAAAGAGGCGGACTGGGTTCTAGAAACTTGAGTAATGAAATACTGCTGATTCACCACTGTGGAACTCTAGCTGCTGATATTACAAGGACATGAGAAATCGAAAGCAACGCAATATTAGCAACAATAGAGCCACAAAACAAATGATGATGACCAGTCACCAACCCAACCAATGAAATTTCATCTCTACTATCAATTTCGAGAACCACATCTCCAATAAAATGTATAATGCGTTTTTGAAATGGAGAGGGAGAAGGAGAGAGAAAGAGAAAAAAAATGAAGTCCATAAGTCATGTAATTTTAAAAACCCAGATGCTCTTCAGAAAACCTGTCGTCAGCTTGAAGACCTTTGGTTGGTTGTCAGGCCGTACACGCCACAATCTCCCTCTGGTCATCCACCATTCTGTCTTAACCGTTTTCTTCTTCTTGGAGCACTTTTCTTACACGCGAAGTCTTTTCTACAAATTGATAACAGTGTCGGCGAACCATCGTCAAATTCGACTAAAATTTAAACATTATGGATCTCTTGAGAGTGTCGATGTTGACGACGTCGTCGTTGTCTATTTTATTATTCTTGCAGTATGGATGGATAGGCCGAGGGGAGGAACCAAATGATGATGAAGACGCATGAACTTTATTCACCTGAAGATTCCTTTCAGAAACGAGGTATCACTATCTATAATGTCCAGTCTAATGATAGAAGATGGTCATTCGACCAGTGACTAAAAGAATGACCAACATCCACAAGATAGCCATTAATGGACGTACATTACGTATGAATCTCAATGTGTGACACAGCCTGATTATGTTTCCTGTCATAAAACTCTCAAGGGGTTCTACTGAAAGTGGAGAATGTGAATAAAAATGAGAGCGAAGATGCTAATGGACTCCGTGAAAGGCAAACAGTAACAGTGACAACACGCTACCATAATAGACTGGGTAGTAACAACGATTTTACTAGTACCTACTGGGGCCATTTCAGTGCAGATCCTGGAACTGGTCAGCTTCCACTTCTAACTCTTACACTAGATTCCCAAGAAGTCTCTGCTATCCCCAGATGCCTACTCATTCTGTGCCCAAATGCACTTACAATAACCACACACGCAAGAAACAAAATCCCGTGGGTCCAAAGACACGTGCATTTCGAATGCCGATTTACTTTCTCATGCCTCTTTGAAAATTAAAAAAAAATCGCAATAATCATTTCAAGTGGATTAGGACAATACAAAATCTGCGTCTGCTCCCAACAATTCAATTTTATCAGGTACTTAGAAAGAGACACGGTTGGACCACATGGCACGTGCTCATTTAACTCATTCAATTAGGGGTCTACATTCAAACGTTAAGTGATTGTGGCCAATTTCTGAACTGTCAGTATTGCCATCTGCCATTTGGGGAGTTTTCTCGACACTAAGGTCAATCAAGAAAACTCGGTCAAAATAAATGAAAAGTCCAGCTGTCATCAATAGGATGAATACAACAGACGATTAATCATTTCTTATCTGAGGGGACGGGACTCAGTCTTAGGTCCATTTATGGGGGTAAACATTACTCCATTAGCCTTTCTTTCTTGCTACCATTACAACTTATGAGCTGCTAACAGAAGTGAGAAAAAGTAGGTACTTTTTTCAACAACCGAGAAAAAAAGTTACCAATTTGTCAACCAGAGTTAAGTAATGTGTCCACAACGGTCACTGGTTGTGGGCTTCAAGTTGGAAGGCGCCAGATTTCTTTTACTTGTTTAACGAAAGTCACTTAAACATCAGATGAACTTCAGCACTCAGAAAAATCACTAATTAAACTAAAATCGAGTTGTAGTCATTTCATCATGAAATTGGGACTAAGGAACTTCCAGTAAGGAAGCCGTGGGTTCAGAGGTGGCGAACCTACAGCACGTAGAACTATTATGTTGGCATGTGGCATGTACATATACCACCCGCCTCAGTGGCACAGTGGGCAGCATACGCAGTGACTGCGTCAATGGTTCTCGGTTCGATACTAGACCAAAGTGCCTTGGCTTCTGCCCGGCGAGAGAGAAGTGCCAAGTGCGCCTGCCTTCGGATGAGAAGTTAAACCGAGGTCCGGTGTGGTGTACGATGGCATTTGCACATAAAAGAACCCTTTCTACCACGCAACGGGTCGATGAGGCTACATTTCCAGGTGCAGGAGCTCTCCTCCTGGGGTCTGTGGACCTCCCCAACGAACAGTAGACCGACGATAAACAGGCATAGGGGTTGCAACATTAGTACCTAATATACATTCCTATAATAAACTACCTAGCACGTTAGTACATCAATAAATATAACTTTTTAAATTTCTGGCACGCCAGCAAAAATAAGTTCGCCACCCGTTGCCGTAGTAGATCTTTACGATGGTCCACTTCGCCGGATTTAACCTGCTTCTATGGCTAAGAGGTAGGGTGTAGAAATATTACGTCAGCGGTTCAAGGATACTTGAACTGGAGTGGTTTAGAGCTTCTTCGAGTGTGAAAGAGAGGCCTCCAGTGTGCCTTCCGTCGGATAGGAAGTACAGTGAAACCTCTTTAATCCGAACATGCTTCAGTTAAAACTCACTTCATTAATCCGACCACAATTTCGGTAATCCGAATAATATTGAGAAATACTGCTGAAAATATTTACTTTGGTTGTTCTTCAGAGGACGATTTAATTTCTTTTAGGAAAAATTATGTATCAGAGCAATCTTGAACACGCGCGGATTAAGGGTGGGGTTTTTGGGGTTTCAACCCCCCCATGAACATATAAACTTATTCGCATAATATATGCGAGCTTTAGCTCACCCCCCCTCCTGACGAAAATCCTGGATCCGCCACTGATCTTGAATGTTTGAAGATTCATGAAACAACTTATGTCCCAATGATGAACTGCTCAAAGCAAATGAAGAAAATGAGGATTCTATTCAGTTAGCATGTTTACAATGCAGATTATTAGATGTTCAAAATGCTCAGGGCACTGAATCCCTTCACGTCAATGATGATGAGGGAATACACGAGATTACTGATTTTAAAATACAGTTTTGTTCTCTACTTTTAAAATCTTTTAATCCACATGTATACACCTGAAACACTTATTGGAAGCAGTTTAAGTTAAAAAAAATCGTTCTACTGTATTCGCTAATCGTTATATTAGATCGCACTAGTGCGGTTGCACTGTATAGCAAAAGTCCGTTTTGGTTGTTGTTTGCTTGTTGGTGTTTTAGGGCCCTTCAACTACAAGGTCATTAGAGCCCCGTCCACATTGTAGTTCTGATGCAGAGACTGCACAGACACTACACTAATGCGACGATTTTTGGATACTAGGGGCACCCAGTTTTCCCAAGCGGCCACCCATGTCAGTACTAGCTGGGGTTGCGTTGCTTAACTTCAGTGATCAGACAAAAACTGGTGTGCCCAACGCAATTCGCCGTTCCCTCCCTTTTGGTGTGCGATGTCATCTGCACATGAAAGAACCTTTACTACACAAAAGTCAAATAGACGTGCAGTTCACAAAATTTTGAGTAGCTCTCCCCTGGCGTCGGTGGAGGAAAAGTGTCCCAATGAAATAAGGTCAACACCTACGGAGGTGAGGAAGAACCACAAGAGGAGAATGCAAGTAGCCGAGATGCGAATGCTGCGTTACAAGAGCGGGGTGCCGCGTGCTGACAGTCTGCAACGAGTACGTTAGAGGCAGCTTGGGGGTGGGAGACATCGCGGAGAAGATGAGAGAAAATAGGTTGAGGTGATACAGATATGGGCATGTGATGCGAAGGGGGAGGAGGAGCTTACGCGGTATATTATGGGGCAGCAGGTGGTTGGTGGCATCAGGAGTAGAGGGAGTCCAAAGCGGACGTGGGAGGAGGTTGTACAAAGGGACATGATTGCGTGCGGGGTGGATGAAAGCCTGGCTTGGGATAGACGGGAATGGAGGATTAGAACCCACAGACCCGACCCTGCCATAAGCGGGATAAGGGTGTGATGATGATGATGAGCTACCTAGTTGCGTTGATTGAGCAGCTCAGTTGCGTTCTATGCACCAGTCCTCGTCAATCTAAGCAACGCTACCCAAGTTAGTACCCACATGGGTGGTTGGTTGGAAAAATTGGGTACTGCTAATTTCCTCTCTCCTACATCCTCCACTTCTATCTCCCTCTCACCCACGAGCAGCCTCCACTTGGCCGACTCACCAACTCTACGCGGCTTTCCGCGTATCGATTATCATATCCCAGTCCGAGCTAATGTATGTCAGGGAATAACGGAAGTCACTAACAGAGTACTTGATGCGTTCCCATCCGAACGAGGGATCGAAAAACAAAGAAAAAGACGAAAAATAGAAATTGAACAGATGCCTTCGGATAAAATTGATCCGATTTCTGGAACATTGTTTCCAAGCTTTACCTCCCACTGGAAAATATTCTGCGGATTCTCTGCTCAGGATGTAGCGGGAGACACTCCCAAAAAGTTTTCAGAATCCTACACAATAGCTGTAGTAGTATTGTTTTGCGCAAGGATTGCATCTCTAGGGGTTCACCAGCGTGTATTGAGAACACCATGAAAAAACATGTTCGGCGCACAACTCCCGCAGAGTTCGGCGCCCTGTGGGTGCATTAGTAAGCAGTAGAACATCTTTCAGGCCCGCCTTGAACGATCATTAACGTTCATTAAAAACCTAAAAAAATATATATATATGTAAAAAATTAGTAACCAATCAAGTTGGTGATTTGCGCGTCAGATATCCATGGTACACGCATGTAATGAGGTTCAAAAACTGTCTAAATTGACACTTTGACTGGGTGTGCACATGGCAGAACGTGACATCATAAAAAATTGGAGACGTGTTCATCATTTTGTATAATCATTTCAAGTGCCAGATGCCCACAGGACAAAGAGTGGAGGGGCAACATAACAGGGGTCAAAAAATGATGGAACTATTGGAGAGGAGTGGAAACTATCAAAAGACAGCAGACAGTGAAACATGAGGTAAGAACTTGGGAGTGCGTACAGACACCCAAAATACTGTCATTCGGTGACAACCTCTGCACTATTGTTTCCATTTTAAATCCAGACTCCATAATTTTAATTTTAATGACCTAACCTATCCTTCTGCCCTCGTCAAGGTAGTTTTATTAAAAAAGTCTTACCAGTCTTTGAGAATAAAAAAAACTAGTGACCGCCTCCTTTCATAATTGCATACAGAAACACAGACAACAACAAAATAAAATCAGGGACCAGATGGACCCAATATCCAAATGGTGTCCAAATGTGAGGGCGGGGAAAGTGTTTTTTAAACAAATGACTAATAACGCAGATGGTATCCAACATCTAGTTTAATAACGACTCTCACGAGGAGCGTCATAAGAATATTACAGACATAAATAAAGAAAACCAAGGAAAACTAAGCTTCAAATTTAGCAATACATAATTCGTTAACCATTTAATATATTCAGGAAAAACACTTTGGTGTAAAAAAAAGCCCGCTCAAGAATAACAAATAAACCGGAAGCGTCGCTTCAAACGAAAAGGCAACCACTTTCTATTTATTATAAGGACAGGTTTATCATTACTTTTCTTAAATTACATCATAAAAATGATCATAAAACAATAAAATATTGCTCATATCACGTCATTTATTTTTGGCCTCAGTCTCCATTCCATGCTCCCTCCCTACTCTATCCCTACTACCGAAATATTTGGATCACATTACCCACTAATCACGACTTTCCCTGGTACACCCACTCGAGTTTGGCCTGGCTTTTCTGCTACTATAGCTCGCATCCCTGCTAATTGCAATGGCTGATTGATGAAGGTGATTTTATGACTTGTGGGACGGAGTGGTTCAAATGGCCCATTCCATCCCCAAGCCCAACAAAATGCAGTGGATAGAGAAGCGGCAAAGTTCAGATGGCGGGTGGAAAATGGAACAGAAAGTTTGCAATCCCAGCTAATTTAACGTCCAATAAATAGGGGACGCTATGAGTAACATACAGCTATAGCATAGGTTTGGAGATTATAGAGGTTATTGCTTTTAGGTGTGAGACCAAAAATTAAATAATGAAAGGGTGTGAAGAAAATGTGTCCCCTTCACATGGGTTAACCACAAGTCCATCAAGAGTTCGATAGAAAGTTGATCGCACATCAACAGAAGACAAATTGATAGTCCCAACAACAATACTCCTGATACCAGCCTTCTCAGAATGAAAGCTAATCATGAAATTTTTGTAGGATAAATGAAAGGTTGGTGGGTTAAAGAGGAAGTAGACCGGGATACTTAACACCTGCGTCTCCTGTGGGCGAGTCCAACATCTTGCACGGTATACTTTAATTAATAACGTTATACACTGCAGTTTACACGCCACTAAACGTCCATTATTTGAACTTCCGCGCATCTTCCTAAATATAGACCAAGAACCCAAAGAGGATGACCAAACCAACGCTTGGAAAGATGTCTTACTGACAAACACCTTCAAAAAAAAGGAGCAATGGCAACATCCGGTTGAAATCAACAATTCGCACTGTTTTTCTATTACAATATCAAGACAGATTTTATAATAATAGGAATGGCGAAATGTTTTTATTGGGGACAACCTAGGACAGACAGGATCCACACAGGACATCCGGCTATTTTTTCGCTTCTTAAAAAATCAACAAAAAGTTGATTACCGGTCGGAGTTTCTGCTACAGTTTTTAAAAATGTTTTATATGCCTTATATGTCACACCCATTTCATACTAAAAAATGCCAGTCTTAAACCCGACACAAAATAAAAATTATAACAACTAATTTTGATCTAAGAATTAATAAGATGAGAAATATCAAACAGAAAAATTTAGATCACAAGTTTAACAGGAAAGTTTCGTCTTAAGTATCACATTAAGGAATTAAGCAATAATATAAGACAGTAATAAAAAATAACTAAATTAAAGTGGTTGGTTCCCTATCAGTGGTCAGTCGTTCAGTGGGTCACAAGCGCAAGTTTGAATCTCGTTGTTATCCGGTGAGAAATAAAACGTCAAATACATCTCACGTCACAGAAATCTGAACTTAGAGGTGATGGAGACAAATTCAAACCTTCGTCATTGACACCTAATAACACTTCGAAAGGCGATTAACCAAGTTCCTATTAGTAAAGATTTAGAAATGTTTTTGCTTTTCATTCTTTAGACGGTGGGCACCCTCCAATGGAAAGTGTCACAGCATACCCGGCTCCTGAGTTTCTGGCGCCCTGGGCAAGTGGATCCATCGCCACTCTCCCATACACCCTTGGCATTTGTTCCATTGCCAATATGGGAGCGGCGAATTGTGTTGGACAGCTAGTACAAACCCCAGCTAGTACAAACCCCAGCTAGTACAGACATGGGTGGCCGCTTGGGAACACTGGGTACTGCTAATATCCAAAAATCGTCGCATTTATGTAGTGTCTGTGCAGTCTCTGCATTAGAACTACGCTGTGGACGGGGCTCCAACACTTAGAAAACACCCCACCAATCAGAGAAGCTTGGGAACCCCAGGACCCATAGACTGCATGGCAAGGAAGTACCTGTGAAATTTGCCGCCCTAGGGAGCCACCTAGGTTTGCTTGTCCCATGAGCTTGCCTGTGAGTGGCAGTGATTCACGCAACCCCTTCATCTTAACGAAATATTGGAATTAATCACAGTTATTTTACTTCATCTCTCAACGTCATTTACCAAAATTAGGATGCAATTCCCTCCCTATTGTTGGAAATTTTACACGCCTAATTCTCTTCGTTTAAAACGAACCGTTCAAACTTCGCCTTGGTATCGTAGAGGTGGTGTGCAGGACTACTGTGTCAGTCGTACTAGACAGAGGTGGGTTCCAGTGCGTCCAGACCTCCAGTGCGCCTTCCATCAAGGGGAAAGTAAAGCAGTGACCCTGCGTGATGTGTACGATGCCATCTGCACGTAAAAGAACCCTTAATATAGTAAAACTTGCCTAAACCGGACCTTGTATAAGCCGGAAACCTGGACAAACGGAAAATAAATTTCGGAACGGAATGATTTCCTAATTCAAATACTACCCTAAACCGGAAAACTACCTAACGCGGAAACGGAATAAGTTTTGGGAACCGTTTGCATAAATAACCTGACTAAGTCGGATTATTTTACGCATAACACTACAATGCAGGCGTTAATTTTGAGTTTGACTGTACATGCACCGAAGTTCTAGGGACCATTACGGCCATATACACACAGATCTACCCAATAGTGAAGCAACGACAATGTACTTTAAAAGACATGTGGTGGCAGGGGCGGATCCGGGAGGGGTGGCATTGCAGCCATTGCTCCCCTCTCAGTGCCTCATTGCGCACCCGTCAACTGATGCATGGTTCAACTTTGCAACTGATGAGGCATTTTTGCATTTGCTATTCCCGTTTCTATTCTGCCAGTCCAATCTGCAGTTGGCTAAACTACTGAACATAGGGCATTGTCTAAGGGGCAGTGGAGGACCTATTGTAATTGCTAGCTAGATTTATACTAAGGGATTCTGAATATTTAAAAATATTCGGGGTGCAATTTTTTGAAGTGCTCCCCCTAATCCGCCTCTGGATCAGCCCCTGTGTGGGGGCAGAGTAATTTTTTAGTTTATGGACTTTTATTTTAAATTTCATCATCCTAATATAAGGTGATCATATTTTTTGTACTTTGTTTCATTAAAACACAGCCCTGTGTAAAACGGAAACCTGTGAAAACGGAAAAAAAATTTGGGAACGATCAGGTTCCGTTTTAGACAGGTTTTACTGTACATGAAATAAAATACAGGTATACGTGTAGGTCGGCCAAATTTCCAGGTGTGGGAGCTCACTTCTTGGTATCGGCAGAGGAGAATGCTCCAACAGACAAACGTAGGTCTCTGACATATTACACGTGAGTCCGACATTATGGAAGTGGGAATGGAACTGAAAGGAAAGAGACAGAAACGGCCAGGACACTCAAGACGGGGCAGTGAATGAGGTAAACACCAGAGAACTCATTGCCCAATAACTAGATGACGGTGTTACCTATGGAAACATCAAAGAAAACTAATGACGAAAGCAAAATAATAAATTGCCGTTCCGTTTCCGCTCTGTGGCTTTAACCCACACAAGGAATGGTTTACGGAATGAAACTGCAGCCATCGATTTCGTAGTGTAGTCGTCTTCGGCGGCAAATATGACGTCAACGTTTCTGAAATATATAAATCATACTACAGCAGGAACTGAAACTGTTACGGAGACGACAAGAAAAGACTATGTATGCCACTCTTTCACAGCCGCAATAATTTTGTGATGGAGAGTGTCAATCTTCAATTTAACTTGAAGAGAAAATTAAAATAGGTTGAGTATATTGAATTCTGCTTCTCATAACAGTAATCGTCTGACTATACTGTGTATACTGACGATCTGTCTCTCTACAAACGCCCACGCTAACAATCAACCCACCTTCGGGCCCAGCGTCAATTCATTATGCAACAATTTAATTAAAAATGGAACATGCACATTATGTGCACACTACATTGATCCGCGAATAGTTGCACAAAATTATTCTAAACGCCTGCAACTTGAAAGCATTTACTTTCTTATCGATACATGGGTGTGCATGAAAATCCTTGCGTTAAAAACACTACTTAACTATTCTTATAATTGACTTCAACCGTTGTTCAAAGATAGTTCATCGCGAACAACCGATTTCAACTTGCACGGAAAAGAATCCTCTCCACTGTGCAACGAGCAGATGAGGCAAAATTTCTAGGTGTAGGATTTCGCACCTGGCGTTGGTGGAGTGCCCCAACGAACAGTAGGCCGACGATAAATACGGTAAGCACATTGTAGCATTGGTCGACAGCCGGCTGCGTAAAAATACTGTCCAATATATTGACCATGTGTCCATCCAGAGGGATAAAGATGGATTCCAACCCTGCCATAGGCAGGAAAAGGGTTAACAGTTTATTTTTGTTGCGGAGTTGAATCATCATGAGTGTAATTAATCGCATCACGTTACTGGAAAGGCAGGCCCTCAACATAGCATCCCTTCCAACAATTATCCAGGTGAAAGAAATCGTGAAGGACATAACCTTGCCAAAGGTAACGAAAATTTAACCAAATGTTGTTTAAAAAATCCTAACCTAGCCCATGCTATCAGAAACAGAAGAAATTCCAGCGAGAAATTGAGAAACAATGAATAATTCGCACTAATTGAAGACTTTATTTATAAACGCGACATGTATACAGTACCTTAGAGCACGCGATTCTCAACCACTGAATGTGCGAGAATGTGCTGCGAGGTCGGGTACCGATCTTGTCACTCTGACTGGACACAAGGGCGATATATTAGGCAGTGTTTCCCCACAGCCGGTTGCCAACCAAAGCTGCAACTCCAATGCTATTTATCGTCTTTCTACTGTTCGTTTGGACATTCCACCGAAGACACCACACGGGACCGCGATTTTACTTCTCACCCGAAAGACGGTGCACTCAGGGCTTCTCTCTCGCCCGAAAAAAAGCCAACCCACCTCGGTACAGTATTGAACCAAAAACTACTGACACAGTTACCGAGCGCCACCGAGGCAAGTTTTTGCATAGGGTTAGGTTACAACTTATATATTTTCTTTGGCGTTTGTGTGCCCCGAAATGTGTCGTTGTTAGTGTGCCGCCAAATTTTGAAATTAGTAAAAGTGTACCGTGGCGAAAAAAAGGGTTGAGAATCGCTGCCTTAGAGTAATTCCTAAGCTTCGCTGACTTTCGGTCTATTTACATTTGCACCATCTGAAACGAGTGGCTTATTGCGTTGGACACACCAGTTCTCGTCTGATCATTGAAGTTAAGCGATGCAACCCCAGCTGGTACTAACATGAGTGGCTGCTTAGGAAAACTGGGTACTGCTAATACCCAAAAATCGTCGCATTATTGTAGTGTCTGTGCAGTCTCTGCATTAAAACTACACAGTAGACGGGGCTCTAATGACCTTGTAGTTAAAGGGCCCTAAAACACCAACAAAACAAAAAACGCATCTGAAACGATCTTAAGCCCATTCAGGTAACACTAAAGTGACCATTTTATCCGAAGGCCAAACCGGGACATCGATCCCGCATCAGCCAAGAGAATAACTGTTTTTCTGTTTTCAAAATCTTTTTAAAAGCCTCTTTTCAAAAAATTTTTTAAACAATAAATAAATGGAAACAAAACATACAGTTAAAAAATATTGAAGTATTAATAATTCGCACAGATTTTGCCGATATGTGACTCTTCGAATGGCATATCATTATATGCCCAAAGCCGCCAATGAAAGGCACCGAAAATAATACGATGCATATGTGGAAATACTCATCCTCATCATCTCACCTTTTTCCAGCCTGTGGCAGAGTCCGATCTGCGAATTCTGATCCTCCACTCCCATCTATCCCCTACCAGGCTCCCCTCCACCCCGAACGTCTTCATGTCCCGTTGTACCACCTGCTCCCATATTCGTTTTGGTCTTCCCGTACTCCTGGTGCCACCAATCACCTGCAGTCCCATAATGGAGAAAATAACTTACTCCTCATCACACGCCTATACCATCTCAACCTATTTTCTCTCATCTTTTCTGCGATGCTTCCCCCCCCCCCCGCTACCATTAATGTTGTCGTTTCGGATGCTGTCGGCTCGTGACACCCCACTGATGCAGCGCAGCATTCGCATCTCAGCCGCTTGCCTTCTCCTTTTATGGTTCTTCATGACTGCCCAACACTCTGAGCCATACACCATAGCTGGCCTAACGACAGTTTTGTAAACTGTACCTTTCAATTTATTGAGACCCGGTGGTCGCTCAGGACTCCACTTGCGGTCTCCAATTTAGCCATTTGTACGAGGAAGTACTGAGAGGCTAAATTTATTTTGACAAATCGCTAAACGAATTGTTAATCCCGGGACATTTTCCGGGACGCGCATCCATGCGGGACGTAGAGCTGCAATCTGGGAGTGTCCCGGAAAATCCGGTACGAATGGTCACCCTAGGTAACACCAACATAGCAGATTTCTCATCACCACATTTTGTATGGAATCCATCAGTCTCCTAAGGCACTAACAATGTGAACGGAGGGATTTGGAGACTTCTACACTTATTTTATTTCAAAAAAAAAAAAAAACTCTTGACGGTCTGCTTACAGTATGTCCCCGTCCATCACCAAGACAATTTTCTGAATAGTTCAGAACAAAATTGAAACTTATAACTAACGATCCGAAACCATGTCAGATAGAATTTCGACAGTCGCCATTCAGGCAAATCTAAGGACCTAAGAGATATTTCTCAGCACTCAGCCAGACTCGACCAATCCAATTGCCTTTGGTTTATCTGGTTATTTTAGCCATTCAAATGCAAAATTCAGGTGACAGTCCAACATAGCAGTGACAATTATTTTACAAAATACTCTGGCAAAGGATGGGTGATAACAGTCCAGGTGTTCACGTCGTCGTCTAAAATTAACTAACATGTCCCGAGAGTGAGGCCACACGAGTACATTTCTTTATTCACAGTCTACAATAACAGCTGTTATCCGCTCTTGAACGTGTCCAAATGTCACCTCGTACCTCTTCAACTTCTCTAGTGATTTTTAAAACGACAAAAGAATATCACGAAAGAATTTGACTCTGCATCATCTATCTTCAACTCTACTCAAGAGGTAAACAACACCAGTGGTTTATTTTAAGGCAAAAGAGCACAAAATTGCTTCTGCACTAAAATATTTTTGCATTACATTAAGTACATTGATTTAAGAAATGTCTGCGCATCTTATAATGTTAAAAACAAAAGATTCGAGACGAGAACGAGAGGAAGACTGAGATTCTGAAAGTATTGACTTGTCACTAAACAGCGCCTGCATTCTAGGACTACTGTAAACATTTGATCTGGATAGTGGAAAAAAAGAGGTTTACTGCATGTAAAAAGAATTCTATATACTCACAACGATCCAACAACACTGCCATTACATTTCCCAAGTTCCCAATACATATCTTCATTTTCCTAAGACTCAAATTCCCTATTCACACCCACGCGCACAGGCACAAAACATTTTTCAACAACATTCTTAGTATGAAACATTTTCCACCCTTTCCTCATCATTTGCCCTCTTTATATCCAACATTTTTATTTCAACTCATCCATACAATCACATTCTCCCTATTTCCCATTTCCTCTCCTTCTTTCTCTCTTTTACTCCCATTTCAAAAAATATCTCTCCGTCTTCCTTTCCTCTCTCTCTCTCGCTCCCGCTCTCTATCCCCCTAACTTCTTCCCCATCTCACTTCTTTTCCATGTTCACTCTCTAATTTCTTCAACTTTTGGGAATTTAATTTCACTCGCGTCTGCCCTAGAGATAGCAAAAAGAATAAGAAACTGAGACACCAAAAACAAGAAAATAAGGCAGAAAACCCATGATAAAAGAAGACGATGGATGTGTACAGCATATATTCTTTCTCGTCAGTTTTTGGCTCTCTCGCTCTCGCACTCCCCTTGAACCACTTATAGGATGACTGCAAGGGGGGAAACATAAACACGCACACACATATATACTGTATAATTGAAATTTAAGATCTGCTGAAATTTTAAACCTTTCACATATTATCCAATAGTTAATCGATTATGGTGAACCAGATACATATTGGGTATCGCTGTTAAGAATTAGTAAATATAACTATCAAAGTTCACAGCCAAATAATGATCGACTTAAAGCAGTGGTGGAGAATCATTTTTGAAGACGGGTCACATTAACGCGAAAAAATATCAAAAAGATGTCCGCGGGTCAGGTGCGAGCACTATTTAATTTTGTGCACTATCTCCCACCAGGTTCCCGTTCACCCCACACACTACCATATCATTTTGGACAACCTGTTCCCACGTCTGCTTTGTCTCTCCCTGCCCTGGGTACACCTAACGAGCTCCTACTCCTCTCTCCTAACCTACTGTCCCTCATTTTTCCTTTATGTCCCCCATGACGATAAACTAGATATGATCACGCTCGGGTCACAGGTTCGCCACCACTGACTTAAAGTAAGAAATTGAATGCTACATATTTACAAACAAAAAACCTTCAAGAAGGAGGCGATGTGAAAATGGAACCCTGAATAGGTTAAATATATCTAAAGGCCCGAAATCCATCTAGCTGAAAATTGCAGGCTCAATCCTGGCCGAGGTGTATGACAAGTCGTTAAGTTCTCCTTTCATCAAATGGGAAGTAAAGCCCTGGTTCCGCGTGGTATGTGCGATGCCACCACATCCTCTCTACAATGAGTGAAATGTACGTGTAGATCAGTAAAAAATGCCTGATGTGTAGAAGCTCACCCCAGGCGTCAGTAAAATAAATTGTCCTCAGAAAGAAGCTAGGCCGATATTAAATAAGCAGGAGCTGTGGCACTAGGTTGGCAGCTAACTATCTGAAAATACCGTTTGGCAGTTGGCGTGCGTGTTCCCGGTACCAACTGGACAAATGGGCAGAAAAAACTACAATAGGCAGAAAAGGGGATGGGAATGATGATAGTGAACGTATGAAGTCAAAGACACTTTCGAGTTCTATGAGAACTTCTGGCGGATCTCAATATTTTAAGACCATCATTTTAGCGGCCTATTTTAAGAGCGTTGCATTTTTCACCATCATTTTATACGAAGAGGAATAAGAAAAAAACCGCTTCTCCTTAACAACTACCTCAAGACTGATTCAATTAAGAGATATTTAATGTTTTAGCTACCTCTCATTTCCCCTTGCCTTTTTTTCTCTTTCTCAGCGATTAATATCTAAATTAAATTTTAATTTAGACGTTGCAACAAGCTTACGCATACGTAAATTACTTGCTTTTGGCGGCGGCCTATGTGCACCATCGCCGTCGATTGTTTTAAATAATCGTTCAATTTCTTTTGTATCTAGCAGTCTTGTTTAAGCATACACAAGCATACACATACAGTACAAATATATTAGTAATCGAGTATATACATACTCAGAAATGAAACCCTTGGTGGCACCCAATCTCAACATTCATACACGACCTTATTATATACAGCAACCTCCTTTATCAAACCTAATAATAGAGATTTATTATGTGCACCACGGCTTGAAATAAATGTCAAATTTGTAAGAAACTTAAGAAAGTAAAGCCCTATGTCCCACAAACCTCACCTATTTCAATAGCAAATATAATTAGCTAGAAATCGATTGGCTTGTTAATGCAATATTTTACCCGAGAATAAGATTAAAAAGGTGTATTTGACGACGACGTTTATATCAGGGCTAAAGAATATATGCCGGTGTGTGTAGTGTAAGTAAGATACACAAAACTTCTTTTATTTTTGACAACCTCCCCCCACCACGACCCCAAAAAGATTTTTAGGGAACAATCTCTTAGTATACTGTACTGCTACAGTTAATATCTATCGATCAAAAACTGCAGTAAGTCTTAACTTACTGGTCTATTAAAATTCGCTATTATTAGCATATTGACCCAGCGGAAGAGCAAACAAGGGGAAAATTTTACAGAACCCAGCTCTTCACATGTAATCCATGGAACGTTTAAACCGGCATTCACTTAAAAACGATGTAAATGAATCTTAAAAACGACCCTGGGACAAAAAATCTACCGAAATGTGTCTTTTCAGTGATACTTGCTCATCGGATGATACCAGGGAGGCATGCAGCCTATACGTGAGATAGGAATTGGCAATGTGATGGAGTAAGGAGTGCAAAAAGGGTACGTCCCATTTGATGCAAGTGGCTTGGAATACAACACAGCATTTCACAACTTTACTTCCCATCCGACAGAAGGCACACCGCTAATTGAACCTTCTGATTGCACCTGTCGGTATAAAGTATTGGAAATTCCACTTTTTCACACCAGAAATTTTTTTTACTAATGGCAGATGGTATCAATACAGAATAACGAGTAATTCTTAGCAGTTTAAAATGAAACATATCTTCATTTAGTTGCTTGTTGGTGGTTTGGGGCCCTTCAGCTACAAGGTCATTAGAGCGCCGTCCACAGCCATGTGCCGCCGTCCACAACATATATATATATATATATATATATATGTTCTGTGTCCACAGCATAGTTCTTATGCAGAGACTGCACAGAAACTACACAACCGTGACGATTTTTTGGGTATTAGCAGTACCAAGTTTTCCCAAGCGGCCACCCATGTCAGTACTAGCTGGGGTTGCGCTGCTTAACTTCAGTGATCAGACGAGAACTGGTGTGTCCAACGTAATTCGCCGCTCTCACTCTTTAGTTAGTTTCAAGTGCGGGCAAAATCCTTGCCGAGAATGTCCATCGCCCAAAGGGACCGCCCTGAATAACTATTCAACACGTAGGCAGCGAAAGGGGCACTTGTAGTAACTGAATTGTGCGTAAAATCGACTGGCCGTACTCTATATACGTAGGTCAATTAGAAATACAATACACAATGTGTCTATTTGACGCATAGCACGCAAGTTCAATCATAACCGAAAATCGTTGTTTCTGTCGAGAAACAACCATTCCATGTGTTGCCGTCTGTCCACCATTCCATGTGTGGGACGGATGCGATGTACCAATTTTACAATAGGAATAGACAGACATAGGCCGAACAAAATTGATTTTTAACATCCCGCAACATTGGATTTTATTCTTATTTAAACGTTTGTCAACCCTCCTCACCCTTCTCAGTCATCACCAATATTTTCATTTCAAAAACTAGTCCCGTGATAATGATATGTTTGCTACACTCCATATAAAGTTTTCTGTTGACATTTCGAGCTATTTGATTGATTTTAATTCCTCAATACTTCGCCATACGGCAATTTTTGAAGGAGCAAGAGGAAGAGGGAGAGGTACACACGCCCTGTTATCCATCTCTGAAGTTTTTCTAAGGTTAACATCATCTCCCGTTATCGCCACCTTTCTTTCCATGCAAATGGCAACAGAAGCACTCAGGAGCATTCAAGCGAGGCCAGCAACAGCAGACGTAGTAGCAGCACCGTATACACTGTATGATATCCTGTCTGTCACACACACGCACTGTATATTAATTCAATAGTCGATAAAAGAAGCGACACCCTCATTGTTATCCCCTCTGGAGAACCCCTAAATAACTAAACAAATGAAACCAGCTTCAATTCGCATTTAAAAACATGTAATTGGACCCAGAACGTATATTGGCTTTACAATCTCCAAATACAAACAGGAAATAAAGTTAACCTATGGAATATGTATTATGCGGATACATAGACCCTAGTATTCACGTATTTATCGTTCCTACACGAAACCGCTATGAACTAAAAACGTTTTTCGTGTACGTTTTTGAATAATTCAGTATTACTTCAAGTGAATATCAGATAAAGGGTCCATAAATAAATTACATATGTGTGTGTGAGTATTGTGTCCCACCGTACAATATATTCAGTACTGTAAATATAGACCTACCCAGTACACACATATACATATGAGAACTATGAAGATGATGTCGGAATGGCAGCCATCATCCAAAGAAAGATAAATACATTAAGAATCATTACATCAGACAAATATTCTTCTCAATTCTCTAAGACTTGCCTGAAATTAACCATTCATCAATCACGTGATAAGAAAGGCCAAATTGACGATAGTATAACAGACATGGCTGAGCCATCATGAGCAACTGGAGTAGATAGATGGAAACGTAAGAACTCGCACTATCGACACAGCTATCACAGGGCGTGTCAGCACAGTGTGCAATGTGTTCAATGCACACAGGCTCCAGGCTAAAAGCGCCCCGGCCCCCTGATCTACCATAGCCAGTGATAGGAACGAAGTCACCATTCCTAACTGATGCTGTGACAAATGTGTGGCATATACCAGTTATTGTTGAGATCTTTTTTCATTCGGGAGGGGGAGATAGGGGCGCCAACTAAGTTCTTGCACACAGGCGCCGAACACTACTGGCCCACCACTGACAGCCATAGTCTCAACTTGAAGCTAATGGTCTGAACTTCACCACGCGGCGTGCAGGTGATGCCACCACTCATAAGATCAGGGGACAACATTGTCAGGGGATATAATACTTCAACAAAAACTCCTAAAACTCAAACACTAATTTCGCGTTTGTCCAGGACCTTTTTCAATATCTGTCTACAAATTTCAAATCGACTTGTCCTTGATGCCAAAGATAGGTTTAGATGTTGAAAGTTATAAGCATGGCGACGTGTCGCAGAAATAACAAATGCCAATATTTCTTAACTGTTGCCAACAATGTATGTCATCCATCGTTCGACATTGGAAAGGAAGATTACCAACAGTTAATTTGGATAAAAGCATTTTTTACCTGCGACAGAGGGACAACGGTCCTAATTGGTCGTATAAAAAGCACTTGACCAATGATACTTCAAACATGCGTGCAAAAATTTGCGTGAAAGGGTGATGACAGGAATGGTAGTGGGGGGCGTCGAGAATAGTTGGGGAGATTATAAGAGAAAATGGACAGACATGGCAATAGCATGGCAAAGAGGGGGGAAGCGTAGGTATGGAAACCCCCAACATACCGATTCCTAAAGATAACATAGTCAAGTTTATAATTGTTATCAGGTCTAATTAATGTAATGTTCACAGAATGTAAAAAGTTGATGAGTGGACCGCAGGAGCCATTAATACATTATCGGTAAACAAACCGTGATAACCACCATAGTATTAGAGCTATATTACCCTCCAAGCTTTTTAGAGGTGGGAGAGAGAGGGGGAAGAAGTCACACACAACACTTCATTCAAGTTAATGATATGAATGGAATTTACTGTAAGTCGGAACGTCTGTAAGTCAATTCTGTCCTGGAACAGCTGAAGATGATAAGAGGAAAATGGGATGGCAATTGGTAACCAATACAAGATAGGAAAGAGAGCAAGAAGAGGTGCTTGGAAAGAGAAGACCAAATCAGGGGTGGTGAATAAAGCAAAAGGTGTAGTCAGAGGACAAAAAAAACATGAGCCTGGATTTGTTTTTCAACCATGAGAATAAATAATTACAGTGTTTCAGTTAGGTAATTATTTGTTAAACAGTAGGTGTGTGATAAAGGTAAGCACGCAATGGTCGCGTCACGTGGAATAATGGTCAATCTGAAATAAAATCCTAATTACGCATAATAACACACAATTACAACAATAACAAGGTTTCTCTATATACATAAATTTACACCAATAATGCATTATTTTGGTTTAAAAAAACTGTTGTCGAGCGCAATGAAAACGAAAAATTAGGCAAATGTGACGTCACAATTGGCTGTGATGTCTACCACGTTTTAAACATTCAACGACAAGGATTGGGGGAGTGTCCGCATAATAAGTCGTTAATAATTTGCGACTGTTTGTTATTTATACCAGATAATGACAAACTGAAATTGAGACATCACAATGTTGAGATCATTACTAAAACTCCAAGGGAGAGGGGGATAATTTGAACCTCATCCAATACAAATGAACAGCTTAGTTCCTTAACGGCGGGATGATTTGCAGATAGACATAAATGGATGCATTTTACGCACTCTTTCTGTGTGCTCCGGGGTTCGGACGTATTGCTAGTGAAGGAGACACCAAATGTAACCAAAATGTAACCCACACTAAACAAACCTACCTATGTGATTCTGTTCAGAAAGTTGACGAATGCTTCAGTATATGATGTGAATATTTGAAGTCCTACCTATCAATCTCTTAGAGCAGTGGTTCCTGAAGTGGGGCAATTAGAAATGTAAGGGGAGGGGACGGTTCAGGTATGAATAATATTTGTTCTTTTTCTTTAGTTTCCTAATGAAGTGTTCCTCAGTACATACAGTATATTGCCCTACTGTGTCCAGAACGCGTTGTCATTTTATTTTGCTTTCATCCTTGAAAAAGAGTTCAGATTTTGAATAATAAGAAATACCTACAGCTATGGTCAAAATAATAGGTACAACGTTTTCATTATGTGTATCTAGAATTGAAACGAATAAACAATTTATGAATCCATTTCTATTTGATATTACACATGCTATTTGAAAATGCAATAGTTTTCATAAAAACTTACAAAAATTCATGCAAACTACAAATAAAGATATATTTACAATAGATGCATGGGCAAACTAATCATCTGGAAGTGGAACTTCAGCTTCCTGCTTACTACACTGAACCACTAATCATTACTTTCTCAAATGTAAATCTCAAGTATCGATTTCAGAAATGTCTATTGCCACCTAGTTTGTGAAAGACCTATCACGGTTACGCAGTAGGCAGCGTGCTCAGTAACTGCCCCGGTGATTCCAGGTTCAATATAAGGCCGAGAGGGGTTTTAGAAGTTTCATGGTATCATATGTAGGAATGAGAGTTGGTCTCTCCACTGTCATATTGGCCAAATAAGGCTGCTTGTGGTGTACTGAATTAGAATTAGAATATAATTTCAATCGAACAACAGAGGCCCTTTATGAGAAGTAAAACCGAGGTCCCGTGTGGTGTACGATGGCAGTTGCACGTAAAAGAACCCTCCCTACTATGCAACGGGTAGAGGGGGCAACATTTCCAGGTGTAGGAGCTTGCCCCCTGGGGTCGGTGGAGCGCTTCAACGAACAGTAGACCGACGATAAAGAAGCATAGGAGTTGCAGCTTTGGTCGGCAACCGGCTGTGGAAAAACATTGTCCAATATATCACCCGTGGGTCCATTCAGAAGGACAAGATGGGTACCCGACCCTGCCATAGGAGTCGCTACGTAGTCTGTGAGGAGTTGCTATGTAGTCTGTGAAACCTGCCTGAGCATCTCAATTAGGAGCGTAATGACTAATGTTAATAAGGGAAGATGGGAACTACAGTACAAGAGAACCTGCCTTTCGTGTCAGACGGGAAAGAAATTCGATGTCTTCCGAGCAATGTGTGCAGTACACACCTCAAACAAACTTTCACATCCAAATTTTTAAATTCAGGAGTTCCCAATCTGTGGCATCAATAAATCACCTTATAGGGCAGGACCAGATCAACATGAAATAAGTCAAACCTGATTTGCAGAGGGAAGAGAAACTACGGCCTTGAAATGCAAGAGGGAAGCGTGATTTAACAATTAAGCACTCGAAGTCGGCTATAAATTAGCACCCAGCAATTCAAAAATGTTGTACAATGACTACGAAAAAGCTAAATAAATTTTGTTTCTTTAATTTCGCAAAAAAAATATTATTCTGGAACGGAGATTTCAAAAAACAAAATAAATATCAGTCAATTCACATGATTAATCATTTTAAACTAAAATCTACAGAGCTTATAACAACATACCTGTCGTCACGATTTCCACATTAACGTAGGCTTGTCATTAAAGCAGAGTTGAGTGAAGAAAAATTTCGATTAAATTAACTAAGCGTTAAATTTATTCATTGTACGAAAGTGTGCAACTATGCACTATTTACGACGAGCAACAACAGCAGCAGCAGTGCAGCACCACAAACCATAAAAAGTTTGTTGTTGTTGCTACAACTAATGAGTACAGTTTACAGAACCTATCACCATTTTGTAGTTTGAGGAATGCTGAAGATGACTACGAAAATTAGTTTTGTCTTTATCTCTCTGGAATGTAAATCGATACAGGAGTTACGGAGCCGTGAAAATTACCCCAAACCAATTAAAATACATTAAAATTAAACTTAACGAATCAAGATCAAACCCGAACAACTAATACAACGAATTTCTTAATTATACTTTCCAACTTCTTAATTTCTTTAATTTGGAGGCGTACAATCGTCACCATTCGAAATGTTAGTCGACCGCCTAAAATTCCTACCATAAAACTTTTACTCCTCGATGAATCGCAGCTAATTTGAGAAATGTAAGGGGGAAATAAAACATGCGTAAGGGGTAGGAAGTCGGGAATTCAGAATAGTATCCTCAACAGATTAAAAACATTGTTATTCGACGCCAGGAGGTGAGCAAAAGCGCTGAAGGTTGTTTACTATGGCCAAAAGCAGGGGGGTGCTCATACACATGGCAAAATTACCAAATTTAACTACAGTGGCCCCAGAAAGTATTTGCACACCCACAAAACTGCCTGTAATTCAAAACACATCAGACTCAGAAATATACAGAAAAAGATAATTACAGTCAATCCAACCCAGGAAGGCACTCGAGGTTGGTCGATTTTCTTTAATTTAGGGGATACAGTCTTCTAATTAAGAGGAAAGGGGAAGTGAAGGTGGGGAAAACATTGAAAGTGAACTAGCAAGGGGTATCACCTTTTGTTTGTCATTTGTCACCAGATTGTGGTGGTGTTACTAGATGTTTTGGAACATTGTATAACAACCACTCACAAGTTTTCAGTGCTTTGTGTTTAGGACTGTTGTCTTGCTGGAAAAGATAAGTGCCACTAATGCCTAAAATTTTCCACACTTTGCCTCAAATTATCTTGCAAAATACTAATGTATCATTCAGCAGTCATAGTACCTTGATTAATGCAAAATTAACCACCGCTTTTGAGGATACACAACCACAACACATCACACTTCCTCTTCCATGCTCCACTGTGACTACTACATTTCCATGCCTGAATTCTTACCATCACTCCCAAACAAGATAAAACTTGCTTTCGTCTACAAACTAGACACTTCCTCAAAATTCCATTGGTTTAGCAACATAGGTTTAAGCAAAGTCAAGTCTTTCCGTCTGCTGGCTTCACTTACCCAGTATATAAGACTTTTTCCCTGCTGCTCAGCCAAATGAAATACATGGGATTTGTGCAGGACCTTCCTTATGGTATTTTTACTCACCTGTTGTTGGGAAGTACTAGCAACCACATTTACAATTCCTGGGTGCTTGTAAAGGGTCTAATCTTGGCTTGCTTCACTATTGATAATTTATGTCCTGTACTAAGCATTTGTGGGAGTTTGTTTGTTTAGTGATGACCCAGGGTCAACAAACGTATTAATAATATGTCCAATAGTAGAGAATGGTAATTTAAGGATTTTACCAATTTCTAGATAACTTTTGCTTCCATTTCTTAACTCAATCACCTTGCAGCACAAAACTTGGGGTGCGCTTCATGACATTTCCAAGGCAAACACGCATGCGCAAATCCAGGGTGGGGTTTTTCCTGACGAAAATCCTGGATCTGCCACTGATGACAAATATCATAACATGGGGCCAAATTTTTAAATGCATAATTATTTTGTATAACTATGACAATTCTACAACCTTTAGATATGTGTAAGCCTCTTTATAAGGTAAAAAGTTAAGTATAATGGTCAGTTGATATACAGTAAAGAAATGCCAAAGTATGATAGATAGTCAAAATGACTAATTCCTTTTATAAAATTATCAGGACTAAAGTCAAAAATATATTGTAACATGGGGTCAGAAAGGACCCCAACCACACGGTTGCACTGTTTTTGGAGTTGATTCTGAATGTGTGAAAGCCAAACTGAGCCAACATTACAAGCTAAAGGGGGAATTGAAAGGTATAAGAAGAAACGTGTCAATCAATTAAACACTGTAATTACAAAGATATGATGCATTTTAAGATGCTTGGGGGTCACTGGTGACCCCATGTTGTGATTCTAGGGTTAAATACATTCTATAATAATTGATCTTCATTTATTGCTGTACTTTAACATTTTGTAATATGGGATTTGAATTACACATACGTAAAAATCCCTTGCAGAATTGTGTAAGTACACCACGTGATAAACCTACGGCAGCCTATGAAAGGGTTGTCGGTTGGAGGTTTTGTACACTCCAGCAGCTCACCCCCTGGCATTGGTGGAGGGCCCCAACGAAAAGTAGACAGCGAATGAATAAGCATAGGGGTTACAGCTTTGGTAGTGAAAACTGGCTACAGAGAAACAAAATCCAACATATCACCCTTATGTCCTTTCGGAGGGACAAAGTGGATCCCGACCCTGTCATAGGCAGGAAAATGGTTATGAGATGCTTTGTTTTTTGCTACATACTGTATATGCTCATGTGCACAGATTGTGCACATGAGCACAATCTGTGCGCAATGAGCACAACTAGCGCTAGTAACACCGCACAAAAAGTAGTGACGCCTCGACGCTACTTTAAATATCACAGCAGCTTTGTGATGAAAAGTAGAGTTGACTGCTAGACAACTCCAATAGCGCCAAGCAAGTTGCACTGCGTCATGATTCATTGACTGCTGAGCTGTCTGCTCAAAGAATGCAGATTGTGACGTGTGCGTGAGGTGGCTCCCAGCCACAAGTACTATATCAAGGAATTGTGCTAGCGCTACTTCATATAGCACCAGTGCAATACTGCCTAGTTCCGTATCTCCACACTTTAATGCTAATCACGCCGACACTGATGACATTTTGATGACGTTTTGTGCTAGTGCGTTATGACGGAGCGCCACCGCAATTCCTTAACCTTTAAGTGTAGTGCTTTATTTGGAGTCACGTCATGCCGCCGTCATGTCTAAGCTTATCCTCCACCATTTTTCAAGCAGACAGCTCAACCGCCAGCCAATCAGAAACGCAGCGTGACTTGCGGGACGCTACATAAGTTGACCACTTGTCAACTCAAACATCACCATGCTGCACCACATAGCTGCTGTGCAGCGCCCCAAGTAGCAGAGTGACGTCACCATTTTTGTGCTGTGCCATCTGATTCAACGCTAATAGCGTTAGCGCGTGGGTATACAGAACCAGGTATACGTCACCAAAATTTAAACAGCATCGACGCTATTAGCGCATGAGAGTGGTGATACAGAACTAGGCATTACACACCTCGTGTAAGGAAGGCGAGACCTAGGTACGTAGATGCATAGGTATTTGACACGTTACGTGTAGAGACGCCCATGTGCAGTTATGATTTCGTCTGCAACTCATGCCCTACGTACAGTAGATGGGAAACGTGTAACGCAAGCTCCCTAATAATTACACTCCACAACCTTAGCATATGCACAGTATTTATCATGTTCATTGAGTTGTGCAGATACTTGTTGATCCTACATTTGCAGTTATTTTTCATTCAATTTTTTGTACGGAAAGGGATCTCGGCCATTTTTACGGAGTGGAGTCAGTCAATAAAAATCTACTGTAAATGAACCAAAATTAATGAACGAGATATTAGTTTAGAAAAAAGTGAATCAAAAGTTCGGCCGTTCTCACTACCATACTGCAATTAAGATCTAAATATAAAAAAAAAAACCTGCTTTTAGCAATTCAACAAATGTCATAGGTCACCAAGGTAAAAATTCCTTTAGAATGACCTTGTGGACTCAACCACCCACCTCATTCTCCCCTCCAATCATAAGATCTAGTAATTTGCTATGAGAAAGAGATGGAGTGTGAGAGAAATAAAAAAAATAATTTTCACGCTTTTCAAGGAGAGAAAAACCTAATACACGTCACATTTGACAGTTTTATAAAGGTGAGGAATTCCTAAGTGCCATGCCTCCATTCAGACAACCTTAATAGCCGTTGGGATTACAAGAATAGGAAGCGGTCAGCAACAATCCATTAACCTAAAAGGTCCTGAAATACTTTAAAAAATTGTAAAAATTTCCATTAACAATAAAAATGACTCTCTTGCGTACTTAAAAATTCTCTCAGTACTTTTTAAAGTGACTCACCCTCCCTTATGCTATCTCTAACATCTCCAATCGCATCATATAAAAATATCTTTGTATCAAAAATGTGTGCAAATGTGCAGTAAAAATTTATTTCTTCATCTGCACGAACAAGAATCGATAAAAATTTTGGAGCTGCTTCAATTTTGAAAAGCTTGGCACAAGCAACAAGTTGGGCCATTTGTTAGCTTTTCTACACGAAATCTAATAGTTCATTCACACTCAACAGCATTTCATCAATCTATCAACCAACACAGGCTCAACTCTAAGGAGAGTTGAAAATTTCAAATGCGCCTTTTGGTCCAAGATGGACTGAGTTCAATTCCCAGCCGTGATGACGCTGCCACCTTGGTCTTTCTCATTGGCACCCTGAAGGACGTCCGTTCAGTTGTTCTCAAAGTGAAAGATGTGCTATGAACAAAAACAGTCAAGAGGTAGTTCTCCCCCTGACCCCCGGTGATGATTAATCAACGTCATAGGTGGATAGTCCCACTCAAGAAGATTCAAGTTATTAACGACGCAACGTCACGAAAGGAATTTACCATTTTAGCCACTTCTTGTCCGCGTATAAAGGGGTTCTTTAGGTTAACTCACTACATCACAACTTATCATTTGACAGAATGCCACTTATGACTGATCTACTTCTCAGCTTCTGGCCTCCAGTGTGTCTTTCATCGGATGAAAACTAACGCCGTGGTTCCGAGTGCTATGTACGATGTCACCTGCCCGTAAAAGAACCCTTGCTACACTGAGCTACAGTAAGTATACCGTACGTATAATTCGCAAAAATTCCAGGTACAGGTGCTCAATCCCCTGGTGTCGGTGGAGATCGAAGATAAATAAGCATAGGGGTTGGAGCGAGAGATTGGCAGCGGGCAGCTCAAAATATCGCCCAACAGATTGCTCATGTATCCCAATGGGACAAAATGGGCACTCACTCTGTTAGAGGCGAGAAAATGGTTAGTGATGATGATGACGTCGACAAAGACCAAGTTAAATAATTTAGAAAGTCTTGCAGGAAGTGAGGGTAAAAACAGAAAAATGATACTGTAGAAGTTACAGATTTCAAAGTGAAACTTGGCTTCGTCAAATGCCAACAGAAGACATCCTCGATCACTTTACGATAGGGGAGCTCTGATTCGACAATACTGTATTGGCATAGTAGATTTTTCCAGTTAACAGCACTGCAATTTATTTTTGTTTCTTCTTCCCTCCAATGTAGAATTTATAAGGTAGAATTTACTCTTTTTTGGCCTTGCTCCCCATCAGAGAACAACAAAGAGCAGAGCCCTCATCCTCTTGAAACGATTAATTGAAATGACTACCAGTCAGTAAGTCCCATTACCAAGTTACAAAGTCCGCTGTTTCCGCTCAGCTGGTTTTTGTCAAGTCATTTCACAACAGTATGCTCAATTACGTCATTGAAAATCTTTCTAACTCCTAAATGTTTGTCTACGATTTTTAACAAATACAAAGAGTGAATGAAAACGTATCAACTCAGCAGTTGAATGAGTGGTCAGTGTCATGTCCTGGCTCTGTTTTTATTTTATGTCTCCTGATTGAAAATCACCTAAAACACAAACCGGACATGCGGGTTGACAGTATCATTTCTATCGTGGCTTTTGTTTTGACCAGACGGGGTCAAATAACGACGAAAATGATCATCACCAGTCGAGTTAGCTTAGCTCTGCAATACAATAGTCGACATCACTTTGGCAGCAACGTAATTTTAAAGTTTAACGAAGATGTCACAAAAACAGCACACCCACAGTCAGTAAAGATCCATGGTGGTTTGCTTTTTTCTTTTTCTTCACTCAGTACTACCAATTTACTGTAAATAAAGACAGTTTCTTTTTAAAATGGACTTCAGAAATAAAGAAAAAAAATCGTCCGAGTTACCACTGCACCATTTCCTGTAAACCGCCTGTGGAGTGAGAAGAGCGATTTAGACAGAATTTTCGCACCAAGGGGCAAGAAGAAGGACAATTACAGGAAAGAAAAAAACAAAGACTAACCTCCTGGAATATGAGGATCTGACGAGTGATGGCTGTAATGGAGACAAGAGTACAAAATTATGTAAAGATGTGCAAGAAAGTAAAAGTTCATGTCTTGTACTTTAACCTTTTTTTCTTCACCACTGCCAAAGTGTGGTAGTGCCCAAGCAATGGTCCAACAAAAAGGAAAATTATCAGACATCTTGTAACTGAGAGAAAAAGCCATCCCCCCTTATAGGTAGTGAAAAGTGAGACAGTGCAGTTGCAAAAAAAGCCATAATAAAATTCTAAAAATACCACTCCTATTTCTTCAAGATTCAGGCATATTATCATACAGAACCAATATTTGCACTCCATGGATCCTAATGTCCAACATCTTTCTAGATCCCGGGCAATTTATGCAAATAATAGTAAACGAAAGAGAGGCACAAGTTCCACATACACGTACATTATCGCTGTAGATGGAATATAAAACGATCAATAAACGCGTGAATAAACGGATATAGGAAATACATTGTCAGTTCCTCATCTTCACCATCATTCTTCTGCCCATTTACAGAATGTCCATGTAAGCGGAATAAGATGAAGAGGAAGAATAGAAGACCATCTTGAGACTGACTCACTGTGTGCATAGAAGAAAATGGATTTGGCTTGTCTTACACATGTATGTATGCAAGTAGCCTAACTGAAAAGCATTTTCTGTCTCATCATTTTGTCTGAAAAAGTATGGACAGTAGATAACGAAGGTATGAACAGGACAAGAAAAAGACGATAGTAGAAACGAGTAAGACCAGGAGACTTACCCCTTTCTACTTTTCAATTATTCCGAGTATTAAATCGAAATAAAACAAACTCTGTGCACTGCAGAAATACATTTATATCTTTGTACATTACAATCGACATCTTTTATCGACGACGGCAATCTCAACATTCATACTTTGTCGAATGTGACACAGTCATTTGCTGTAATGGTTCTGATGGGACTCATCCATCAAACTAGGCAAATCCCTACAAGGCGGTTGTGCCTGATAGGACAATCGACAATGGTCTCTTTTTCTCTCTTTCTTCTTCTTTTAAATGTTAAACTCTCATATAAAGTGACTGAATCTACTTCAACAGTCATACAAATACACTATGCTGTTGGTCGGTCTTCAAAGCTCGATCTTCTGACTTCTCAACATCAGAAACCCCTACCCTAACGTCGGAACACACCATACATCAGAGGTGCCAAACTGGAGGCCCACCGGGAGCGGCGAGTTGCGTTGGACACACCAGGTCTCGTTTGATATCTGAAGTTAAGCAACGCAAGCCCAGTTAGTACTGACATGGGTGGTCGCTCGGGAAAGCTGGGTACTGCTAATACCCAATAATCGTCGCATTAGTGTAGTGTCTGTGCAGTATATGCATTAGAACTATACAGTGGACGGGTCTCTAATGACCTTGTAGTTGACGGGACCTTAAACTCCAACAAACAAAAAAAATGGAGGCCCACCACGTGTATTTTTGCGGCCCGTAACAACTGCTGAAGGGTTTACTTTGTATGCACTTAAGAAGCTGGGAAAGTTAAAAAATCTTGAGAAGTTACAAGGTGGAAAACGATTTCTGGCCAACTTTGGGAGAATTGGTCCGCGGCTTGGAATGAGTTCTACACCTTTTTCATACAAGTTCTAAAGAAGGCATACTGAATTCTTTTGTCTTCTTTTTACAAATCCATTGTATTGTCTGTGATATTCATTAGGAGGGCCAAACAGCCAATTCTTTGAATATATAGGCCTGTTGCACCCTTGCATGTCCTAATTCAAATTCGCGCTAGGACAAAGGCCATATTATGATAAAAACCGAACTATCCTGAATCAGAATGGATAAAAAATTGTGACTGAGGCTATGAAATAGGATGATATATTACCCAATTTTCCATTTGACAACGATTTTGGAAACTGCAGCAAGACCCAAAAGTGACCAGACTTGGAGAAGAATCACAGCTGTTACTAAATGCTTAAAAGCTTCTGTGAAACTTTTCTGCGCCGAAAAAAAGGATCTAGACAGACAGAAACAGATTTACCTAACGACAACATTACCAGACAAAGAAATAAACGTGATGTACTGAGAAGAAATAAGAGCAGAACTATGAAGTGAGGAGTGGGTGTTAGGAAAAGTGTGACATTGAGAGGTTGTTAAAGAGTCCAACCGAGTCCAGTATGGGGAAGTACGTTCAAGAAGGACAGTTAAAAGGAAGGTGGGAAAAATAAAGCCGATGGAATAAGAAGCTGGAAACATTACCTGGGTGTGATGTGTTGTGTGTGTGTGGTCTCAAGCTCTATACATTAGGATCGACGTTAATAACAAAGGAAAAAAGGAAGTTATATGGATGCGCACAACAAGCACAGAAGTCTTCATTCAACTACAGATAATGACAAAAGATAGAAATATTACCCACCGTAAACGGATTGACTAGGCTCTTCCACATCAGGTAAAAAGGTAACAGAATCCTCTACAGGTGTGTTTGGAGGAGAAGGGGGAAATAAGAGAGGGTATATAAACGAACAGAACTGTTTACAGGTATACATTGCCTTGCACCCCGCCCCAGGATATTCGACAGATGATATCCTGTCCCAAGCAAGAAGGTAGGGCATATCTGTTTAGGCCACCCAGAAAACAGGCAATGGAGCTAATAATACACCTATTTATTTAAAACCCTCATTTTTTGGATTCCTCATGCCAAAGAATTGTCGTCTCTTCTATAACGGCATGTTGACGCAAATGGTTTTGAGATTTGATTACTCTTGCAACAACATATTCCGGTGCTTCAAAGTTTAAATTAATATCGCATCATTACCAGTAACTCATAATGAAAGTAGGTTTAGTAGAGCGCTCTTCCTTCCTCAGTTAAAAGTACAAGGGCTCGCCTCGAGTTCAACCTTAGGACACTTAGCATGACATTCTTCCATCACAAATGTGGAGTATGCAAAAGATTTTCTTTTAAAACTAAGTGTGTTTATGTCACCTCAATCATGTGAGACCAATGGAGAAATCACTTCCTATTAACGAGGATGCTCATAACTGGCGCAGAAAGAGGGCTACAAGCATGATGCAAGCTGTCATTCAACATCACACGTTCAGACAGAGGAGATAATGACAAGAAATCTATCCAATTCTCATGATGGACAGACAGCTACATTTCATTATCAGCGATAACAACGACAATGAGAGATGACACTCAGGCAAAAGAGATCATTTGCAAGGATTGATGATCATACATTTCAAACAGGGATATGAGTCATACGAGGAAAGCAGGTATGGCATTGCTATGTCGCTCCACCTCCATCAATTCAGCCAGTGATGGTTTGGCTAATTTGGTTATCTAACGTCGACTTATCTACGTCTGGGAGCAATTTATCAACGCCAGCAGGCGAGCTCCAACATTTAAAAATTCTGCCCATTGCCATGTAGTTTTCTCCATGTAAAAGAGGTTCATTTACATGCAGGTAAAGGCATACAAAATTCATGGGACAACACTTTAAATCTCACCCACTCGAACAGGCTTCTCGTTTAGCTTGGATTGAACCTGCAGCCATGGTCTTAAAGTAGGGCTTCACGTCACTACTGAGTCAATAAGACGAGGCTAGTCAAGTGTAGGATGAACTCCAACATCTTAATCTTCTGGAGTGGATGAGCACCACAAATTTCAAGACCTAACGAGTGTTTTCTTTTCGTATGAAATCCTTTCCATCACCAATAGCATCCGTAGTTTTGAATTTCGACGGAGAAACAATAAAACTGAAAAACAGGAGGTAGAAACCCATCCGATGAAAAGACGATAGGAGGAAATAAACAGTCATAAAGTGGTAGGACGAGAGAAAGACATCCAAGATTCATGGACACCCACCGAAATGCTACAATTGTTTTATTCCCTGCCTACGACTTCAGGAAGATTCTCTCTCATAAACTCTACTGTACATCCATTAAAATATAGCATGAAACCAAGATTATTTCTCAAATAATATCACTTTCTTGTAAAACTCGTTGGGAATCCATATTATCTTGTTATGTAAAGTGCCTTAGAGGGCAGAAACTACATATGTAATTCGATACATACGCAACATGTTAGTTTGTCAGGTGCTAATTCGAATTAACTAACGTCGTCATCCCCATGATCATTATTATCCCATTTTGACATTTGACAGACCTGTTAGACGGTATTTTTACTCGGCCGACCCAATGCTGTAACCCCATGCTTATTTATAGTCGGCCTATTTTCTTCGTTGAAACACTTTCTCGTCAGACTCAAAGACGTGACATTGTAGACCATATGGGACCCCGACTTTCCTTTCCATCCGACGGAAGGTGTACTAGGGAAAGGCCTTTCTCTACCCCACCGAGGCACGCTGAATTAACTACATAATAATCAACTTCCTATTCGAACAACGGCGCACCTGGGACTTCGTTCTTGACCAAAGAAGACACAGTCTCGGTGAGAATCTAACATGTGGCTATAACCTAAAAAGTCAAGAGCAGCGTTACCGTGACGGACCCACCTACAGTTGAAACACTGCTTGTCCAGTAGGATGAGTACAAATGGATGATCTAGCTGTTCACCTCTCTGGAGTAGAGACCCTCATTCGCTGAGGTCCCTCATGAAGAGGGATCTGTAGTCAGCAGGATCCTTTAAGTAGGATGTCGCTATACTTTTACGGTTAATGGAGGGGGTGGCTGGGTTAGCGAGTTGAATCAATACTTTTCCAGATTTTCCATGGAGAGGGAGACGAATGGATCCCGGAGTTGAATGTCATTAACCCCTGAGGTTTAACGGTTCCTTGAAATTTTAAACGTATTAAATAACAGAACACAGACGTATTAAAACGTACAAACGTATTAAATAGCAGAACCAAGTCCCTCTCCACCCCGCACGTTTCCTTGTCCCTCTGCACCACCTGCTCCCACGTCCGTTTTGGTCTTCCCCTACCCCTGGTGCCCCAAATCACATGCAGACCCATAATGGACCTAATAAGTTCCTTCTCCTCTCTCCTCATCACATGCCCATACTACCGCAACCGCTTCTCCCCCATCTTTTCCGCGATGTCTCCCACCCATAAGCTACCTCTAACGTAATTATTTCGGATTCTATCCACTCGTGACACCCCAGTCATGTAGCGCAGCATTCGTATCTCAGCCACTTGCATTCTCCTTTCATAGTTCTTAGTTGCTGCCCAACACTCTGAACCATACAGCATAGCGGGCCTAACGAAGGTTCTGTAAACTTCGCCTTTGAACTTTATTGGGACCCGGCGGTCACACAGGACTCCACTTCCGCCATCCTGCATTAATCCTATGGGTCACGTCGGAATCTATCTCCCCATTGTTCTGAAAAAGTGATCCTAAGTACTGAAACTGTTGCACCACTGATACACCCTCACCCCCACAACGGATCTAATAACCGCTATAGGATTATGATCCCAAAAGTTTGAAAACTACTGTTAGAACAGAGAAGCTGGATACAAACTATTGAAGGGTGATGATGAGGATTGTTGATAAAATTAAATCACGACACCGACGGCGCTCTGTCGGTTGGAAAACATCGTTAAATGTTTCATGACCGCATTAATTGGTCGAGTAGAGGAGCACCACGAGATGGACGTTAGCACATGTCTTACTGCGGTGTCTTAATTAATATTTGTCCTTGGTCGTTCGGATGTCAATGAACAGTTCCAAAGACCATTCGTAAGGTGACTTAATCAAGTCCAAAAAAGTAATTTTACAATAGAAGGAAAATTGAGTTCCGGCACACGATTAATAAGACAGTCGATTTTCAATAAAATAGACAGGAGCTACGTCAAAGTCAATCTAGTGTCTCCGATCATTTTATATCGCCGAAATTTATACTGGTTATAATAATAGCAACAATGACAATAAATCAACGGCCGCAATTTGAGAACACAGGCTAGCAGAATAAATTGAGGACAAAGAATCGACGAATCAATATTTTGCGTCATCCAAATCTTTAATTTTCAAGATTTCCGCCCACTGTCAAGTTAGTCTGAGAAACATCCTGATGTATGGAGGAACGATCCTTGCACGGCGACATTCATAAATTTGAGGCAAACTTCAAATTTTAATAAAGTTTCGCCTGCCAAGGTGCTGGCAAGGGTTGATTAGGTGCTGTCAAGGACCGTCACAAGCAGAACAAAGGAAAGACAAGACAAAGTCAGTGAATCAGACATTACAAGACAAAATGGGAGTCAAAATTTATACGTGTCTGTTAGATTGGGGAACATTTGAAAAATGCATTCTCAATTAGGGGAAAGAAGTAAGGAAGCCATAAAGACCTCAAACATGGTGACTTCTGAATCTAGGGGAGATTAAAAATATCCATGCTCGAATGTGGAGACATTCGTGTCACGTTGACGTCAAAAGACACCAGGATAAGTATAGAGAACATCCTCAAAGGAAGGCATACGTCGAAAGGGCCCACAGATCAACAAAAGCTGAAATCCCTATTATTAAAAGAGGAAAAGAGGAGGAGCACTCATTGAAAGGTGAGCAACAAAACTACTGACAATTGACTTCGAATTGCACATTCTTCGATGAAGGAAGTCCCACACCTGTCTGGCAAACGAGATTTTACCTATTCCTAATACTATAAAAGTAACCCCCCCTTTACCCCTCTCCCTGAAAGACCCTACTTTAATACCAATTTCCTTTGCCAACTAGGCAATCATATTTTCTTGAAAGTACTACTTAACAACAGCACACGGGTGCATGCCAAAACCGTACGTCAAAACAAAGGGAAGAAAACCTTTGTCTTAAACCCATAATTCATCAGAAGGCAAATAGGTTGAGAACTTTGACAAAAGAGTAAAAAAGGACTTTATTGAAAAGGAGTACCGGTACGTGGGGCCTACCGCGTTGTGCCCTTTCACAGCGCAAAGGCATGGGCGAAAAACCGATGACAACCTATAATAAAACTACACACACACACAAATCTGGACCGCAATCCTCTAGTTTTTAATATACCTTCTCTTCGAAGATGACCGCAATTTACCTGTAGTCCTGTCAGTGAACATCCTGAAGGATAGCCTCAAACGAGCCACAAAAAGGACAATTGCGGTTTTTCTAAAAAGGATGATGACCAAACCTTCTCCCCTTAAACATCACGGAGTAAAAAGCCAACTTGTATCTTAGCTTTTAAATCTTAAAACCAATGGTGGTATGTCAATCACTCACTGTAGGTTGTTGTTAAAATCTATTCAAACTCGGTCCTTTAACACCTAGTATGTCGCCTGTTGGTTTTTTTGGTTCTCTTGTTTTGGAGAATGCTCTCTGTGGACCAATAATTCTGTAAGTTGTCCTTTCCTATAACCATAAACTTGAGGAATGATACCCAACATCAAGAAAATTACAAATTCATTGCCATTTATCCCCTTTCAGTGTTTTTGTGCGTCAATAAAACTGACAACTGTTCGATTCTTAATGGTCAGTACAGTATTGTTAACTTTGGGGTAGTTTATGAGCTCTAGTAACCAAGGGCTAGTCAATAATCACTTTGAAAAACATTCCTATGATCCTCAGCTTCATATCAACTATGCAGATCTGCAGACTGCTGGGAAAATGTGGTGCAACCACAAAGATACGAGGCGCCTCAATATAAGTGAGCCCCAAAGGCTTGAGAAGGGCCTTTCATTCAATACTTTGCATGCATATGCGGGGCAGTCTAAAACACCTAGTAAAAATATGCTCCAAAATAAGTCATATCAGTGGTCAACCACCAGATACTACTAGTACTAGCTCTCGAGTGGTTTTGGCGCGGTTTAGGTACTATTTTGGCCTCTGCCTGAGGCCGTTCGTGAGCCCAACCGGGAGATGACAGCGCTAGTACATCTGGAAACGTGGCTGATCTACAAGTATACTTTTGATAGATCGGTTTTGGTAGGACTCTTCAGAAAGGTATTACAGGACACAGACACAGTGTAAAACATACAGTTAAATAACTATTGTAAATTATTCAACGACTCAAAATAATTGTACACCTGTGAAATTAATGTTATGTTCCGAGACAAGCAATGCCTTTCTGACAAGAGGGAAACTTAAGTGTGCCTTACGCCAAATGGAAAGGACCGTTTCTAGACAATATCATTAAAGCATTTTGGTAAAACAAGCCGTCTAAAATCAGTGGTCTAAAACAGCTCGACCATGAAAATACGAAATTAATTCTGCGAAAATAGCAGCCACAATACCAAGACTAGGCAAAGAACTTGCCTAAAATCAGTTGGGACCGGCGCAGTTGAACTTTCTATTTATTAGATAGCATTCTTTAGCAAAAGCGTGACTAAGATGGAGGAAATGTCGGCGAATTGCCCAAATTGATGCTAGATATGGATGACAAAGACCAATATAGACTGGGTGTCGAATAAAATGGTGCAGGAAGTAGACAATAAAAATTCCAAGCTAATGTTAAGTTCGATAGATGACCAATTTTAGAGGCTATGATGCGAAGACAGTTGCAAAGCTAAAACTCGCTTTGACCATCAGCCACTCCTAATCCAAGAAAAGCCGCTGGGCATACATGTCAGAAATGTTTGTAGATCTTCACATGCCAGCACAATTCACTACAAGAAAAACGTTACTTACATAAGAAGTCACCAACCTTTGAATGCAGAATTAAATCAGGGCCACTAACGGCTGACATAATTAATATTAAACGGATCGGCAACAGGATCTTCAGGAATTGTCACCCAAGGTAATCACCCAAGAATCAGAACTCCACTGAAAACTACTCTAGGAATCTTCTGATCAATGGAGGTACGGGTCGCGTATTCAAGAGCACATAATTTCGAAGCAGAAACAAAAGAGGAAGAAAGACACTAGGAACTAATCGACGAAACACTGAACGTTGGTTGAACCTAGCCAGCTCAGGGCCAGCTGCCTCCCTAACCCCAAAAGACGCTTTAAGTTGCCTCACTCCATGGAATCACCATCGTTAGTTATCCTTTTCCCGCCTATAGCAGGGTCACATACCCATTACTAACCGATTGGGGCACAAGAGGGATCTGTTGTTTTTTTTTATGCAGCCGGTTGTCAACCCTAATGCAGTAACCGCTACATTTATTTATCGTAGGCGCATTTTCTATTTCTACTGACGCCAGGGGCGGGCTCCTACATCTAGAAATTTGGTCGAACTACACGTACAGTACATTTTACTCCATGCAGTAAGGGTTCTTTTACGTACAAGTGACATCGTGTACACTTTCCATGCGACGATAGGAACAGTAGGGACCTTTCTGCAGGGCCGGTCCAACGGGTTCGGCCGCCCGCGTGCAGTTATTTTGAGGCCGTCCCGCCCCCTTCAATATTTTCACATAATTTTCTTAATGTCTGCAAGTTAACATTGATTGGCCGCCCCATCAGGGCAGCCGCCCGCGTTCTTTGCACACTTTGAACCTATGGACGGACCGGCCCTGCCTTTCTGTCACCCAAACATGAAAGAAATAGACCTGGGTCGTAGAATGACTAAATGAAATAAAACGTGGTATTACTCAGTCAATATTTACAGTTGATGATGACTGTATAACCGGTGGCAATGGAGTCAATCTCGCAGTAAGTTTGCTGTAAGCAGTTATGAGTAAATCATTATTTAGAATTATATCGAACTACGATCATAAATGACCAAGGACAAGAGGAAGCTTGAATAACTAGGCATCTGAGTACTGTCAGAAATTGTTAAAACGGTAGTTTTAACGATTTCTGACCACACAAATTCCTCTTAATTGAGGCAGAAAATGCAGTGGTGAGGATTGTATTATAAAAAACAGAATATCCGTCTCCATTTTCTACGCCCAACTACTTGGGAGGCGCCTTTCTAGATTCATTAACTCAATCACGTCATTTGGGACCATAAAAAACTAGTAATCGGGGGTCTATCGGTTGTCAAGACAGAGGTCTAGGAAATTTACAACACTAATAACGCGGTTTCACGTTCAACCTTCCGGAAAACGTAAACGACGAATGACAACCACCAGTTTTGAGTCAATCTCGGAATTTCAAGGGTGACCCACTGGACCCCCTACTACCATTTCCTGCAAGAAATGAAAATAAAAGACATCTTAAGTTGCCACTCCCGGCTCAAAATTGCTAGGAGAAAAAAAAGGAGGGGTAAGGGATCACTGAAGTGGACTGTCATAAATACCTCTTGCTCTTACTTGGAAGAGAAAATATCGTCCTTCTCCTAACGTCAAATACCAATTTCAAATTTCAAGGAGGACCTAGCAGTTCCCTGATTAGCGAGATAGCCTGGTCGAAAGGTGGTTGCAAACAGGACCCTGACACGACTTAACAGGATTCGCCACGGGCGAACCTGCATACTTTCAGTAAGTGCGTGCTATTATTGAAGGACATTTTTTGACTCAACAGTTACAAGTCGTAATTTGTGAATTGAACATTTTGAAAGGCCAAATAAAATTGAGTCGCCATTTAATGTTCTCATTAAGAAAATTCAGCACTTTGAAAGGACTGAAAAACACTCATTTCTAAATTAGACAGGCCTAGGGAAAACTGGGTGAAAGGTGATGAAGAGAGGGAGAAGATCCCTCTACTAGAGGAAGAGGAGAAGGTGGGAATGCAAGAGAATGCAAAACGCGTTAAAAACCAGATTTTAAAATTGTTGCAGCGATAAAAGTCACCAATATTCACACCTGTTGTCATTTATCACTTGACAAAAATGAAAATGTATCATCCGTGATCACAAAACAAGAAACCTGGAGCAGTTTTATTTTTACTGCTATTTCAAATTTTCTCCCCTCCTTCATGGAGTTAAGTAGAGATTGTAGTCCTTCTCCCAAATTCCTCGACAACCCCTCCATCACAAGTTCCCCATCTCCTGCTTGTGGATACTCGACTCTCCAGAGCAACAAATGCCGACATCACTAATCACTGTAATGTCACTCTGAATCTTCAAAAAATCTGAAGTTTCAACTTAAGGGAGGAGAGGGAGAGGAAATAAATTGTCGTTTTGCTCCTTCCAAAGAGTGGGAAAATAGAGTGAGAAGGGAGAGTGGCCACGTGGATCGTGAGGCACGGTCACATTCACTCTCTCATGTGAATTTTTTGTTATTACACAACACATTTTAAGAGTGACATGAAAAGAGCCCCACTTAATACTTTCTTGGTCTTGAACTCGAGTAAGTACAAGAAATTCGATACCAAGAAACGCACAAATAGGTTTGGAACTAGAAGTTTTAGAATGATTCAAATGCTTGCAAGATCATGAATGAAGGTTCAATTCTGTCCAAGACCAGCTGTTTCACCTGGGGGAGAATAATATTCTTTGTGCATTGCTATCTGCCTAAACAACAACAACAACAAAAAAGGCCAAGATATTTGTTAGTTGAGACTAAATGATGCTGTGCCACGTAGCAGTTATAGATCGGTCAGAATCTCTGCAGTAATAAAAGCAGCGACGCTGCCTGGTGTCGGTCGATGACAGCCTTTAGATCATTAATGGGTCAACGTTAAATCGATCACTGCATTCGCTGAGATTACCAATTAGTAGGTCAGTATGCGCCAATGTCAACTGTCAGGACCTTCAGGTAAGAAAGATTTGTTATCCAACGCAGCTCCTAACCCTTTTCCCGCCTATGGCAGGGTAGGGCAACCATCTTGTCCCTCTGATTGGACGGAAAGGCAATAAATTGGACAGTGTTTTTGCGCAGCCGGTTGCCGACCAAAGTTGCAACCCCTACGCTTATCTATAGTCGGTCTACTGTTCGTTGGGGCACCACGGACGCCAGGGATCGCGCTCCTACACCTGGAGGAAGACGCGCTTTAGGCCTCTCTCTCGCCTGAGGTGGTTAAGAGAGATTTGTTATCGAAATAACTCCATTAATGACTACACTGAAACTACGCCCTGCCCCTCAATAGGCAGAATACAGACACCTCATTGTACAATAGGACAGGTTAATTCCCAGAGGCAGAAACGACCGTCCATTTTTCAATGACAAATTTCAAGGTAGAAATAGAAAGCCTCATTCACCAAACTGTCCGAAAAGAAGACCATTAACTGATCATCATCATCATTAATTATAACACTATCAAATTTGGCAAGTGAAAAACACCAATCAGTTCTAGAGTTTTCTTAAGATGGCAGTCATCTTAACATTTCGCATTATCGCTGCCCTTGAGATGTTCAACGATAAGTCAACTAACTCCTTATTCCTTGTCCAAAATCTTCACACAGACGGAGGGAGAACAAACCCACTGAAAAGCGTTATCTCTAATGTCTTTCTGCCACTCCTCGCCTTCCGTCTAACCAACTTTCTTACAAATCTACAAAACGACGTGTTAAGTGTTGACTATCTGAGGATATTGAGACCATTACCCAAACTTGGGAGGTCAAGACCTTTTAGAAACCATTAGTGTTCATCAATTACAGATTGCTAATAAAAACAGGAGACATGGACCCCTTCTTATGGGCAGAAGAGGCAAAAAAAACAACAACACTTGGACATGGGGTTAAAGAGGAGACATGGAGGCACAAACATACGATGTTAAGCTCCTTTTGAATATTTTCGTGAGCTCACTAAATCTGACCCAAAAAACGTTGTGTCGTTAGAACTCCACGGGATTTTAGTCCCATAAACTATGACACTTTTCACGTTCATCATTCCAGTACTGGTCTAAAAAAGCAACAATCTTCTTGTCGATACACCATACTGCAAGACCTAATACTCCCAAGGGTGAAATCATTTAATTTTTTGGACCCTCCATGTCCGAATGTCAAATAAATTGCGACCAACGAGAGAAAAAGGACGAATAGAAAGAAATTTCTTCCGCTTCTACTAAATTTCAGTCGTGCAAAGTTATTCTACAAGAAAAAATACTGCTTCTTTAATCGCTCTAACTTTCAAAGAGGGTTGTTCAGTTCACATCACATGAATTTAAATTGTTTTGAGACTCTTAGAAGAAATAACCGATACAAATTTGTCAAACACCTAACATTCACAGTGACAGAACTGAGAATTACGAGATCTGTTCAAACGCTTTACAAATATTTGTAAGACAAAATAGAACAGAAGAAGAAGAAGATGCACATGGAACTACTGTAATTTATGTTTTCAACGTCGTTTCCTGTCTGTAGGAGGGCTGAGTATTTGGGAAGGGTTTAGTTTATTTAGTTATTTAATATCAGGATGTCTGGTCAGAAGGCCACTGGCGAATTCTAGAGGTTGAGCTCCTTCACGAGACAGTTTTGTTGATCTACACGTATTTTTTCTTCATGTGTGTGACATGAATCCACATCTTTACCTCCTAGCTGACAGAAAGTGACTTCAATAGGGGTTGCAAGTGGACGACAATATTCTACCCCGAAACTTAATCAGGGACGAATACGACACCGCAGTTATTCACTCCAAACAGCATCATTCTCAATTCTCCTCAATATGCAACTCGAATTCACAGAGCACAAATAGCAGCCCAGCAGAAATTGATTTAAATAGAATAAACATAAATGTGTTTACATTTATTATAATGCGGTATTTTCGACTTTAATGATACCAGTTCGGGGACTTGGGATCAAATTTTGATCCCCAAAGATAATAATTTCATTTACATTCATACAGAGTAGAAAACAAAACTTAAATATTAAAATTTAACCTTAGAATCATCAACATCACCATGCAGTGCAAAATTGCAGATTAGGGAGTAGAAGCCGACGGGTTTCTACAAAAGCCCTTTTGAATTTTATCCCATAAACATTCCCGTTTTTTTTCTTTCAAGAAACTTTGAGAGAATAGGGGAACAGAAATCTACAAAACAGCTGAAAAATATGATGAGTATTAATATAATGATTCAAGAAAACGATAGCAAACAGGACGAGCAGAGGATGAAAAAAGCTCAGGGAACACAAAAATTTCTATGCAGTTTAGAAAAATTTCAAACATCACAACAGCGCAATTAATCTTAAGTCTGTTATGTTTTGCCGAAAATAAATTTTATTTGATGAAAGCATATGATTCAAAAGCAACATAAGACTTATGCAGTTAGATTTTTATTGCTTAAATGTGATGATCATTGCATGTTCATACTAAACCCTAAATTTACAGTCAGGAAAAATAGGGTTGTCTAGAAGTAAACTATACATATAAAGAGGTTGGATATGGGGGTGGTTATAATAGACATTTCTAGGTCCTATAATAGGTAAGTTACGAGAGAGTAACTACTACTACCTTTTTGGATATCCGCAAATATACTGTATATACTCTTGATTATATGGAGAGGAAAAGAGAAAAATGTTGACGCCATGTATCATAAATCAACAAAATACAGCAACATGGCCGCAATAATCTCCACTTTCCATTCCCATAAAATGGCAGTAATAAACACTTAAACATTTTATGTTAAGAGTAAGAGGAAAGATGGATACCTCGGCGGCGCGTATACATATCTATGCGGTATATTACTTCAAATTCATTCTTGCTCAGTAAATACCTTGCCACATTTGATACGGATGTGATACGATCAACGCGATTTAAAACAAGTCATCACAAATGCAGATGCAATTCTACCTTAGAAAACCACCAGTGAAAATTATCATTTTTAAACCATTTCCCGTACAACTGCTACAAATACACCACATAAACATTTACTAGAGCATTTTCTTATTGTAACATCCTGAGTACAATCGATTCGGGTTGGCAGGTGACATTGCCCACCTACATTCGGATTAGTTTAAATCAGAGTTAAACTGCCGGCCCGATACGAATATATTTTCGGCCCGCGGCGACTGTTGAAAGATTATCTTTACACTACTTTAAAATCTGAGAAAGCTAAAAAAATCTTAAGAAGTTACCTGGAGGCAAAGTTTCTGGTAAAAAAAAATCTAATAGAGCACTACTATTTAAAATTAATTAATAAACATTATTTATCAACAAGAAGTGGCCCGCGGCTAAAAAGAGTTGCACGCCCCTTGGTTTATATGATTATTTTTCGTCAGGCAGCCTGATTATTAGGCCAATAAAACCTGCCAGAAGGTTATCTCAAACAGAAGTAGAATTTGGCTGCCAACTTCTTTCGGACGACAGGAAAGCTCTAGGGACCCCTTCTGTCGTTGTTGTTGTTTGTTGGTGTTTTAGAGCCCTTCAACTGCAAAGGTCATTAGAGCCCCGTCCACAGCATAGTTCTTATGCAGAGACTGCACACACACTACACTATTGCGACGATTTTTGGGTATTAACAATACCCAGCTTTCCCAAGCGGCCACCCATGTCAGAACTAGCTGGGGTTGCGCTGCTTAACTTCAGTGATCAGACGAGAACTGGTGCGTCCAACGCAATTCGCCGCCCCCCCTTCTGTCGAATGGGAAGTAAAGCAGTGGCCCGGAATATACAGTACCTGTACATCAGCAAATTCTTAGGTGTCGAAGTGAAAAATCGGTTAACATTAAACAAAATAAAACAATAAACATGGGGCATTTTGCCGCAATTCAGGTGTTTGGCCAGGATCGAACGTTATGGTATTTATCCATGGAACGATCATCCTTACAATTACTAAGGCAGGTGCGGCAGAAAGCAGGAATCGATTGGTTGTTCTGTATAGGGAGCATGATACCTCTTCCCTTCTCCTCTGTTGCATACATTGCGGAGATCCTGAAATTAACGGGCAGCGAGGAGGACGATTGTGGTTTCAATTTTTGCCATCCACTGACTAAAGTAGACAGTAAATGAGGCCAGAAGACGACATGAAGAAGGAAACAAGTCACTTCACCCAACATGTGTTTATCGTCAACACTAAGAATTCACGGCTAGTTGCCGAGCAACACGAGCCTTGAGAAATAACATCGAACAGCCATCGACATCCGTTCTTTAAGTGTGGTTCATCAAGCCTAAAATCCACTCATATCAAGTGGAACGAAGAAAAGGGGAGAAGGGTGCGTTAGGGCATATTGAGGTTAGGTCCTCCTGTTAATAACTCATTAAAATTACCGCTGTACTCACACAAGGCGATTCAAATCCTCACGCGAAGGAGCTTGATGTGGACAATTGACCATGAAGGCGATGAAAATCTTCCCTCCTAATGATCACCTCTTTCTACTCCCTGAATTCACATGATGGACATAATAGAGTGGACAGCGGATGGAACTCAGTGACAACATGAATTTGCCAAACAATTATCGAAAACCACTACGATAGCAAACAGACTTGTAACTTGGACATCAACCAGCATTTCTATTAAATAGCCCCAAATTGACATTTAGCTTTTAATTATTGATGTATTTTAATACAGGAAACTTGAGAACTAATTAACCCTTTACAGTTTGACACGGGGTTTGGACTGTGTTAGCACTTTTTAATTCTAGCCTACAGCAGTTACCGATGTCACGCAATTTGGTAAATGTATTCTAAGGGGGGGGGAAGGAGAAAGGGACAGGACCTCTAAATGCACCTAAGCAAAGTAAGCAGTATATAGTGATGAATGCGATTAAAGGAAGGAAGATGTCTTCTGTCAGGACAGAAATGCTAGAGGAATGACCTTCGAAACCTAGAAAATTTGTCAAAATAATGGATCCTGGTCAGATGACGTCACTACCTGATACATTAGCATTATCGACGTAAACCAGAACTGGATCTGCTCGACACGAGTTACTGTAGCAAGCACGGTGCTAATTGAACTACCAAAGCGTTTAAACCAACAGTGTCAGCCAGGGATGGTTTGCAGCTGCTACACCATTATGCGTTAGGACCACTGCATCCTTTAAATATATTCTAATCTATCTCCCACCTGGTCCCCGTCCACCCCACACACTACCATATCCTTACGGACAACCTGCTCCCACGTCTGCTTTGCTCTTTCTGCTCCGGGTGCTTCCAACCACTTGCATTCCTGTAATGGACCTAACGAGTTCCTCCTCCCCTTTTCTCATTACGCGTCCATACTGCCTCAATCTACTCTCCTTCTTCTTTTCCGCGATGTCCTTCATCCCCAACTGATTCCTAATTCTATCAGCTCCTGACACATCACTCACGTAACTCAGTATTTGCATCTCGGCTACTAGCATTCTATTTACGTGGCTCTTCCTCACTGCCAGACACTCTGTTCCATATACATAGTATAGCTGGCCTAACTACTGCCCTGTAAACCTTCCCTTTCGACTTGATTGGGATCCTCCTGTCTGCACTTAAACCATTCCCCAATGATTATATTGGTCACATCCGAGACTAAGTCAGGTGCTGGTAAAGGACGTTTAAATTTGCTGGCAGTTCACTGAAGGATAAGTTTAAAATTATGCAGTAGGCGCCCAACCAGTTACGACGTAAAGCCGGGTTTACACTGCGCGAAACATACTCGCCGCAACTGTTTCCACAGGCTTGCGGCAATCTCGCAAGTCTCGCCCTCCCTGTTTACATTGAGCGAAATATTGCGCGAAGCAAGTATGCAAAACGTATCTAGAGTACCAGTACACGAAGTGGGAGTGGCGAAACCCTTTGATGCGTGTCCAAAAACCGACAGTGCGGTGGCTCACCACGAGGCTGCCTCGCGAAGCGAATTTCGGGGCGAGTCCCCGTTTACACTGCGCGAGTCTTTTTTAATGAAACAGTTGCGCGCAGTGTAAACACAGCTTTACAGGTCCCAAATTTGGAAGGTGATTATGCCTTGGTGGTCAAAATTGGTTCATTCGATCTACTAGCGCCTTTCCCACGAATTCGACACTTCGTTTCCTGTGGGTGCTGGCTGGGACGGATGGATACCTTCTTGATACGTGTCATTCACAGGTATCAGAAACGATCGGGACCATGCACGCCTTATTTCAGCACTTTCTACCAGTTTTCTAACGCCTAAAGCAAGTGACTAGCACTCTCCATCATGGGTGCAAAATCCTAACTTAAAAAAAGAGGTCTACCTCTAGTTACACCTCTTAGTGCGCATTTTAATAAACGTGATTTTCGACATCTGTCAGTCGTCTTTAAATAAAAAACACCAAGCATACAACATACCGAGAGTGAGAGAGGGAAAAAAACAACAAACCCGTGGCATTTTATCGAATTGTAAATAGCAGAATTACAATAAATAATATTTGAAGCTCGTCACGCAATCCGGACGATAGACCTACTGAAAATATAGACGTAGACGATACCAATCAACAACACAAATAACGAAACTACTCAAACAACCTCGAGGTTAGGACGCAGCACAACAATTACGGATAATGAAGGATGCCAACATTGAGAATAAAATCGAGAGTTGAAACCACACAGAAAAATCAATGAAGATCGTGGTGACTAAGGCCTCTTTAGGCAGCAAGGCCAAGTGGATTGATCCATGAATTCTACAGAAGATAGGAAAATTAACAGGCTGACGGTAACTACATCATTAAATCAACCAAAGTTTACAGAGATAAACTGCACTGGACATTGCGGACACTTAATCAAAAAAGTACGCACTAAAATCGTAATAAACACAGGTCAGGTTACCAGTAGACGCCACTCGAATGAACCCACCATCAAGATCCATAAGGCAATTGAAAATTGAAGACTCACGACATTAGTGAGCTCATGTCACTCAAGGTCCAGCAAGATCCGATTTAGATTCCCACTGATAGAAAAACAGCTTAGTACATATTTTGTGTCAGAGAATCCTGTCGGTGGCCCAGTACAGGTACAGTGGCCATTCAGTGAAGAAAGAAGAAAATTTTCATTTAAAAATGCAACAAAATATTTTTATTTCACCAACCTATTCTGATGGCCTACAGACCCGCCTCGGTGGTGCAGTGGGTAGTACGCTAGGTAACTGCGTCACTAGTTCTGGGTTCGATACTGGACCGAGGTGGGTTGGCTTCTTTCGGGCGTGAGAGAGGCCCCGAATACGATAAAAAAAGTATAGGGGTTGCAGCTTTGGTCGGCAACCGGCTGTGGAAAAATAGTGTCCAATATGTTGCACTTGTGTCCATTCAGAAGGACCCTTTTCCTGCCATAGTCGGGGAAAGGGTTAGGAGTTGCTTGCTTGCAGTTATAACTTATTCTGATGTACTGATAACTTTCCACATTTCAAAAAAATGACACAAATTTCAAATAAAATAACGGATAGGGCTTATTTTGTAACAAGAGAGAACCAATTTGGTGAACAACCAGACGCAATTTGCTCATCCTTTTTTTCATTGTAACACAATTTATATTTTGGTGATCCTTTCGACAGTTTTCCGAAAAAGGCATCAGAACTAAAACACAAACGTCAAATATCAAAAAGATTCCTCACAACATAATTTCCGTACAGCTTCAACTATATCATTAAATTATTGATTTCATTTAACGGGTCTCAATGGGTTCCTGGAATTTTGCAGGAAAATACAAACATATATATGTAAAAGGGAAATAGTATGGCTAGTTGAGATATAACAGGGGACAAATGCCTAGAGATAAAAGTTATTTTATCAATAAATGACACATCCTAACTGCTATTAAGTGCATAATGGGTGCCGCTTACATTCGAAAGTTTTTGAAAAATAAGTTCTTCTCTAATATGCAATGGTGTATTGGTCGGATTGGTCTATTCAGCATCATTCACAGCTAACCATTTTCCTGCCTATATCAGAGTTGAGTGTCCATTTTGTCCCAATGACTAGTTTTCTTCGTGGACTCTTACTCCACCGACGCCAGGAGGCGAACTCTTTCACCTGATAATTTTGTCAAACTGCACGTATTTTTACCTGTAGTAACTAACTGTGCATTGATCGGTATGGTATCCTGCGAATCGAGCCGTTGTTTTCAACATTATTTGGCGAAATAAATCATCACCCACTTTATTCAGGATCGAACCTGCGCTACTAATTTTCTGCCCCAAGCATGTTACCACCAAGAACACTGCAGCTCCTTTCAGAACAAAAACACGGCATATCGCATTTAGGATGCCCCATTCTGAATAGTGGTTTTGACAGTGTAAACATTAAGAACTTTGGACGGAATGAAAGACAACAGAAACGTTGCTCGCTGTAATGTCTCATAACATTGCCCAAAATACTTTCTTCAAGACAAATGGACCTCACTTAATGGCTACTAAAATGTATTTTTACTAGCAATTACACAAAACGAATTGCAAATTGCAAGTGTGCAGAAGTCAAGAACCAACAACAATGAAGTCATTTACTTCAACAAATTTTATTTCATTGGGATTATTGTGGCAGTGGTACACAACTTTATCTCCCGACCTCCTAGTCCCCTTCATGATTTAGCTCATCAACAAGGAAAACAGTTTCAAGAATGTTACTAATAGATAACTGGGCCAACAATGAAATAATTTCTACACCTTCCAAAATAAACATTTCGAACTTAAGTCCTCAGTTGCCAATAACTAAGTCGGTCCCATTGGCATGAGGGGGATAAATCACAAGGATTCAAGATATCATTTTAAGAAAAAAAAAACATATGTCCTGGGATATTACTTGTATACAACAACAACATCTTGGAGGACAGGCAATATTATTTAATCTGAAATAAATTATAGACGGAGTCTAGAGCACAACTTATAACCTTGTTCTTTTTCTTCTGACATGCAAAGAGGGAGGAACCTTATTGCTTATTTCTTTTCAAAATCATATAATGCTAGCAATAATTCATCGCAAACACTTCAACCCTGCAGTTCAATACTCTGAAAATGTCTTTTTGATATCTATATTGATCAATTTCGAGAGTGAAATCATTAAATGTGAATCATGTATCGTTCAATTTTGATTAAAACATCGGACAACATCGATTTCTTTCTCTTCTTTGCCTTCCATGCTCATCCATTCCTGACATGAATAGGGCCCAAAACAACGATACTGTATTTATGAGAAACAGGGGCCTATATCATACCAAAATTTAAAAAAAAACCACGACTAATTTTCCAGTCTACTAGAGAATCTTTTACTCTGTGCATGCCGTATAAGGCGACTGAGTGATGACACCTAGTGGACAAGTAGGTAGCTAGCCACATTGAGTCTGGTTCAATAGTACCAGTATCACTATCCCGTCTTTAGCTTCTCTTTTAATTAATAAAAATTTTTGGTTCAAGAAGAAAAGAAACGCAAAGCAGATGTTGAAGCAAGCAGGTACATACGAAAGAATAGAGGGGAGTAGAGAGCCAGTACCCTCAGATAGAAACCTGCAAATATTATTATTCATTTACACATTTCAGGTCGGCAACGGACCCGCCGCGGTGGCGTAGTGGTTCTAGGTTCGATACTGAACAGAGGTGGGTCGGCTTCCTTCGGGCGAGGGAGCGGCGAGTTGCGTTGGACACACCAGTTCTCGTCTGATCACTGAAGTTAAGCAACGCAAGCCCAGTTAGTACTGACATGGGTGGTCGCTCGGGAAAGCTGGGTACAGCTAATACCCAATAATCGTCCCGTTAGGGTAGTGTCTGTGCAGTCTATGCATTAGAACTACGCAATGTACGGGTCTCTAATGACCTTGTAGTTGATGGGACCTTAAACACCAACAAATGAATGAATCCGCGCCTTCATTCGGATGAAAAGTAAAACCCAGGTCCCGAGTGGGTGTACGATGGCACTTGCACGTAAAAGAACCCTCTCTACTATGCAACGGGTAGATGAGGCAAAATTTCCAGGTGTAGGAGCTCGCCCCCTGGCGTCGGTAGCATTCCCCAACGAACACTAGACCGACGATAAATAAGCGTAGGGGTGCAGCTTTGGCCGGCAACCGGCTGCAGAAAAAAACTATGGCTAATATATCGCCCTGTGTCCATTCAGAGGGACAACATGGGTACCCGACCCTGCAATAGGTGGGAAAAGGATTAGGAGTTCCTTTATTTCAGGTAGGCAACGGATCCTTACACTACCAACATTCCGCCTCCTTAGTAAACAAAAGAGTAGACTACAACTGCGCTTTCCAGTGGATGTTAGAGCAGCGAAATTACCTAAACCTTTTCTCATCTATGGCAGGGTCGGGCGCATGAAACGTGTCGGGGACACATGAACGATCTGTTGAATTTTATTGCAACAACGTCCTTGTGGCACTATTCCTCTACCATCACATGGGGGAAGAGGTCGAGCTCCTACACCTGGAAATATAACCGAACTAAATGCATATTCTACCCTGCAGTACGGATTCTACTCGGTGCAGGATATCGTACCCATCATAGGGAATCCAGCAGGCTACCTCAGCGCCATCGAGGCGGATCTGAACCTGCTGTTCAATACAGTTCTGAATATTTGCATAGAAAAAGAAAACTGGATGGACGACGGTTGCACTATGAAACAGACAATAGAGCGTATTGACAACCAAAGGAAAGGAAGAGTGGGATAGGGGAGGGGGAATGGCATATGCCCATTTCACATAATGCCGAAATGAAGTAAGAGTGGAGGGGGTAGGGTGACCGAACAATAAAGAGACTAAAGGGATGAGGGAATGAATAAGAAAACATGACAAACTATGCAAGAAAAGTTAAGAAAAGTAGGTGAGGTGAGACAAATAGAAAACGACAACCTTCTTCACTATCGCCATTTTGATCAAAATAGATTCAAACCCAAGGTTATAAATTAGATACTATACAGAACAAGAAAAACATATCAGGCGATGTCGGTCGTCGGTAAGTTGAGAAAAGAGACTAAGAAGAAGAAGAAGAAGTAAAAATACGAAGACGTCTTTTACAATCGCATAACCAAACCTGTTGTAAGAAAACTTGAAGTGATTGGAAAAAAGGACTCTTTGAAGAATATAACGTCCACAGACGACTGGCTGGCTAGATGAATAAGAAACCTTATTTCTTTTCCTTTTGCCTATAGAGTGGAGGACGGAGGATAGGAAGGTCATAAAAAACCAGCCTGGAGAAAATCTGGGGCCTTACGATATGTGTATGTTATCTCAGCACAACATCTTTGTATGTCACTTTCAATAGATGTTATGTGCATGTGTACAAAAAATATCCCATTTTTACTTTGTGTGTTGTAGGGCTGAAGTTTCTGTGAAGCGTTGCCCGAACAACTAATACTAAAAAAGTCCTGTTCGAGGAGGATTGAAAACAGAGGTGGAGAGGTAAAGTTGTAGAAGGAACAAGAAGACCGGGTGTGAGGGGTTGACTGTGTCCACGAAGCAATATTCGAGGAAATTGCAATAAAATGTAAAAGCCAGCTACGACGACGACCAGAAGGAACTCCTAAAATATGAATAAACATCTTGACCTCTTTTCCGCCTTGAACTATTGGATGGTATTTTCAACATGGATGGCTGCCGACGTAATGTCACAACCCGTACTTCTTCATGCTGGGGAGCAGGGGAAATGAGAGGCCGCCCTATACCTGGTAATATTGCCGATGTACACACACAAGCATATATATTACTTCACGTAGAAAAGGTGCTTTTACGTGCAGGTGACATCATACACACTATGGGGCCACGACTCACCTCTTATGCAACGAAAGGCGTAGACAGGGGTTCCTTCTTTCTCCCCAAAACTGCTCATATTGGTCTACCATTTTTTTGACTCTTGGAATAAAGATATGATGAGCCATTCATAGAAAGTGCACAGGTTCTGGTCGAACGCCTCCCATCAGATGGGAAGTAAAGCAGTACCGGTGTTCCGAATGAACGTATGGCACCGGTCTGAGAAAGAATCAGGGCCATAAGACCTTTATATAACTAAAATTTATAAATGAACGAAATCAAGCAGTGAAGAGGCAGGTTTCTGGCGAAAATCAGTATAGTGGGACTCAAAGATTTGGGAAATTCTAACTTGCAGTAACTTAACTAGGCAACGGTAATACTTTTGGAAGATGTTCACAAAAAATATTTTTGGGACCAACATTCTACCATACAGATCGTCAAAGCTTCGAATTTACTGGACAGAGACGGAATGTGGCTCGTCATCTGTTTATGGGCCCTTAATTAAATGATAGACATTTTGTCTACTACTTTATTATGCAGTCGGGAAAATGTTTAGTAGGGTGCTTAATGGATACCGGACCATGCTGCAGGTAGGAAAGTGGCTAGTTAAACAGGAAATCTACAGTAATGATCATTCGCAGACTCATCTTACTCAGGACTCGAGTCTCAAATCATAGTTAGACGGACATTCACTGAAATGAATTAGTAACCATGGGAGAACCGTTACAAGAACTAAAGACAGTGAACTTACATTCGTTTGGTTCGTTGGTGCTTTAGGGCCCTTCAACTACAAGATCATTAGAGCCCCGTTCGACGATTTTCGGGTATTAGCGGTGCCCAGTCTTCCCAAGCATACTAGCTGGGGTTGCGTTGCTTAACTGCAGAGATCAGATGAGAACTGGTGTGTCCAACGCAATAAGCCGCTCGCTGTACATTCGTACTCAACTAAAATTGACCTTACCAATAATTCGTTATCCTAGGCACAGACAATCACACGCTGGTTTTCATTTTCAAGAAACTCAGAAAGTGAGCTTAGCTAGACAATTTTACTCAAGATAAAAAGGTGACTACTACTGGGTAGCTTTACCTCGAGTCAACAACAGTTGACTAATTAAAACACTTTTCTTCCAAAATGTCCACGAATTGATTTCTAATTAAAAAGAGATTACGAAATATTTAGCAGTAGTAGTTACCTTGTGCAGTCAAGAGGAGGATAAACAAGAAAAAAAACTAAGTCCTACTATTTGGGTCATCTGTAATCCAACAGATTACAAACAGTCTGAATTTCTCGCATCGCATTTAAGGACATCGTCTACAAAACGTATTTCTTTTAGTCAGCACTTAGGGTGCCAATTTGCAGAAAGGACATTTGACTCCATAAACAATATATTTCAAGTATTACCAGAGCAGTAAGTAATCAAATGTTAACTTATTTTTATAAAGGATCAACTCCAAAGATTACTGAAACCCAAACAACGACTGGAACTTAACCTACCGCCCCTACAAAAAGACCCCTCGGAAAAGATTGTCTTCAATAGAGTTCACACTATGGCAACGTCAATCGGGTTGCTGAAAGTCTTTTTAAATGTAATACTAGAAACGTGTTGCTTGAGAAAACCTCCCTGAAGCCCATGAGGTCAGTTACCGATGCTAAAAGTCGAGCTCGTGTCAGTGGCGTCACTAGGGGATGCGGGGAGTGCGGGCCGCACCGGGTGACACCGTTCGCACCATGACAAATGGGGTGACACCAAAGCAGAAGAAGCGGCTTTTTTCGGGAGAGGGGGTGACAACATGGTGTCACCACACCGGGTGATGCCAACCCTAGCGACGCCACTGGCTCGTGTATCCAAGAACGTTGCCAATACTGCATTTTTATTTGGTCGCACAGCGGTAACGGGCTGGACTACTGCGTCAGTTGTTCCAGTTCAATGTAGTATTGCTCCTTCAGACAACAGGGAAGCCTCCAGTGTGCTTTTCGTCGGATGGGAAATAAAACCGTGGACTCGTTCGGGAAAATTTCCAGGTGTAGGAGTTCTCCCCTTGGTTTCGCGTCGGTTTAGGAAAAGCATCCCAACGAAGACAAATAGGTCTACGATGCACATCAGGGATGCGTAGCATTGGGATGCTACTTAAAATATTGACCCTCATCGCTTATGGGTCTCAATAGGGCAAAACTGGGTACCCAACCCTGTCAAGAGTACAAGAGCCAAATACACTGTTACCTGCGATACCAAGGTCGACTACCATCAATCTTCAGGTACTCTGGGAAGGTCATTTGCCAAAAGCCACTAAGGAATGCAAACCGCTCGAATAGCGATTGTTCCTTTCACGAAAACGTAGAACCCGGCCCATATGGATTCCATTCTAAATTAGGACCTTAAACCATAGAACATATGTCATTAATACATTTATTTCACAAGTCTCTTACTCAAGGAAAATGCCCTCTGGTCAACCGAAAGTCTATTTTCAAATGCCAGGGGCTGGAATCCCTGGATATTTTAACCAATTGGACATTTTCTGCTATCAGTCGACACTATGTGCAGTGCTTGAGGCTTAATTCCGGTACAAGCAAGATAATAAACTTAAACGCAGCCCACAGACGTGGAAATTCCTTGAGAACATCGGAGGTGCATCCGTTTTCTTTTTGATCAAATTCTTTGAAATTGGCCAATAAGTCCGTCGGATACACTCCTAGGGATACATTTAAATGAAATTTTAAAGTATATACAGTATCTCTGCATCTTCCCAGCTACAGCAAATCATGTGGAAAAACAAAATAACTGGTAAATGAAGAAAATGAGCATTAAATTCGGGAGTTAATACTGTGCATTAGATGGACAGGAGGTCCTTCAACTGATTCAATATGGCTGCTATCGACCCTCTGCCAGCAAAAACATGTCTTTCTATTACATAAATTTATTTTACCACGATCTTAAGAAGATTGTCTAAAACCTAACTTCATAAGTATAACCACCTTCCACTCTCACTCTACCAGAAATGAGACAAGCTACACATACACACAAAAACACTTGGCAAAAAGCCGATTTCGGATTATCAAATTAACAAACTGGTAAAACTGGTCTAGGTCATAATAATCACCTTTCAGAGTTCAAGTCAATTTGGTCAACTTATACTACTTTTATGTCGACGATGCCTCCCCCTTTTTATCTCGAAAAACACACAAAATGCAACAGACAATTGAAAACGAATACTCGAAAAAACAATCACAACATTACAGATAAATAAAAAGGGTGAACTCCACCTCTAAAAAAGACGATAAAAAGTTGACAAATATTTACACCTGAAGTTTTTTAAAAGATTAGAAACATTTCACACTTGTCCCCTTCCCAACTGAAAGGTAAGTATTCTGTCACCACAAGCATATAAGAAGGCAATGAAATATCCATTTCCGTTTATGAACTAAGTGCCAAGTCCCAGTACACCCCCAACCTTCACAAGGATGTCTTCTCCATTATTTCCCCACGTGGTCCTAGATCTGGCAGTGGCAAGCACCTTCGGTGTACCCTTATCATGCCTCCTCTAAGTCGAGGAAGGTGGAATTAAGATCCTCCTTCGTTGGTGCTTTAAACATCTCTACTATCTGCTTAAGATAAAATGAGGTTCCAGAGTGCAACCGCAAGACTTTCTTTCCATAACAGGGTCGAGTGCCCATATATGCGCCACTGGGACAACGGGCAATCCATTGGACGGCAATTCTATGCATCCAGCATGTAACTGTAAACTTGGGGTACTGTCGTTGTTTGTTGTTATTGTTGTTTTAGGGCCCTTCAACTACAAGGTCATTAGAGCCCCGTCCACAGCATAGTTCTGACGCAGAGACTGCACAAACACTACTTTAATGAGACGATTTTTGGGTATTAGCACTACCCAGTTTTTCCAAGCGGCCACCCATGTCAGTACTGGCTGGGGTTGTGTTGCTTAACTTCAGTGATCAGAGGAGAACTGGTGTGTCCAACACAATTCGCCCCTCATGGTTGAAGTGGAGACAGGCAAGCGGAGTCCTGTGACAGGAGGGTCCCAATCAAGTTGAAAGGGAAGTTTTACAGGGCAGTGGTTAGGCCAGCTATGTTCTATGGATCGGAGTGTTGGGCGGTGAGGAAGAGCCACATCAATAAAATGCAAGTAGTCGAGATGCGAATGCTGCGGTAACATGAGTGGGGTGTCAAGAGCTGATAAAATTAGGAATGAGCCTATAAGAGGTAGCCTGGGGTGGGGGACATCGTGGAAAAAAATGTGTAAGATTAGACTGAGGTGGTATGGGCACGTAATGCGAAGAGGAGAGGGGGAGCTCGTTAGATCTATTATAGGAATGCAAGTGGTTGAAAGCACCCGAGGTAGGAGGAGACCAAAGCAGACACGGAAGCAAGTTGTCAGTAAGGATATGGTAGTGTGTGGAGTGGACGGGGACCTGGTGGGAGATAGGCGAGAGTGGAGGGCTAGAACCCTCAGACCCGACCCTCCCACAGGCACACGGGACAACAGTTTCACTTCCAATCCAACGGAAGGCGCATTCGGGGCCTCTCTCTCTCTCCAGAAAGAAGTCAACCCACCTCGATTCAATATCGAACCTAGAACCACTGACTCAGTAATCGAGCACGCAACCTCCTGCGCCACCAAAGCGGGCCAAAGGAGTCTATCCGTATAACATACAAAAATCATCATCATCGCCATCTCTAGGCGTTTTCCGCCCGCTTACCGTCTTCCCATTTGTTCTTTATTGGGGCACTTTTCTTCCGCTGACATGGGGGGGGGGG
>JAAFCE010001036.1:24757409-24885514 GCA_013389805.1 Trigoniulus corallinus
GGGGGGGGGGGCGATGCGAGCAGAAAACTGCAACACCTGGAAATTTTGCTGAAATACACATATATTTAACTCTAGGGTTCTTTTAAGTGTAGATGATGTCGCACACACCAAATTGGACCACCTGTTTTTACCACCCGCCTTATTCCTGGACCGAATCTGGAACGACTAACACTATAGTACAACATGCTCCAACAATTTCGTTCAACTTCTTTGATAATACAGCAGGAATGTCGGACACTACTATAAAAGAGTTATTTAAGACATATTAACCTAACTGTCCAACCATGACGAAGACCATAATGACAGGTGAATAATATCCAATAAGATTCCAGAAAACGCGGATAAAGGGTCAAGCAAAAAATATTAAATAATAAACATTTCTCGTTATTCCTTTTTGAAACAAAATGCTATCTATCTAAGATAAAGTAAATGGCAAGCCAAAGTTATAAACCCCAAAAACCACAATTTTTGGTCTTAAAACGACAACAAAAAAAACCCTCTTTCAAACAGATTTTAGGTAATGCATTTCTGAGGAAAAAAAGTCACCTCCCCACTTTTGGTTCCAGAAAATTACACGATAATTATAATAATAACAGCAGTGGCCGAAAAAGTAAAAATCGCCATTATAGTGACCTGCTCGCAAAAAAAAAAGCATAACGAACAAAGCCAACAATAACTACCCAAAGGTCAACTTTTTTAACGGGAAAAATCATTTAAGAAGGCGCATGACACATTGTAAAATAAAACAAAAAAAAACCGAAAAGAAAAGACGACCGCGAGGAGATGAGATGAGTGTGTGTGTTCAGAATTGCTCCACTCATTCCTGACGGGACATTCACCTATAGAGACCTAGAAATTTATGATGGAAATTCACAATTTTTCCAATACATTTTATGACCTTTTCCTATATCCCACTCTTTCTCTCTCACCGATGATTTATATCGTCCACCAAACATTTCTTTAAAAAAAAGATAGTGGGATGGTAGGATGGCTGGTTTGATGACTGGAGAAAACGGGAGAGGGGCGGAGGGTGGGTGGCAGAAATGGCAAGGAATGGGGAGAAAAAATCATAGTCCTAAATCTCACTACTCCCTTCCTTCTCCTTTTCTGCCCATCTCCTTTTATTATCGACGGTCATCGCACAGACGACTTTTTAATTCATTGAATTGACTCTTCTCTGACATTTCTAGCCCACTGGAATCTGAAAATGAATTTCAGGTTGATCTCTATGGATATAGATGTACAACTTCTAGTAGCTACTTGAGAGAGAGAGAGAGAATGATGACCCTCTGGTATAATAAGTTTTTTCCCCACAACCAACATAAAAATATATACATTTTACAGAAAGGGCCTCTCAAGTGCAACAGACCACTGGAATGCAATCAGGTTCGAGAGCGAGACCAGACAATATCCTCGAAAACTCCACCTCCGCGATAGTTATACGAAATTCATATACGATGCACCTATTAACGACGTCTCCATATGAATATGTGATACATTCTTCTCTCTCTCTCACACACTATATTTTCAATATATTTTTTCATACAGGGACCTTACAGTACTTTTTATTTCCTATTTGATATTTTCGATATAAAATTTACTTCTGCCAACGTACGATGAAGAAATGCACATGAAAGGTAAAACTGAGCAAGACTACGCAGCGGGGACTAGCATCCTGTAGCAAAAAGTAACTATTGACCCTTCCTACGCCTATGGCAGTGTCCGGTACCCATCTCGCCTCTCTGAATGGGCACAAGGTCGATATATTGGACAGCGTTTTTCCACACCCGTTACTGACCAAAGTTGCCACCTCTATGTTTATTTATCGTCGCCCTACTGTTCATTGAGGCACTCTACCGACCCCGGGAGGGCGAGTTCCTAAACCTAGAGATTTTGCCTTCTCTACCCGTTGCATAGTATCCGAAACGATTACGTTAGAGCAGTGGTCTCAAATTCACTTTATTGGAGGGTCATATTTACAACAGTGAAACTATCTGCGGGCCGCATGCACTATGACCTTAGTTATGTGTAAACTACCTATATATAATAAGTGCGGGTCCGCTCTAGCGCTTACGTCGCCCCGAACAAAAAGACAAGTTGGTGCCCCTTAAGCAGCAGTTTTTCTCACACTTACAGCCAAAATGGCGCCCCGGACAAATGCCCGGGTTGCACCCTTCCCCCCCTAGAGCGGGCCCTGACAGTAACGTTTTATATAGAATTTAATTCAACAAAACGTTAACCTATACGTTTACTGTCATTTTATTCCAATGTGCCTATAATTCTCAAAATTCTCTGCGGGCCGCACGAAAGACCATCATGGGCCGCGTATTTGAGATGCCTGCGTTAGAGGTAGCTTGGCGGTGGGAGACATAGTGGAAAGGATGAGAGAGAATGGACTAAGGTGGTATGGGCATGTCATGAGGAGGGGGATTGTTTGTTTGTTGGTGTTTAAGGTCCCGTCAACTACAAGGTCATTAGAGACCCGTCCATTGCATAGTTCTAATGCACAGACTGCACAGACACTACACCAATGCGACGATTATTGGATATTAGCAGTACCCAGCTTTCCCAAGCGACCACCCATGTCAGTACTAACTGGGCTTGCGTTGCTTAACTTCAGTGAACAGACGAGAACTGGTGTGTCCAACGCAACTCGCCGCTCCCATGAGGAGGGGGAGGAGGAACTTGTTAGGTCCATTGTGGGACTGCAGGTGATTGGGGGCACCAGGAGCAGGGGACGTGGGAGCAGGTAGTGCAGAGGGACATGGAGGCGTGTGGGGTGGGAGAGGACTTGGTTACGGATAGGCGGGAGTGGATGATGAGAACCCGCAGACCTGACCCCGCCACAGGCGGGATAAGGGTGTGATGATGATGATGATGACTACCCGTTGCATAGGGTTCTTTTACGTGCGAATGCCATCGTACACCACACGGCACCTCGGTTTTACTTCTCATCCGAAAGTAGGAGCACGAGGCGCTCGAACAACTACGACGATGTGGCGATCTACTGGGTGATATTTTTACGCAGCTTGCTACCAACTTGATGCTGAGGCGCCTATGTGCTTATTTATTGTCCGAAAAGTGGCAATTATGCCGTTGGGTACACCGTTGCATGTGGAAAGGACCCTTTTACGAGCAGGTGACATCATAGATAGGGCCTACCACATAGGGACATGAATTTACTTCCATTCGACGGCAGGCTCACAGAGGGACTTCATTTTTACCCGAAAGAAGTAAATCCAGTATCGATCCTGGAACTAATCACCTAGTAGCCAAACACGTGATCGCTACGCCACCAAGGCGGGTAGGTTGAAATGAACAACAGATTTTCAAAATATGGTGCATATACTGGATTGGATTTACTGGATTAGTTTCGTGGGTTGGGGAGTAAGCCAGGCAGCCATAACAGGACGAACCCTTAGGAGGCTGCCGGCGGGAGATGAGGTAGGCGAAAAGACGATGGAGAAGCTTAATTTGCAGCACCCAACGTTCTTTACCAACCACCCATGTTGGTATTGACATGGGTTTGCGCTGCTTAACTTCAGTGATCTCACAGGAACTGGTGTGTCCAAAGCAACTTGGCTGCACCTTGGCTACGAGTACAGTATATCTAAAGTGAAGTGGGAAGCGAGTCATGTGATACATCAATGTGGGGTAGAATATCGTAAGAAATTCACTCGCGATATTTTTTAACCTAAACTAAATTGTTAACAGTAATCTGCAACCCAATTATCTCACTTTTCGTACTGTAGCAGGTGTAAAGAGGGCTGACAATGCTTGATAGCAAGTGCAAAACGTATAGAGATAACTCTGATGTTTGGGTAGAGGAGTGTAGGTCTATACGACATCGCCAATGGCTTTAATTAATATCGTCCTGAGAGATTGAGTATCACGCGTATCTGCCAATGAACTTGTTCAGTGAACGGTTCAGTTCATGATAAACCTCAAAATAGTTGGCCCAAAATTACCATAGACGAGTGAACATCTACAGGGCTTTTAGCAGCATTAGTAAGTCCCGAACGTGAAGCACTTCTCAGGAATGCTACTTGCCATATGCAATCATCATCACTATCCCCTTTCCCCTCCTTTGGCAAGGTCGGGTGTCCAGTTATTGCCCCATTGGGACATATGAGCGATCTGCTAAACAATTGTTTTACGCAGACAACGGATAATCTAGAGTCTTCGTTGGCTCGTTTTTCTTTGTTAGGACGCCGTTTTCTTCACCCGACGCCAGAGGGGCAAGCTCTTACACCTGGAAGTTTTGCCGAACAACACTCAAATTGTAATACATGTAGTAAAGGTTCTTTTAAGCACAGATAACATTATAGTACCAATTCTAGCTTCCCCCAGTCCGAACAAGCCATCCACCGCGATCAGGATCGAACACTGAATCCTCCAACTTAAAGTCACACACAACAATGAGCAACCGAGGAGAGTGGAGAGGAAGGGAAGACAAAGACAGAACTTAAATGAAACTTCTTACACACAGAGCAAAAAAAGAAAGACTTCATATTGCATTAAATAAATGAAAATGGTAGTAATAAGTGTAGAATATTGTATAGGTATTACTTCATGATTCAGGACATTATAAAAAAGCAGAAAAACAAAAGCCATAAAAAATACTGAGAGGATGGGTGCACCCAAATATTTCTCTAATGAAACATCTTTGATTTTATTCCAAGCTATTGTGATAGTTCCAAAAATAACAACCATAATTATAATTTTCAGATTTTTAGTGTAGGCAATGTGCACAGACAAAATTATAGAATCTCAACAATTACTTGTTATTGTTATAATTATCGCATCATTCTGATTTCAAAACTAAATACTGAATGTAACAGCGTACTCAACAAAGGCCACAATGTTCTAGGTTGACACCGAATTCTCATTATAAGGAGGTGGGAAAGTAAGGGTGAAAGAGGTGACCGAGAGAGCAGAAGAGGGTAGCATCAATATGACGTCAGTGACATAGGGCCTACCTCTAATTCAGTATTTATAAATGTTTATTTTAATTATCTCCATTAAATATTGTGTTTCATGAATGTATATATAACATATAGCAATGACGCTACTATTATACATATCTGATGGCTGCAATTCCGTGAAATGAAACAGGAAAATTATCTAACGAGTTGAGTGATAAAAAATTGCAATTTTTAGTAAAATAATTTGCGATTACAACAGGAAAGGGGAAGAGGGTATGAAAAGGGGCATTCCTTGCTGCTCTTCATCATTATTAACCCCGTTTTCGCCTATGGCAGGTTCGGTTATCTACGTGTCCCATTAGTACCTGGGACTTTAGGGGCAAACTCATCGCTAAATGGGGCACATGAACATCCGTAAGGCCAATAATGAGCCACATCAACGTCCTTAAGGTCGCTTGGTGAGCCATATCAAAGTTATTGAGGCCGCATGAATCTAGTTCCTAGTCCATAATTTAATAACAATTCGGGGAAATTGGAGGCTCATTCTAGAGGGTATTCACATGTGATCATGTGACTCCTGCCATGTTCAAAGATCTCATAGCTTGCTACTTACTCAAATGCTAAAACGTAACAACTACAGTACCTGTTTACGTTATTTACCACTTAATGAGGAACAAAAGGATGGATTCACAATAAATCGGTGTTAAAAAGTTCAACAGCGTCACTTGATGCGGCTCAAGTAAGCGTTATTCAATTAGTCATTAAAATTGCACCATAATTACAAGGATAACTTACTATGCTAACCGTTATTAATGTCGTCTCAGATTACCAATTTAGAGTATCAAATAGACCTAGGTTTGATGATTCATAAACTAAATACTGACACACAACACCAAGACTCAAACAGACTACGTCACATCCGTTGAGAAAAATCCATTGTGGCGAATTCGTTTATTTAACGGTGAACTCACAGTAGCGTTGAGTTTGTCATTGAGTCACACTAGAGTTAAAACAATAAAGGCAAGGTAGTCAACTCTAGTCAGACTGTAATCAACCGACTAGGTTGAAGAGCGAGTTCATAATAAAAATAATGTCTCACGTCACAAACCTGAATATTCGTTGGTCAGATAGAGCGACCTCTTTTAGCGCCTATGGCAGGGTCAGGAATCTAGTATTGTCCCAATAGTTTGTTTATTTGTTGGTGTTTTAGGGCCCTTCAACTAAAGGTCATTAGAGCCCCGTCCACAGCATAGTTCTTATGCAGAGACTGCATAGACACTACATTAATGCGACGATTTTTGGGTATTAGCAGTACCCAGTTTTCTCAAGCGGCCACCCATGTCAGTACTAGATGGGTTTGCGCTGCTTAACTTCAGTGATCAGACGAGAACTGGTGTGTCCAACGCAATTCGCCGCTCCTTATTCCAATAGTAAACAAACGATCAGTTGGGTAGCATTTTACGCAGCCGGCTGACAATCTACGTAATGCTGTAACCTCAACGCTTATTTATCGTCGGGTCTATTTTTCTCCGTTGGCGCACTTTTTCCCCATGACGGCGGGGGGGGGGGGGCGAGCTCCTAAACTTGAAAAGTTTGCCTAACTACTATGCTGAACCAGCTATATTTTATTCCATATAGTAAGGATTTTTTTTATTGCAATCACCCGGGCCAGATGTAAACTCAAGCATGCCTGGGAGTAGGTTGTACGAAGGAATATAATAGTATGTGGAGTGGATGCGGACGTGGTGGGAGATCGGTGGAAGTGGAGGGCCAGAACCCTCAGACGCGATCCTGCCACAGGTGGGATAAAGGTATGATGATGATAGTGAGTTATTTTACATGCATGTGACATCGTACACAAATGTCACGGGACCATGGTATCACTTCCTTCATGGCATCTTTAGTTCGAGAGAAGCCAAAGCACTTCAGTTCAGGATCCAGGGTGGAACCACTGACGCACTTGTCCTACACGCTACTGCTGCGCTGCAGAGGCGGGTCTATTTTAAGAGAAAAGGTGTATGTACGAGATCGCCAGCATCGCCATGCGAACGTCGACAACATTTCTAAATCTAGGATAGGGTCGTTCCCTGATGTTGTCAGGACAGATAATAAACAGAATGAGAACCTGTAGGGCTCGACGATTGTAAAGGAAGGCCTTCTAGTCAAACAATCACGAAGCAAGGACAATATCAGCAAATTATAAATGATATGGTGAAGCAGAGAGAGAGAGAGAGAGAGAGAGAGAGAGAGAGAGGGGCAATCAGTGAGAGGGTAGTTCAATATATTATGTTTAACATACTCCTAGGTTCATCAATATCGTTTGAAACATAGATAGGATAATGTTAAAATGTTCATTGAAGCACATCCACATATGGACTGGACACGCCACTGACCAGTTAATTGGGAGTGAACAACTGACCAAAGCTAATTATGTACCTCAAAACAGCAAAGAACCAATATCAAAGTTGCAAACACTAAACAGTTACGACTTTCATAAAATGAACATTAATGTGGCGAACAGAGTCGAGAAGCTAAAACATGGGAAGGACAGAGGTGGTGGTGGTGGTAGGGGGAGGAAGAAATCAGGCAAAGGGTATTTCTCCCTGACCATCACCACTACTACCACCACATCCATTATTCTGTCCACCATTCACGCACATTTTCTATCTTTCTCCGTCGACGATATCTAGCGCAATTTCCATTTTAAAAATAAATGTTATGCCTCCAACCAAAATGGTAATTCAGTCGGCATTTTGAAAAGATCACTATCCATACCAGTTAAAAAGAATGGGTACCGAGAATCGCAAAGTGAGAGAAAGAGAGAGACATGATATGGATACCACTATGAGGACGACAGAGGCAGTTAAGTAGAACCGAAAGGATGTCTAAAGGATGAGCTGGAGGACAAGGGTGGGAGATACGACATGAGCAGTGGGACAAATGGACTAAGTGGAAACAGAAAGGGGAGAAAGTATCCCCTGGATGACAAGAGGTTTGGTGTAGTTCAGTGCAGAGGATATATAGATGTACATCCACTACCAATCAGGCCAAAATTAAACTTAACAGGGCAACACGTAGATCCCGCCCCAAATACTCGATAAGGATCTCTATTGAACATCGACAATTCATTTTCAGCATTGCCTTTTACAAGTAGCTCTGTTCTCTATTTTAAAGCTCCATCTTCATCTGTGTTGCCCATCTTTTTTTGCTGTTTCAAATATCTCATTCCCATCTCTCTTTGTCCAGGTGAGAAATTAAATCGGACAGTAGTTGTCGACCTTCCTGCCCGTGCTTCAAGTAAGAAGAAGGTAGAGGCATGGAAGAAACAGAAAATACCATAGCAAATTCAACTTCCTTAGTGTTTCTTATTTTTCTATTATTCTACTCTAGAATATATAGTCAAATCGATTTTAAGTCATCTATAAGAAGAAAAATAACATCTATAATCTTATAAATAAAATGATGCCGCCAAAGTATGGTTGAGGGGAGGGCTTTTCGAAGAAATGATAACTGTATACATTCGTAATCGAAAGTCGAAATTGAAGGTGGACTGAGATAAGGGGATGTGTGTGTGTGAGAGAGAGACAGAGAGAGTAGGAAGGAGAGGTTGTGAAGTAGGGAGGAGAGGGATGCTCAATTTACCCCCTTTTCAGCTCTTTACTCAGTTATCAATGCAATACCCCATGATACCACAAAGTAGACAACCAAAGGAGAACGACCAAAAAAAGAGAGGGAAGGAGGAACAAAAAAAAAACCCCTTTTACTGTATTACTGTACTACCGGCACTACAACGCGTACATTTTGCTTACATTTATCTTGTCGTATTTCCAGGTTTGTCTTTTTTTTTACAAAATCTAGTGTCAAATATTTATGACCAGTCCACACTAAAGCTGAATAATATCATTTCATTACAAAAAAAAGAAAAATAAAGATTGTCCATTTACCTCCCCATCTGTCTAGAGAAATAGCACACAAAAAATCGATTTCTATTTCTCTGCCTTATAAATAGATTAAAATGACTGACTCCCCACAGTTACACTGACAAAAGAAACTTACTATCAAATCTTTCAAAACTAACGATAGTCAACCAGAGGCACAATTAAAGAGAGATCTAAAGAAAAACAGCACATTGAAAAAAAGTGTAATCCAAAAAGCAATTTGGCAGATGGGCAAAAGAGGGTTCGATTCCCACTTAAGCCAGTATGTTATTAGTAGAAGAAATGTGTTTGCAAAGTCGTTTTTTCAGGTTAGTTAATGAAGCTATTAATGCGGAGCTTTTCAACAACAAAGGAGGTTTACTTGGATGATACCCACGGCCGGCTGAAGGATTTTGTGGGGTTTCTGAAGCTATTAGTGGGAGCCTTAAAATATTTGCAAAAAGGAATTCTATCGATAACTTTTCTTAGAAAATTGGAAGTACGCGGTCGCCTCTAAGCTCGGAGCCCCGGCCTGAGACCCAAAAATCGACGTCTGAGCCGGCCTTAGTAATACCTTGTAGCCTATAGTGAGTCGACTGTCACATGTTCTATCCTGGCCGTTAGGAATGCATGGATTGCTGGATTAGGAGGCTGCTCGTGGGAGATGAGGAGGTAAGTGAAGAGGTCATAGGAGAGGGGAAATTTGCAGTACCCAAAGTTCTTTACCATCCACCCATGTTGGTGCTAACGTGGGCTTCTTAAAGGCAGGGAAGGCCCAAGGGGGACCCTGTGGTATATGCGACGTCACCTGGACTTAGGAGTCCATTTATACTCAGTCCAGGTCCAGCCTTTAACCCCCACCACAGGCAGGAAACTATACTGCACGTCTCGACAAGGTCCGAATTACTCTGCGACACAGAACCAGATCACGTTCGTCTACTGAACTATTACAATTTCGGGTGAGTACCACAATTCGTTTAGTGAACCGCAGGTTGTCGACCCTGGCCTAGAGGATTGAGTGGTGTAATTGTGGTTAAGAGGGGTTGAGGCGAACAAACTTCCTATCTCCGTCAAGATATGTAGAAATCCTGAACCAACCCTGGAATGTCCCTCGTGTGTTGGGTGGTACTCAAATATGAATGCGTTGACGAAATGCGTCTGATGAGGGAGGGGTAGATAAATTAACTCTTGCTCCACAACTTCAACATACGTCCTATGTGGAAATAACTTGTCAATAAAAGCCAATTAGACAATGAGTGCAGTGTCAAGCCCGTGAGGTATAGTGGGTGGGTACTAAAACAGTACTGCCCGGGTTAATTGTCGAATAACTGTGATAACAATATCAGGCCCATGAAAATTGTAATCTATAAGATTAGCAAAAGATCACTGTATGTAAATATACCTCAGAGCATTTAACAGAGTATTCAGTTGGTCTCCAACCAACCCTCGCATGACCTCACATTCTCCCCCGCCGGGACTCCAAGCTTCCTCTCTTCGAAACCTCCTAAATACACTGCGCCAACTACTGAAACCATCAATAATCCACTAAGAGGGGTAACTTCACTTTTAGGGCCTCTACTCCAATCCCAACAAAAGTTTCCATTGGGCCCTTATGTGTTCAAATTCAGCCCTCCGAGTCCCCCAATTCTCTCTTTATTCACTGAATCTACTACAGGATGTATGGTCACAAGAGGCTAGTTATTGTCATTTAACCCTTCCCAATTACCACAAACATCAGTACGAATGGTCAATTATGGATCCCCTTTAATTCAGGTCCGAATATATCTAACGGGTCGTTTCAAAAAGTGGCAGTCAAAATTTAGTAGAGCATACAGAGGTGAAAGAAACTGGTTTTCAAAAATTAGACGTAGATTTCTTTTTCCTGGGACCTTTCCAAAGTTAGATCATTCAATAATAAGCGTCAACTTGAACTTTTGCAAAAAGGAGCCCTTTAAACTATTAGAAGTCTCAACAACATTTTTTTTATAAAGTCTGCATTACCATTGACGGCAGCGCAAAATGAAGTGGAATGCAAAAGAAATGGGTCCAAAATTTTGAGCGAAGGAAGGGAGGCTGCCACCCTAATTCAAATTGGACATAGATGAGTGAAACGATAAAGACCTACCAGGAATCGTTAGACTAAAAACTTTTCTTCGCTCAAAATGAGAGTGTACCATAGTTGCCCTCTTTTATACAGTCCGCATGAATTGCAACCTGGCCCCCACATGTCTGTCACAAGGCGGACAACGTTCAAAAATAACTCACTACTAGATTCCACTCCTTACGACACCCCATTCTTCTTCAATGGACCTTCGTACAGTTGGCAGGTCGCCTCTTGCACCACAAGATTAAATGGGCCATGTGTACCATTCATCTAAAGTCTGAAGAGGTTCGTACATATTCCAAAGAGGAGGTTTTCAAACTCTGCCCAAAATGGCCCATGCTAAATTGACTCTTTTAAAAAGATGGAATAGTCCCATGCCATACACAAACCGAAGACAAAAAATGACGATGGGACAAGGAAATGTCCAGAAAAGTATAGTAAATGGAATGAAGAGGAGGATGAGAGACAGGGAGGGAGACATCGGAGTGAACTTAGCAGGTAGGAATTGTGGGAAGGAGGACTGAAATGAGGGAGGAGCACAAGGGAAGTAAGAGGGGACGAGGTTGAAGGAACCAAACTGATTACAAGGCACGATCACGAACTGTTTGTCACGCCATCAATTCCAACTCCTCCCCACTTTTTCCTCTTCATTTCCTACACCTACCACACAGAGCGGAACCCACATGACCACTTCAGTCTTCCAAAATATCCAACATTGGACCTAAACTTCAATCTCCCACGGTGACAAATGACGCATCGTCACACCTCCGCTACACCGCCCTACAATACTATATATGTAACCAGAGAAAGATGTAAAACTAATACGTTTTTAGCGCAATAATACAAATTATAAACAAAGACAAATAATACAAAGAAAATTCGCAAGCTTTTATAATGGGACACCAATTCTTATGGCGCTATGTCACAGTCGAGTGCTGTGCAACTTTATTATATTTAGGTAACAAATTAGATGCCATCTACTAGTCTACGCTGTGGGGTAGTAACCCGCACTGTCACAACCCTCGTAGCACGGAAGAAAGGCAGGCACGATGAAGAAACAATAATACAGATGGTGGCAAGGTCTGATTATCAGGACTTTACAAGCAGGTCGAAAATTTTTTAGAGCAGTACAATTCTGTAATTGCAGCCCATCACCCGCTACTGTGTGAGAAACGGACCTCAACATTCCCCTTCGTTGATAAACTCCCCAACAAATTAACCACTGTCAACAAATTTTTAACCAGCTGGCATTTTTTTGACAGAAGACTTCGAGGTTGTTATTCAGTAAATGGTAGAGGGCATCTCGCAAAGTAAGACCTTACCTCTGGTGAGGTTTATTGGTTTATTTAACTCTACTGTCATGTTGAAGTGACACTCCTATGCCGGAGTGGCAGACCGTTGTCTCACACCTGGACAATTAGAGCCATTGTTACATTTTGTTGAGAATATGCCCTATAAAGAACGAGTGCCAGCATCAAACATGTGAAAGTGGGTATATTTACAGTAGTAAAACTGATACCCAGTATTTATGCCTAGTATGGAAAGGCACCAATGACGACTACGGAATTGAACCCACAGTCTTGAACTCATCAGCAAGACGTGGTTGTGTAAGCGTTGATGGGGCTACTAACAAGAGCAGCAACAGCAATTACACATACAAGAAATCGCAATTCCAACAATTTTAATCAGGTCATTTTTCACATCTTTTTAAAGTTGGTTCACAAGAACCCCAATGTTAATTTTTAAAGTTTTTCATCTCATCATTGACTCAGATATCATGTGTTTTGCATTCTCCTCGCCCATTTTGACAGGATTTATGGCGCAGAGACAAAATGAGAGAGAAAAATGTTGCTCTGCTAGTAAAATTCGCTCCGAGAAAGCTCAAAATAGATAGGAAATTAGAAAGGGTAAGTAGGGAAGAGGGTGGTTGAATGGACCTAACTCTAGTTAATAACATTAGGGTCACATATGGCATCTCAAATGAATACATCCCCTTTCTTCCCTGTTTGAAACAATTTATTTACAGTTTCACAAAAGGATAAGGGATACAAACAACTTCGCACTCGTTTAATCCAGCGAAAAACAGACAAGAGAGAGAGAAACAAAAACGAGCTCGTGAAAAATGACTTTAGAAGACGAGACGACGAAAGTGCGAGAGAGAAAGAGGAGTACACGACACTGCACCAAAAAATATGCCAACCCCTACATATTAATTGCATCCCAACCGGAGAAACTGGAAGAGAGAATGATTCAACCTAAAATTTTTTTTAAAAAAGTGAAATTAATTTAATTACATCTAGCTTAACCCCTCTCATACGCAGCTGCATAGATCAAGTGGAACTGAGATTCACTCATTAACAGTCATCTTCAGTCAACTCCAATTGTTTGTTGCAATATATTGAGACGTGACAGCAGCAGTGTCACTACACACAGAAACGTACCAAAAAATAACCTAAATATAGACTGCCGAAAGAAGACGTCTGTAAGAGCAGGAGTTTTTAAATAATGTTCCATCACTACACTACGTAACCCTTATCCTGCCCCACATCAAGGTTGTCTCAGGATAGGTGGGCAACCTGTTAGATGGTATTTTACACCTCCGACTGGTGACCTAATGTCGCAACTCCTAAATTTACTGTTCGTTGGAACACTCTACCTACACTAGGGAGCGAGCTGCTACACCTGGAAATTGTGCCGATCTCTACTTTCCATGTAGAAAGGGTTCTTTTACGTGCAGCCTATATCGTTGACAGCATACAGGGACACAGTTTTACTTCCTCTTCGACGGAATGGGGGCACTGAAAGGCTTCTCTTTCTTTCTCTCTTAGTGCAGCCAAGTTGCATTGGACACACCAGTTCTCGTAAGATCACTGAAGTCAAGCAATGCAAGCCCACATTAGTACCAACATGGGTGGTTGGTAAAGAATGTTGGCTGCTGCAAATATCCCCACTCTGGTATCCTCCACACCTACCTCCTCATCTCCCGCGAGCAGCCTCCTAAGGGTTCGACCTGTTATGGCTGCTTGGCTTACTCCCCAACCCGTTAGTGTAACAATCCTTCAAACATCAGCCGAAAGATGCCAAGCCACCTCCATCAAGTATCGAATCTGGAATTTCTGCGCGCCAGAAAATGTAGGATTCAAAACGGTGATCAAACTTCGATTCAGACGACAATCGGACCACTAGAGTGAAAATTACTTCATATGCAGATCTTTACATATGTCTAATAACTCAGAAGGCGAATAACCAATTACAGCGAGGTCAGACTCGTACGCCAGGGAAATTTACCAATGTATACGCCGTATATGAAATGCAGTAGTGACACTAAATGAACCACCTGGGGTTCATTTTTATCCGACAGCAGGTAGGCAGGCAGGAGTATTTGGGATCTGTACGGGTAGACTGAAATATTTAAAAGAAAGAGTTTACGACCAAACACCGGAACGGCAAAATGTGAAATGGGATTCTATCCTTAAAGAGTGGGGAGGCGAGTACAAGAGCTCAAGTCAGTAGCCACAAACTAGGATCAGTTTGCGATTTCAGTTTTACACTAAGGTGGGCTGTATTTCGTGAGTTTATTATATCATTGTCAAAACGATAAAAAAAAGTCGGCTGCGTAAAAATGCCGTCCAACAGATCGCCCATGTGTCCATTCCAGACGGACAAAGATGGGCATCCGACCCTGTCGTAAGGGGAAAAGGTTTAATAGTCGCTTTTGCTTTGCTTTGTCAAAAGGATAAAAAACCATCACCATTTACTATATACACGTCCGGTTTGATGCCTAGCATCTGGTTTGAGAGAATCAGTTCAAAATGGGATGATGTGAACGACGACACTAACTCCTTCAACACAACATATTCCCTCAGTCAGGCTCGCCAAATGGAAACGACACTAATATTTTATGACTTGCCCATATGCAAGTGTACACTTAGATATGGATATGGAGAGAGGAAGACCCGAATTGAACTCGGAAATCATATTAGCAGAATGAGATACAATTCAGAACAGTGTATGTGCGCCAGTCTCTGCACCCTAATAGCGGCAGTAGCCAAGAATACAGGGACAACATTCAATTATATAATATTTTTCTTCAGAATTTTCAACTAGTCTCTCCACCCTATAAGACTTGTGAGAGGGGAAGGGAAGGGAAGGGATGGAGAGAGAGAACCAAAAAAATGGTAAAGTAGGAGGTGGAGAGTAGGTTAGGGAAGATGAATAGATGGGGAGTGGGTGAAGAAAGGGCGAGAAGGTAGACTGGTGAGTATGAGAGGCCCAGAGAGTAATAATAACACTGGCCTACAGAAACAACGGGATAAGAGGGATAAGTGGGCGGATCAAACTGAATTCCAGGCTGGCACCTGCAAGGGAAGATGAAAGAGAGGGTGAGAGTGAATGAAAAGGTGGAAGATGCTGAAGGAAGGAGGAGGGTAGGGGAGAGAGCGAGTGAAGAGAAATCATTCAGGACAAAAGATTCACCGTGTGCTTCAATACAAAGCCACTGTGGTAGGCCCAGTGATAACAGAAGTGTTTCAGACTCATACGGGGGTTAAGAAAATGATGATGGCCGAAAAAGCAAGAAAATGTACCACGAATAAAAACAAATTTTTTTTTGTTAGGAAAAGAGCAAAATTGCATACAAAAAAAAGAGAGAGACCCACCACGGATCCTGTAAAAATAGCCTCTTAATGTTTATATACATTTACAAATAAAAAACGCGGGAATGAAAAAATAACAACTATTTACTTGTCCGTGGTCTAGTTGATTCTTCAACAAGATAACATGGACAATGACCACAGTGAACTGCACTAACATCGCCATAGATGCAGACAGTAAATTATACCCAAATTACAAAACATTCAAAATTTATATTCGCGTTACTAAGAATTCTTACAACATTTTCTTTACCGAGATATCATGCACAACAGTAAGGAATTTTAAATCCCCAACTAGTAGCCCATTAATTGCCTCTTCACCTATGGATACTACACCACAGTAAAAAAATTTCAAGAACATAATGACCATGGCGGCAGAACCGATGAAATGATAAAGAGCTTACAACAACAACTGAAACCGTTTGTGCAAATACATTTTAGTGGTAAGCCTACAGGTCAATGGTTCGAATCCAGACCTTCCAACTGAGAGCAAAAAAAAGAGATAAAGAGAGAGTGGTGGGGAACCGAGAAATACCAAAGTGCATAAAAAACTATAAATAAAATGTCTGACCCAGCCTACCTTTCCCCTGTTTTTCTTCTGTCATTTCAAACCCGAATTGAATAATTCACTATCTTACCAATGAATTATAATGATTCAATCAAGTGTTTCTCATCTTTATTGCGAAGCGTAAAAAACAACGGTACCCACTGATAACAAAAATGATACAAGTGCGTGGTTCAGACAAGTTCATGGGTCACTGTAATGAACAGTGCCTAATTAGCAAAATAGACACACACTAAAGTACTAATAACAAACAAAGCTACTAGTGTAAACCACTCTTGTGGCCTAACACTAGATATGAGACACACACAGAATTTACGGTCTTGTAATAAATATGTGGACCCTCAGCAACATCCCAATTATGAAATGGGACGAGGTTGATAAATGGCTACAGAAATATGGATAAAAAATAAGCCCAAAAAGGGAGGGAAAGTGAATTGAAAGCAGTAAAGGGAAGAGCATGATAGATTGTATTAGTCCTACATTGCTGCTTACTCAATGACTATAACAGGCAGATGTTGAGGGACCCATTCAAATTTTGAAAGAGGGTGAAAGGATGAAGTAGGAAGAGGAGAAAGGGGATAACAAAACAAGTCAAGGGACAAGTTAAAAGGCTGATGGGATGAGAGCAGCCATATAACTAGTAAAAGTGAATATTACAAGCCAGGGTCCGAACAGCGACGAGTGGGTATTACAGAGTAGTCTTAGGACCTATTACACTAACAATTAACTTACAATATACAGTATTTGTTGTAATTGAAAATTTCGTTTAATAGCAATAATAATAGTTTAATTTAACGATGTCGAAACGTTTAACTTGCTACTATCTTCTTCATTTGTAACAGAGGAGGGTAAGGTGCATTATATTGTTTAAAAAATTATTAAAGAGTTGAGGTGCTTTGTGCGAATGGGAGACTAACAGGACATTTCAACAATACAACAATGAGTAGTTTTGTAAACAACATAAATACATACACATACTGTTTACTTCATCATTAGGTTGTAGTCTTGACGCCCGAAAAAGAAATGGAGGCTAACAATCATACTAACGACATAATTGATAACTTGTTGATTATGTTAATATCGTTACAAAAATAGTAGGGAGAAGAATTAAGTTTCACAGGAGGCGTATCTACGGCAGTCAGTGGGATGACGACAATGACGTCAATCAACACCGAACCATACCAAAGTTTGGAAACGAGGGACTTCAAATGCAAAACACATGCTTTGTCACATTTAATTTCCCGTGGTAGAAAAAAAAATGTTAACAACTTGTTTAGGAAACATAAAAACTAATGACTACGGTCATCAACCTTGAAAGAAAAGTCTGAAGAGCAAAAAAAAAATGTTTAAATGTTCAAAAAATCACTAAGATGTTCCTGAAGAATGTTAAAAATGCAGGGGAGGGAGAGGAGAAGACATTAAAACACAGTAACTAAACTTGACAGTCAAATCTAATCAAAATGAGACTCACAGAATTGCAACATAAAACTGAAACAAGTAACATTTAAATTGTTACTTTCTATTGGCATCATCAGTTTAGATCCTCTTTTAAAAACTGGATTCCCAGGCATAAAATCTACTACTGAATTACACTTGATTGTAGTCGGATACAATATTCAAGCAACAAGTTCTGAAAGTACAATTTCTTTAAGCACCTACGACTTGACTTTTAAATTTTCCAAACGTCCAAAAGTGAAATATATGTTACTTAAAAGCTTCACTCAGGATTTACAAAGGTTGGGGGTACTAATGGTCCATATTCCCTCAGATTTAGTCAAGGTAGATTAACTGGATGCTCCCTTCCATGCGGAATGGTGGTTTGCATAATATCACCGCGCCTTTCCCTGGCGTCGGTAAGTGGTCTCAGAGGTGGACAGATCAACGTTAAATAAATAAATAAATCAAATGTAAATCCAAAACTGAGAAACAACTTCTGAGTATCTGCTCCACACATCACTCCATCAACATTAACCTGGTCGTCCCTGCTGGTGCATGACACGCAACACCTATAAGAAATGTCAAATTCTTGAAGACGACAGTAGATAACGACTCTTCCTACAATAAGGGTAAAACAAGATGACCTAACAATAAAAAACTAAATAATGACCTTTGCTGTTCTCTAACAATGAAAATCATCATCCACAATCAATTTAACCAATTTTCCGCTTAGGGCAAGACTGGGTGCCCACAGGCTCCATTGAACCTAGAAACACACGGACGATTTATAGGACAGTATTTTTACGCAGTCGGCTATCAGCCTAATGCTGCAACCCCTTACTTATTTCAACGTCAATTTTTTTTTTCGTTGCAGCATCTTCCCTCCACCGATACCAGGGGTGAGTTCTTACACCTGAAAATCTTGGCGATATTCATGCAGAAAGGGCTCCTTTACGTGCAATGATGACATCATATGCATCACACGGAACAACGATTTTACTTCCAATCCGACGGAAGGCGCACATGGGACATTTACCTTTCCCGCCCGAAAGAAATCACCCGATTCTGCGAACTTGCAAGTGCAGAGGACAGTCAAGCACGAGACCATAGACCAACGAGAGGCGGGCCCCCTGCCAATGAAAATGCTACACGAAATATTCTTTCAATATACCTAAATTTCTTTCTAGTGTTGGGGGTTCGTAAAAGGCAGACAACACCCAACCCTATGCGGTAGCACCAATTTTATTTATAATCTGGCGGAAGGCACACCAGTGTGAATGTGTGAAAGCCCTTTATTACAGGGAACACCACCGACCTCAACCAGGAGAAACTTGCGCACTGTCAGTGAAAGCGTGCTTTGCGAATTGAGCGACCGAGGTTCCGAAAAGGGCAAGTGGAGAGTGTTATTATTTCGCGTGGGTGTGCTGAATGTAAATATGAAAATGGAAATGGATGGCGGATGGGGTAGGAGGGGGGACAACAGTGGAGAAGCAATTTGCAGTGCCACTCTCTCACCCTCTTCAAATCACATACAAGCAGCCAGCCACGCACTGACATTAAATATGATAATAACTTCGTCTGTTTGATTACTACTATATGTATATACAATATATACATGCACACACGCGCCCGACATCCGTCAATTGTCACATTCGAGGGCGGGCACAGAAGGAAAATGGTGAGGAGATGGAGATGACGGTTAGAGTAACTATAAAATTTCCAAACTCATCCTGTAAACTTTCAACTCACAAAGTAGTTGCAACACACAATATATGCAAGATAAATATACTAAGTCACAATGCAAATATGTTGAGAAAGTACATTTTTAGCTACTAATGCCTTGAATCGTGAGAATAAATTGATCTAAAGCATGTGAGCGAAGGAGGATGAAATGGAGGAGTCAGGGTAGGACAGATGAGGGAGATAGGGAGCCAGAAAGGGAGAGAGAGAGAGATAGGTCAAGGGTGGAGAATCATCATTTCCAGAGTGAAATAAAATGATCTAGTATGGATGGATAAAATCAAAAGGAGAACGACGAGGAGGAGATGTAGTTTCCAGTTAGGAAGATAACGGAAACTATAGCAGAGCCAGAGAGAGACACAGACGAAAAAAAGATAGACAAAACACGAGTTGCCAATAAGATTGACAATGTCGATCTATCATGTCTACAGATAAAAATATATGTATTTTGAGGGTGCATGTGTATATTAGGGTTTCAAAATTTTGCGTGTTTAGCAACAAGAAAAAAATAGCATCAAGAGAGGGTAAGGGGTGTGTGTGTGACGACTCTAATTTTGATTATCCGCCTTTATACGTTATATTTTGCTCACCCAAACACACAGAAAACGATAGAGGAATTAAAGGGAGTCAAATAGAGGTTGTGCATAGATAATGGAGAGGAGAGTGGGGCAAAAGGGAGCAGAGGGAGACAGGGAGAGAAAAGAGAGAGAAAATCGTTCATATCATCATTAAAAAATATCAAGCTATAATTACTCAGAAAAAAAAAATTGAGTTCTATCATCTATCCTATCCTTTTATAGGACATGAGGAAAAAAATAGAGCGAGAAAACAAATAATCCAGTATTATTTAACACCAATAAATCGATCAAAGTGAGTTAAAACTGAAATAAATCTCCTTAAATAATTGAAAGAGAAAAAGAAGATGAAGAGGACTAAACCCAAGTAACACAAACTGTAAAGAAAATTTAGATAATCAGTCTATAGTGTAAAGAAAAGTAAAATTAAATGTGATCGTCTCAATCAAATTACTTCCTATTCAGGGCAACGAGTGGAATCTACTTAATATGATTAGAGACAAAAGAGATTTCAACGAGATAATTATTAAATCACCTGAGTAGATAGGTAGATACGTAGATTGAGTAGAGAAAGAAAAAAAGGTGGTGTGCAAGTGCCTTCAAACTCACAAAAAGACACCATAATCCAGATGAAACATTTCGAATAAACGACAATAGAAAAAAAAGGCGAAAAAAAAAATGAACGTGCAATTTCGAGATTCTTATTACACTAAAGCAGGCATTGATAACACATCAAACATGTCAGTTACTTCTGTGTTTAATGATTCGTTTAAAATAGGTCTCAGTCAAGGAATTTAAGGGCAACTCCACATTGACTAGTGCTTGGTGGTGTTTGTTAGTTTGTGAAAATGCTAACCAATGATAGGTTCTTGAAAATAGCCTACCTCGTGAATGGGCCAACTGATACAAAAAAGCATGTGTAGAGACAGACCCAATTAAAAGTTATGGGCATTTCTCTTTCATTAAGGGCGAGCCACCTCAGGACACTCGCCATATAGCACAAAAATGGCCCTCGCAAGTTTAGTTCTAATGCAGTCATCTTCTTCAATACCGATAAGGTCACCGAATCACGGTCCATGAAGACAAAGAATATAACTCAATGTGACCCGATAACTTCTAACTAACCCAGGGGTGGATCCAAAGGCAGATCAGGGGAAAAGCACTGCAAAAAAGTGCGCCCCAAATATTTTTAAATATTATCAGTCCCTTATTATAATTCTAGCTAGTAATTACAAGAGGTTCTCTACTGCCCCTTAGACAATGTCCCATTTTCAGTGGTTTGGCCAACTGGAGATTGGACTGGTAGTATTGAAATGGGGATAGCAATGCAAAAATGCCTCATTAGTTGTAAAGTTGAATCATACTTCAGTTGAAATATGCGCCCCATTGAGGCACTGAAGGGGGAGCAATTGCTGCATTGCTCCCTTCCCCCTGGATCCGCGCCTGAACTTACCTCAGAGTTTAGCAGATCAGATATTCATTTAGTAATAAGATTCGCGGCCCACCAAAAAAAAATTACGCATCGCAAATGGGGCTACAGACTGCACCGTGAAAGACCTGGCTTCCACGAGGGTCTCTTTAGATCACGATAAGAAGTGCAAGTTTGAAAGAGGGGGATGGTGACTTTCGGACATGCTTTCTTCTGCCAGTAGGTGCCCTGCAGTGCAAAAAAACCTTTTTCACACATCAAATAAATATTAGAGTGAAAAAAAATCCTAAATGTCGCAGTACATCTACCACTTTGCAGTTCAGTTGTCACTTAATAATACTTCAAGAGATGCAAATGAAGGAGAGTTAGGAGGAGAGAAAGGAGGGAAAGCATTGCACACGACGGTCAAGATCGTCCTTAAGAGAAAGACTCGTTTAACAGGTATGCAGAGGTCAATTTTTTCAGTAACTTATTTTTGAAACTTACCATGGCCACTCCTGAAATTATTCTTCCCTCATCAGCAGCATTAATCAATCTTCGCCAAAATAGTTGAAGTGGTGGGCGATGTAGAATACGTGAGTCTGACGAATTAACAGACTGACAGAGGGGGCAGTAGTAGAAACAGGGGACATATACGGTGAAAAAAGTAAATTAATGGTGAGGTTGTCAAGCAGGTGATAGGTCACCCGACCTCTTAACCATATTTGAATATGTTTATATATAATAACGATAGAAGAAGAAAGGGAGGGGACGGAGGAGAGGTGTGAGGTAGAGAGTATTCATACAGCGTTAACTTACACCGTAGCATCCAAAAGTCCCACAAAACCCTCCCTTATATGTAAATAGGATTTGATGCTTTTTTTATCCTGAAGTCGAAAGCAAAAAAAAGGGGATAAGGAGGAGGGAACCGTAGCATATGGCAGCTTCAGAAAATAGTCCAGCTAATCACACAAACTTTGGTTAGAAATATTAAATAGGCCAAAAAAGGAGTCAAGATGGGGTCGAACATTTCAAAAGAAAAAAAGTTACTAAACGGTCACGGTTAGAGGGCAACTTCTACTCCTATCTCTCCCCCATTCAACTAGTATAACTCTCATACGGTTAACTCAGTGGTGGTTCTTTCCATAGGGGGATAAGACGAGGAAGAGTTTGAAGGGGAGACGACAGTAAAGGGAGAGTAGTAGGAGACAGGCAAGTTGAAACACGAAGAGAATGAAACGAGTAAGAGCTTACTAACGGACGACTGGACACAGGTATTGTAGTGACAGAAACACCTCACATTTCTCTTTATACATAGTCCTACTCTGTTTTTCTCAAAGAGAATATTTTCAAAATGAGCACTCAGGAGGGAGCCAAGGGAAAAAGTTAAGATCAAATTTCATCTCAGGCCGTTTATCACATTGTCCCCTCCCAGAAACCTGGCATGTATTGAACAACCTGATTAAAAATCCCACATTTTATATTGGTCATCAACTACAAACTGTAATTCCAACATAGTTGTTATGACAGAATTACAAAAGCGTTCCACCAAATGACCTTTCCTGACATGTTTTCTGTTTTATGTATTATAACATCACTCTATTACTTCTTTGGCCATTGACCGATACCAGGAACAGCAGAGAAAGGGGGAGGTGAAAAGGGACAAATTCTTGTTTGTCACACACCTGCAGTAAACAAAATGGAGCTTATGAGCAAGATATTGCATAGTAACCTTCGTATCTCACGGATGCCCAACGTGATAAAATTCAAGAGCACACCAAAACCGCACAGCAACAAAACTAATCCATCAGGCCACAGAAGACATACGGGCAAGACTGTATTATTCACACATTCGCAGATGACCGAACAGGAATTGCGTCACGTACCCGTGGTCAACTGCATCTGTTGTACTGAAAAAATAAATCTGAAATAAACTCCTGGACCTTTGTCTCATAATAGCCAGCAAAGGATGACAATCTTATAAACAATATTTAAAAAAAATCGTAGTAGGGGTTGTTTGGGATGCAATCAATAATCAGACTCCACACGATCGCAGCAGCCATGAAAGCTAGCGCATCCTGTTTGTTGGTGTTTTAGGGCCCTTCAACTACAGGGTCATTAGAGCCCCGTCCACTGCGTTGTTGTTGTTTGTTGGTGTTTTAGGGCCCTTCAACTACAAGGTCATTAGAGTCCCGCCCACTGCGTTGTTGTTTGGTGGTGTTTTAGGGCCCTTCAACTACAAGGTCATTAGAGCCCCGTCCACAGCATAGTTCCTATGCAGAGACTGCACAGACACTACACCAATGCGACGATTTTTGAGTATTAGCAGTACCCAGTTTTCCTAAGCAGCCACCCATGTCAGTACCAGCTGGGGTTACGTTACTTAACTTCAGTGATCAGACGAGAACTGGTGTGTCCAACGCAATAAGTCGCTCCCTACTCCATCTTAAGTTCACAACATCCATTTCGATACTCTATTCGCATCAAGGAGACTGCCTATAGGCCGGATATCCAAACCTAAGTCCAGTTGAAAGGGGCAGGGTAGTCACTAGCTTCCGAGTTTAAAATTAATTTCTTTTCACTTGTTGGCATGAAATTAAAGCTATGAGAGCTATACAATGATGTGACAAAGTGAATGTGTCCTACCAGCATCTAGAACTATGATTATAACACGACGACGACGGCACAATAACAATGTATAAGATGGAACTTCAACAAGGGCCAGGAATCTTGTAAACCGCGCAATTCTTAAACTTATTCAACGGTTGACGGATAACAGAAACTTCAACATTTTAATGCCTTTAAAAAAACAAGTTTTCTATTCAACCGTGTGCCGCCACATTAAATAACTTTCCCCGTACGTTATCGAAAACGTTGATGAAGATTGACATAATGTATAAAAATAAAACTCATGGATAAAAAAAACCCATAATCCAAACTGGAATCCAATATGAGCAAAGAATGGTGCAACAAAAGAGATGTTTGCATAAACCGAGCCACAAAAACGAGAAAAACATTTTGATTTTCATGATTTCTGTATGTTTTTCTGATGGAAAACTTAAGTTTATCATCACACAATAGACCATCAAAAGGACCTAAATAATGGAAAAACATCTGATGGACAAGTCCTTTGTCTCTTGATAATCTTTCTCTCGCTTCTTCTCCTTTTTTATATACCCTACGTTCAGTAGTAAGTACATCTTTACAAAAAGCTATTTACAACAAAAACGATGTACATCTGACGTATACTGTTACGTACGAGAAATATTTTTTTCCTACACATACTGTACTTACACAGAAGGTACCTAATGGCGTTCACAACACAAATCAAACAAAGTTTTAAGGACTCTAGATAGCACTAGAGTCCTTACAAGTCGGGTGCACTTTGAAAAAAGTCACTATGTTTATTTCAAACTCCCATACTTACAAATTCGTTTCCCACCTACGGTAGGGGGTCGGAGAACCAATGAATTCGAGGAAACAGAAGGTAAGAGCAATTGAAGTAGAGGACAGAAAGGTAAAAACGTGAGAGGAGAAACGGAGATAGGTTAGAAAGGAGAAACGGGAAAGGGAAGTTTTGGACGACCTGTTGGTTCGTAATCGACTACCACACCCACTTTAATCACTTCTTACGACCTGGAAGAATGCAGTGACTTCATATATTCCATCATGAAATCCACAACAACATACCAACCGAATAAGCGTCAAGAAACAGTGGTCATCTAAAAACAGACTGATCTCCACAGCTCCATCGGCAGACCATGCTAACCTTTCGAGTAAAAAGCACACAGGTTCGGGTCTGATTGAAACCGGTGTGTTGCGAATGCCATCCAATAAACTGACAAAATCGGTTGGCTCTACCGTCGCTAAAAGGTTGTAACTTTTTGGAGCATTGAAGTCCTAACGTGCAGTACCAACAATGAATCAATACGTGTTTATTGCCAGGGCTTCAGTTCCCATCCGATAAAAGGCTGCAATGTCGCTTATTATAAGAACTTGAGGGAACATTAGTAAGCACGTCATCATCGTTACCAGGGGCGGCACTAGAGTTTGCGGGGCCCAAGGCAGCAGGCAATAGCGGGGCCCCAGTACCAAGTTTTTTAATTCACCAGCGCGGGGCGTAAGGCGGCTGCCTCAGTCGCCTTGACCTAAGGCCGGCCCTGATCGCTACCAATCATCTTCCTGTCTTAGACAGGACAAAGTATCCACGTAGCTGGAATAGTGAGAGGGAGGACCCAAAATCATAAAAACACGAAGAGAGTTGTAGTGAGGGATAAGGAAACAACAGGCACGCATGGGTGACTGGTAGGATAGTGGTTTCATTTACCCGACTGCAGACCTTATACTGAAACCCCTTTATGACGTCGTACGACATGCAGGAATGACAGGTAGTCAACAGGTCTGAAGCTGAAACCTGATAACTTATGCAAAAAACCCTCAGATAATGGTGTCTAGTTTTCTTGTTAGAACGCAGAAATGACATTCAGGCCATTATTCAACATTTCAGAGTTGTCTCTCCATAAATCCCAGTATTTGTTTATGTATTTCATTATTATAGTGTCACACTGCCACCTTTAAATTTAATAATATGAATATATTATTTGACAAGCCAAGAGACCCTAATTGTATTGTACAACGGCCAGTTCAGAGAAGACAATGTACGTGCGTGTGGAGTACGAAAAGAAGCGGTGGTGAGAAGCAAAGGTCAATTTATGAAGTAAGAAACTGGAAGAAAACAAAGGCGAACAGACGATTTTGCAGATGTCTACATATAAATAAGGTGAGTGGAAATGAGTAGAGACGAGGGGAAATTTCACAAACATCCTTTTGCTTCTCCTCTTTTCTCGTCTATCCCATTAAGTACTTACTGCCTACACCGAGAGGACCAGACAAATATGTTGAACAAACACCAACTGCAATCTCTTGAACTCTCAACCTCTCACGCACTGCCTAACTTTATGATACATATATTCCAATTCAGTCTCTTAGACAAACAAAGACAATAGGGTCACCCATAAAGAAATGAACTATGCAATGCAGATCGATAACAGTAACGGAACTCTCATAGTGTTCCAAAGATGAAAGAAACTGTTATGGTGACGAGAGGTTCGCCGATGACCTCAAGTCATGAGAAGCGATGCTAAACCATTTGGGAGCCTATAACGGATGCCGACGCCCAGGCCCTCATAGCTACAGGGCATCAGCATAAAATCAGCTGCCGTGACACATGCATATGCACTCCTTTCTTATTTAAACATGCCAACAAGTCGTAAAATGTGTCTAAGTTGCTAGATTGGTCGATTGATGTGGTTTTTTTTTTCTGGTCAAGATAGCCAAGACCGTAAGACCAGAAGAAACCCGACGTTCCCATATATAAAAAGGTTGGCAAATTCAGCTGTCCACTGTGGAGAATTAACACTAGTTCGCAGTATGAAGTTTCTAATTGGCATGAGAGAGAGAGAGGGAGTTTCAAACACTTGTTTGCAAATTAAAAGAAAAATAAACAGATGCATTGGTCAGAGGGACAGCTTAACTAGTTGACCAATCCTCAACACCATGCAAAACAAGGTACAACTAGCAAAATTAAACAACTACAAAGTTGTTAGAGCGTCGTCACCTGTCGTTAAAATAAGCTCTTATACTCCATCCTGCACATATTTAAATAGACACACTTCTCACGTACTGAGAAATTCAATTGTGCCATAAATCTGAGGCAAAGTCTAGCGACATGCAACTGGGTGAGAAGTAAAACTCCAGACTCTCTCCCCCATCATTCTCCATTCCCTGGAAGAAACCCGTGGCATAAGAAAGAATAAAAAGCGACAGGAACATTTCAAGAAAGTTTATAGCAATGCGGAGGAATTTCCCATTCAGTAAACAGGAAAATGCAACTGGATACCATCAGCCATATAAAAGGACTGAAACATCCTAACGAAAATAATAATAATAGAGAGACATCGTCACCATTCTGCTGCATGACAGAAATGCTGTTGTCGTTGCTGCTACTGCTGCTGTACCAACAACTACCCACTTTATTTGCTGAAAGCTTTAATGTCCTTAGTGCGCAATACTGAAGTTGGGGACGGTGTTCGAAACAACTTACTGAGATGATGGTGAGCAACTGTTAACAAATGCATCGTCGTCTTTTTGAAGACTGTATATAACAACCACGGACAGAGAGGAAGCTCCTCAATTCTCCATCTCCACTTCCTCCTCTGCTTACCCCAATGGAAGTAGGGAGACGAAGAGGTAATAGTGATGGAGTTTTCTTTAATGGTAGAGCTGATTTAGATGGCAATGGTGTGTTGGGAGAGGCGTACGTGAGGAGGGGGCACTTCCTTTTTCGAGCTCTTACTACAGATATACATATATGACAGTCTAATTTAATCCACCATGCATACCACGCGCTTTTCTGTCTGCCACTTTCATTATGCATAGAAAAGCCATAGAAAAAACTGCTTGGGGTCTCCATTCCTCCAACAGTGGTCATATAGACACAACAATCTATGGATATCTAGTTAGAAATGAGAAAAGGACCCTCACATTTTCAACATTATATATTGAGAGATATATGCTTTTGCACTGCAGTTATAAGCATCTACAACAGCAGAAATACCAGCAGAAACAGCAAGACCCATGAAAAGGACGTAACTCTAGGGCCAAGAAGAAGAAATGACTATATTCATATGATGGAGAGTAAAATTTCCTTTACCATAAATGTACGTGCAGCAAAAGATGAACCCTTAGGAGTGTATGTGGGCATGCCTACCGCTCTATTGACATTAAGAATCCATAAGTTATTGATCGACATTAAAAAAATTGAATTTCTTTACCCGAAAGAAAGCAAAAATACATATATATACTATGGACTTCCTCATCTTGCCACATGGGTCTATATAGACGACTTTTCCCCACTGAGCACACAAAAAAGTGGGCTCATGAAAAGTAATCGCAGAAAGAGCAAGAGATTGGAGAAGAGTTGCAAGGTGGTGCATGCACCAGGGTTGATTACTAAGAAAAGAACTCAAAAAAGAAGAAATGAGAAAGAGAGAGAAGACACATATATCTGTAATCTAACATTTACTATTTCATATATATTCACAAGGACTTTAAAAAAGTGCGGTCCTGCATGTCAATACGTATGTAACTAGCATGGATATATCTACCTACCCTATATACTGTACGTAGTCGAGTGAATGCCGTGTCTTGACACAATCAAAGAAGAGAGAGAGAGAGAGGATGAATGAAAGCGACGAAAGAAATGCATAATAAATATTGGCATACCATTAAGTTGTGCTCATCTGTAGTCTGCTAGTTCTTAGTTATTCATGGACCTTCAGTACTACTGCTGTTGTTGTTGTTGATACACATTTTTTAACGTTTAATGTATTTTGCTGAAAATCGGTAGAGGTACAAATGCTTTTCGCTGAGTACGGTAATTCATACAAAAGAGGTCTATTATTCAATTATTAGACAAATAAAACTAACAACCTAGTACACATACTGTACAATCATGCGAAAATAGAACTAGTGCCGGTGAAAGTCAGAAATCCGAGGGAAGAAGTAGTTGGTGAAGTAGGTCGTGGCTAGTGGATTGATAGGTTGAGTAGTCGCATGCACGAATTGAAGCTCGACGGGTATAAGACATATGGAGGCACCACTCGAAAAAAGACTAACAGTGGGATCCCAAACGATATGCGACGCATATAACAACATTATATGGAAGTGAAATAATTTATTATTTGTTTGGCATGGGCGTACCAGACAGCCAGTATTCACTGCTCGAACTGAAGTTCAAGTCGCTTCCCACACAGTACTGAAACTCAAGTGAACCTTCCGTCCACCAAAAAAACAAGGCAGAAATAAGATTAGCTGTTAGATCTGCAAAGGCACCGTAGGCGATAAGTCGCGGCGCTCATCTACTGAAATCATCATCATACCCTTATCCCATCTATGACAGGGTTGAGTCTCTGAGAGTTTTGCTCCTGCTGTTTTCTCTGACTTACCTCCACGTCTTATGCAACTATAATATAACCTACACTTCTGTGACGGACCGGACCAGCTCCTCCACCCCTTATTTCAAAACATGCCTATTCCTCCACAGTCTCTCACACATTTCGAAATGTGTAAGAAAATCCTAAACTAATAGTTATTTCTCACACTATCTGACCATGTCACTCATGTTTTTGTGTCCATTTCCCAACACTGACCAATGCAGCATCCACTACCCTGAGTTCCATTGGGATCCTACGATCCCACAAAATCGCACTTGTCTCCACTCTACCTCGCCTAGAAGAAGTCTGCTTTTCCCTTAGCTTTCCATCCACACAGAGCATCTCCTTCTTAATTGAAAGCTAAGTACTGCACTCAGTTTCCACTTGACTAGTCTTTAGGGGTTTCATCAACCATTGCTTTCCTGAGGTCGTTCAGTCTCCTCTCCTATCTCTTTCGTGAAGTCAATATTACGTCACATGCCTTTCGCCTGATGTCATGTATTAGGTGATTCTTCCGACCTTGCGGACAAGATAGATGCCATATTTCGGAAGGTATTCACCACTTGTAATGAGGCAATCGGCAGCTAAAGTAAAAGATGGAAGTGAGCAACGTCTGATTGCATGTCTTCCACAATGTCTCCTAACCTTCGCCTATTCAGAAACACTGTAGCATCGGCATGTCTGCCACATAGCATTTTATTCTTACAGCATTTACCTAACATTTTTGCAAATTCTACGCCAACCACGAACTAGACATGGCAAAGGGAAATTGCTACAATTAAAACATATTTATTTCTAGTCCTCAAAATAGTCTTCAAACATTCATACCTATATTTCAAAACAATAACGAGAAGAGGAAAATTTCCGATTCTTCATCCAGTGTTTTTCACCACATAGCCTACACCAAAGCAATCCATCCTGCGCCCAAGTGGATAAAAGTACATCTCTGTTACAATATCGATAATTGACGCTTTACAACTACTGTACATATTATGTGCAAAACATGGTTTTGGCAATTTGCTCTCCTTTATGTCCATCAACACTAAAAACAGTGAAATACTTGTCCTGCGCCAAAAGTCCACATCTCTATAGAGCATATAAGCACACATAACATGCGTACTTATCGATAGGTCGGCTGTGCTGTCATAATAAATTGCTTTCATCGCCACCATAACTATTATTGCACAATGGCACATCGAAACACAAGCTGCATTGCGGTCTCTCCAATAAAAACTATATAAAAATGTGTTACAAAAATATAAGACATTATAAATAGGCGAAGTAGACACATGCCACACGCCATCTATAAAGAGAGCATGTGAGCCCCAAACCAAAAATGTCTGCCATTAAATTGGACTTTCTAGCTACAAAACACGTGCCCAATTTCAATTTTTCTCCACCTCTATCTCTACCACTATTACTAACATAATTCCCGGTTTGGTTTATTCGGTTATTTAAAGTCTATCAGCCGTTTACCAACGTCAGAGAGTGAGCTCCAAAACCTGTGAATATTGGAGACATTTCAGACAATTTCTGAGAAGAAATGCTTTTTTTATGTGCAGATTGCATCGTACACACCACACGGGACTAACTTCACTTGGTATCCAACAGAATTTGCACTCAGGGCTTCTCATCTTGTTGAAAAAAACCACACGCCTCGATCAGTATCAAACCTGAGTTAATAAACACAAGCAACCGAGAGACCACGGCGGATTAGCATAATTCCAAGCTATATCAAAGGTCCATCTACATTTAAGCTACTCGTACATCCAGACATCCTTAAGGAGTAAGTTAGCCAGAAACAAAAGATGGGATAACAGAAATAAAAATGACAGAAAGCTAGGAAAAGCAAAAGTAAATCATAAATTGAAAGATGAAAGAAAAGAGTGACTGAGAAGAAATGTGATGCCATAATCCTTTAGGCAACGATTATACGAAAGTACGCGAATACTTTACCTCGAAACCTGAAGAAATGGACTTCATCCAGTGAAAAACGATAGATATAATTGTATTAAAAATTATCGCCCATCTCCTATATCAAACTGAAATTTTCAAAATATTAAAAGGTTTTGCATACCACTATTAACTCATCCTTTGAATGTCCCTTGGAAAAATAAGAGAGATCACTGCAATTATCATCATCATCTCCAACCATATCGTTCAGAGCCTTTACAGAATGATGGAGGATGGCAACCCTAACCAGAAATATTAAGACATCAATCAGGAAGCGTAGTAATAATGGAATGTATGACAACGTACAGTGCCTATTATTACTTCGATCATTATCTGAAATTTATACCCCAAAAATGGTGTAGGGGAGAAGGAGGAAAGAACATAGTTACCCAAGTGACCGACAGCATTTGAAAAAAAATGACTATGTAGTTCTTTGAAGTAACAATGAAGTAAGTAAGCAAGCAGAAGACAGGAAATGCACTTGATATCAAGTCTACAAAATAGAAATACTAATGAAAAATAATACTAAAGACTGACAGAGCATCCATTTCTCTCGACCACCAACAAGACTAGAAGCTCATCAAATATGAATGTTTTATGTAAAAGAAAAAACAGGATGACAGATATACAGACCGTATTACGTAATACGGACACACTCGATCGATATCATTCAATCAAATTTCTACATACTGTACATCAGCAAACGGACATAAAATCATGCACTATCAATTTGGTCCTCATCTCAAATTTCAAAGTTTTATGTTTTACTACAAAAGAAAGAGGATAAATCACCATGGTGTATCTATTTCCGTTTGCATTCCTGGCAGTAGGGGTAAAATAAAGAAGGCATGTTCCAAATCGAATTTCAACCAACTACTAACATTTTTTCCTGCCTACGGAAGGGTTGAGTGTTCGTTTTTGTCTTGTTGGGACACGTGGGCGACGTGGTTTTACGCTTTTACACAACCACCTGTCAATCTAATGGCTATAGCCCCTATTCACATTTTTCTTCACAGGGGCACTTTTCCTTCACCGACGCGATGCCAGAGAGGGGGGGCGAGCTTCTACATCTGGAACGACGACGACTTCCCATCCTGCGTATGGGCCACTGAGGTCTTCCTCGTCTAAAAGAACCCGAACCATCTTGCGATTCAGCATCGAACCTAAAACCTCTGGCTCAGCATTCGGGTACCTACCTCTGCCATGACATTTGACGCGTGACATTTTGTATTATTTAGTGACGACACGTATTTTAGACCACGGTACCCGTTACTGTTATTTAGCGGACATTTAATGCCTGGTTCCGTATACCCACGCGCTAACGCTATTACCGTTGTAACAGAGCAGCACAGAGCAGCTATGCGTGACGGTATTTGAGTTGATAGGTGGTCAACTCACATAGCGTCCCGCCAGTCACGCTGCGTTGTGATTGGCTGGCGGTTGAGCTGTCTGCTTGAAAAATGGCGGAGGATAAATTGAGACATGACGGCGGCGTGACGTGACTCCAAATAAAGCGCTACACATAAGGAATTGCGCTGGCGCTCCTTCATAACGCACTAGCACAAAATGTCATCCGTGTCGACGTGATTAGCGTTAAAGTGTGGTGATACAGAACTAGGCATAAAAAGCCTGCGACAATCGGTCGGCCATCGTCCAACACGGGTCCTTTCAAATTCTTTCCCACCTGTCAAGCTTTAATTTTTTTCCCTTCTGCTAGTTTCTATCTCTCGTATTCAAGTGTTCTGTTCCCACTTGGCCTTTCATGATTCACGAGTGCTCGCTACTCGTCCTTATCATGGGCAGGACGAGGGTTTGGAAAAAAAGATACGATATCTATTGAACGTACTTTGTTATCATTTGCAAATATGCCTCTCGCGTTTAATGATAGTCTAATTTAATTGAATACAAAAATAACTATAAAGAGAAGAAAACTTCACTCGTCATTTTGAGTGTTTTTGTTTTTTCTTGGATTCTTCTACAGATACTTAGTAAGAACCTTGTTTAAGATGGTTTGCTATAAGAAGACGACGACGGCAACTACAACAACAGACTATGCAAAAAAGGATTTTCCATCAGCTATTGTCGCTTGTACTAGAACGATAAAATGATATCCATCAAAGGCTACAGACAAAAAAGAAGAGGATAGAAATAAAGGAAGATACCCGTCTAAAGCCATTTTTCATTTTCTTTCGTAATACGACACCAATTTACGCAATATCAAATTTCCACCCAAATATTAACATTTCACATTCCGAAGCTTTTATATATTAGACAGATCAACATCTCTTCTAGTCCTCCATTTTCCCCCTCTCCCTCTTCTTGCTCCTTATTCCTCTTACTCCACTTTCTTACATTATTTATACATGCACCCGCTTCCCTCAACTCATGCACACGCGACCATCAGTCCTCCTTATCTACACTTTCTTCTTCCACTTGCACCACTCATCAACATTCATTTCCTTGAAACTTTTCAAAACCTTGACTTAAGTGCATTGTTTTTCGCGATGCATTAAAATTTTACTGGCACGTGTAGCAGGGACCAACAGACAAGTCAGAAGAGACTAGATCCAAAATAGAAAGAAAGAAACTAGAGGGAGTAAGAAGACGAACAATAAGAAGATGATGGTACAGTCTGAATTTATAACACACAGATCGAGTATTAAAAACAACATATCGTACCTATCAGAATCAATCCGAAAGAGAATGGAAGAGTAGGAAGAGATCATCAAATTATTTTGTCTTGAGAGCAAAAGATGACAGCGGCTAACAGTGGCATCAAGAGCGATGTAGGAATAACATGAAAGACAGGATAAGAAGCAGAGCTCGCACCCTTTCTATCTGCTTTTCTTATCTCTTTTTCTCCTCTCTCTGTGTATGTGTGTGCTTTAGGAAACCTACAAAAATATAGTGACTCACGATAAAATGATGATAAACTTTAAAATATAGGTCACATATACTATAAAAAAAAGATAATTAGTTTAATTTAAAAAAGTGCTATCCCTAAACGAATCTTGAAGATCAGAAAAAAATGTAGGCGGTAATGAAACCAACCACTCCTTCTTGTCTGTCTATCCTACAACTATTCAAATTTAGAAAGCAAGGGGGGAAAAAAGAAAGGTGCGTTTCGTGATACGTACAATCTCGAAAATTTCTCCCGATAACAAAAAAAGATACAAAACGGACCCGACTCTGAGTTTTTTTTACCATTGAATAAAAATGCAAAGTAGGAATATTTTTCTTGGAAAAAAATACTGGCGACGGTTTCCATATTAATTTAACCGTATGAAACTATTTTAAAAAGTGAAAATTTCTACAACTTTCATGGAGAGAGAGAAGTCAAGAAAAAGGGTCAAATTTAGCTAAAAGTCAAAAGGTCGCCGGTGTGTTCAATTTAAGGTTGTGAGCACCATTACGAAGATGAAACCTCCAAGTTAAAAAAGATACTATTCTTTGTTGTACTTCAAAGATACTGTACAGTATATTCTTACACCATCTCTTTTCCTCTAGGTATGTTTTTATGATACAATTCTGAGTTTAAAACCCATCAAGAAATAATAATCAGTACAGCAGCAGCAGCAACAACAACGACATCAAGTTACAAATATGTCGCGAGTGAGCATACAGTGCACAAACACATTTCCGTCCGCCTTCTTTCCCACCTATATTATTTCTCATCTGCTTTTCCTACTCATGTTTTCAATCTTATTTTCAACATCACTACCTTTTAGTAAAAAACAGTGCTTTACGATCAAATAACTCAATTCACTTCGTCCTGTTCGCCCTTCTACGAGAAACTTGTCACCTAACCGCAGATGAAACCCTCTCACATAGTCTAAAAATGTCGTAAAACAGATAACTGAATTGCTGATATCCAGGTCTAATCAAGAGCAGTCAGGAAAAGATCTCTCTCAAATAACAAATAAACCACCCTCCCTTTCCTTCCCCATTCTTCACCTGGTGATATTTTCAGATATGAATTTCGGCTTTAAAACTGCTGAAACTCAGGCAAAAAAAATAGATGTAGTTTTATTTTAAATGTCTTTCGCCCGAAAACACACTGAAGAAGTGCTTTAATTACTGTGCAAGCTAATTACCATAGATTTTGCCCCGAACACATCATTCGTCCCATTTCCAAAAAAAATTAGAATTTTTGAAATTATCACAGAAGGGGCAGATGTAAGTCGTATAAGTCAGTGAGAAAAGGTGGAGGGGCATTTTAAAGAGGAATATTAACGGGTTAAAAGCATTCCAGAAGAGGTGTGTATGAGGCAAACTGTAAATGACAGGATGAAACTTTTATTGCAGCCAGTAGATTGTCGTCAGTGCTAAGGGATTCTTTGGTGGACAATGTAGAAATGTGGGACCTGTAAGGGAGCAGGAAGGGGGAGAGATTCAGAAATGCACCTCAGAATAATTCCTTGAGGAATTGAGTGAAATCAGGAGAGTCTACCCTGGATCTAAAGATGACTGAAATAATGACCAGACTAGAGAAGAATTGCCCTGTCCATTTTGTAGTAGTTGACGCATTATTGACGTGGACGTTTCCATTTCCCTTCCGTAGTATGGACGGGGAGAAATGAACGGAAAAATCCCTACTTTCACTTTGGATCACTCAAATCGATACGTGTCTAACTTCTGATGTCGCAACTATCATTAACACGGTGACAACATCATCACCACACCAGCAACACCCATTTTATTGCAACCTGGTAAAAATGCTGCATCCAAACAAAAATAAAGGCGCGATACGAGGTGATATCAAAGTATCTTTACCATGCCAATACAACATCATAGCGCGTGATAATTATTTGATTAGTAGGTTTGATTTCAATCAGCAACATCCTCAGTTAGAAAGCGTCATATCTCACACATCCCGTCGAGTATCGCTCAGGTACTATCTTTTCCTACAATTTCCTGTATATTTTTCAGCAAAAGGGTGAACAAAATGGAGAAAAAAAATTACAACACAGTCAGATGAAAAAAGTGAATGATATTTAAACTTCTGTTAGGGAAATCAAAAAATTTCACGACTATGCGGCAAGAAAAGTTTGGGAGGAAGAAACGGGGTGTAAACCAAACTTTCAGTCATCAACTATCCCATTATATGCTCTCATAGTTCAAACTGATATAAAACACTCATTTCAAAACATAAAGATGAACAAAATAAATAAATTATTCAAAACTTACTTTGAGTTTGGTGACGTCATTTCTGCAGGCAAATTCAGAAAATGCAGTCAAAGAACTAATAGAAAGGGGTAAAGTAGCTGGTGGAAGGGTGGGGGTCAATTTGCAGTAATAATACCAAATAATGACACAAGACTAAAGGTAGTGTCCAGGATGAAATGGTGGGCGGTTGCAATGATGGGCATTAAAATCTTTTCCCTTGATGTACGTGGAAGGGATGGTTAAAAAAGAGGTAGGGTAGAAAAGAAACTACAAGACAACCTGACAGCCGGAGACTCTTGAGTGCAAGTCAATAACCTTAGGGAACAAGGGAGTAAAAAAAAATTCGGATGGCGAAGACGCACGATGAAGTCCAATAAGAAATACAATGGCGCACATGTAAGAATATTTAAGAAGTTGTGGGACAAAGATGAGGTGAATGATGGTAGAAAATAACTGAACTCCAGCTTACCTGCAAAGAAATAAAAAACTAATCAGTAAACTACAGTGCCCAACAAAAGAATAAAGACATAAAATGCACAAACTCTACAGAACTCCCCCTCCTGCTCTTCAATAATCTGTAAAATGCGTAGTAACGCCTTTATAAAATGACAAAAATCGGGCTACATTTCAATTCAATACCTTTATTAGCACGCTACCTTCTTTCATTAGGTGTTATTAAAAAAATAGATCTCTCTTTTACTCCCTCATGCTATCTTAGCCCCTTCTCAGATAATCCGTAAAGAAAACACGTCAGGGATCCTGACGACGAGCGATAAATACCTGAAAGACAGGCAAGATCGCGGCTCTGGTGAATCAAAAAGAAAAATAATGAAATTCAGGATTACGGCAGCAGTTTTTTCATTATTAAACCATAGTGTAAAAAATGAGCTCTTTACCCCCACCCTCCTTTAAAGGTTGCTTCTTCCAAGCCCACCCATCTTCCGTCCCACTCTAATCGACTCCACATCATAGATACCGTTTTTTTTGTTGGAGATCAAGGTTGATGTCAAAGATAGTATAATAGACTAGAGAGAGTCCATCATTCTCATACTACTTATCTCGAGGAAATTTAATATCCGACATTCTGGACAATGGAACTGGCTGAACAATGGCTGGCAAATGATCACGCTGTTATTTTATCAGCAGATTTCAACTTTTTTTCCACTAGTTTAAAAGTTTATATGTTAATATACAATTGGTTGTCATTTAAGTTACTACTAAGATATCTAAGACTTAACACGTGACAGTGTATTTTTTCCTACTGTTCCTCCCACAATCACAAGTGACCACCACCGCAGTCGATCCAAACAAAAAAAACTGGAAACTTGACTCATCATCATACCCTTGTCCTATTGATGATTACTTTAACACGGCTCATTTGGTTATCCAACACCTTTCTTCCCTGTCTAAAAGCATTTACCGCAGCCAGAAAGGAAGGTGTGGTGTGGTTTATTTAACGTCGGCCTATCTATCGCTGGAGGAAAAATAACCTTTGGGAAGGGCGAAGTCCTACACCTGGGATTTATGTCAATCTATACGAGTATGTAGAGACCACCAGGTCTTATCAGGGTAAAGGTGCACCATTGGCTTCTTCGCCTCTTTGCCCTAAAGAAGCCACTCGTCTCTGTAAGGATGCAGCTAAGGTAGTGCAACTAAGGCAACACTGAACCACTGAAAGGCCGAGAAGGATGACAATTAGCTCCTACGGACCTACGCCATCCTACGACCGAATCGAACTTGTCAAAAATAAGCTACCAAATGAGTTATCGAGACAGAATCTCCCTGATTAAAGACATGATCCATCATTTCTCTAAAATTCCAGACTCTCTGTCGCGCATAATCTAATATGGTTTTTCTTTTCGTCCTATCCTTGCATCTCATCTGCCCTTACCTCAACTTCTTGTAGATGAGGACGGAACCTAAATTAGTGCCCAACAGGACTTGACAATCCATTTTTCAATTCATGATTTAGAGAAAACAAAGGGAGTATGACTCTTGCTTAATCTCGGCGAGAAGCGTACTAGTCAGCTAGAATCGATCTTATAATCATAGGTACGTGAGGCAATGACGCCAAGCACTGCTACCCAAGTTGACAGGTTCATCACGCAGTGGTATAAATACGATTCGGGAAACGCAACTTCTGGCTCAATAGGTCCTCATTTTACATGCTGAGCAGGACAGTGTGAGGAAATCCAGGAAAGTAAAGAAGACTATGGGTCACTCTACTCTGCAATGGCTGGCACAAAAGGAAGACATACAGTATACCATAATTGGTGTTGAGACCGTCTTGTACTATTCATAATTTGAGATCATCTACCTGCAAGAAAAATTCTTTCCTCGTTTACCGTCTTCCTCACTTCATAAAAAACTGCCAAGCCCACTAGAACAATGCGATACGCCCCACTTTTAAGTAACTACATGCTCAGCACGAAAAGTCATGATACGCAGGCCTATGACTATGCGGTGGAATTGTTGATCATCATCATCATCAGTAAATAGCCGAACGATTATCATATCAGGTCAACTGCCTATTGTACACAATTCACCACTGAAACGTTAGTGTCCCACTCCCCATTTCCGCATATATACCATTACGTAATCGAACTCCAAGGTTCACGGAAGGTTTTAGGTGTAGGCGACATCGTTCACCCGTATTGCTGCTCTTTCCTGTATCTCTGTCAGCCTACAGTCCACAGATGACAGGGAGCGGCGAATTGCGTTGGACACACCAGTTCTCGTCTGATCACTGAAGTTAAGTAACGCAACCCCAGCTGGTACTGACATGGGTGGCTGCTTAGGAAAACTGGGTACTGCTAATACTCAAAAATCGTCGCATTGGTGTAGTGTCTGTGCAGTCTGAGCATCAGAACTACACTGCGGACGGGGCGCTAATGACCTTGTAGTTGAAGGGCCCTAAAACACAAACAATCCACAGATGACTATTATCAGTCATGACCGAGCCTTAGCTCAAATGAGTAAACGATTATGGCTTCTTGAAGTCATTTTAACACCTAAAGTGCCAAATCCTTTATAGCCCGAAACTGGATCGAACCAGAACTCGCCTATATTCATTGCACCCAAGAAACAGGAGGCAGTGGCATTGGAGAGGACAGTTTAAAGTTCCCGGGCGAGAATTAAAAAGATTGAAGACTTCCGCAATTTAGATTTGATCGCGAACTCGTTGGGAGTCACCGATCAATTCCGGCGCCTTTTTTCAAATGCCTCAAGAACACTGCGGGAAGTCCTTGCTTGAAAGTTGCCCAATTCTGCAACTAATTTGGAGGACGTCAATGCTATTAAGTCAGGTTAACATGAAAGATATGGGACGACCAACATGTTGCTTTCGATTAAAAACTTTTTCGGTAGCAGATGCAAGTTGCTCAACGTAAGTCACCGTAACGAAAATGTAAGATTGATGAGCGAGGAGCTCTGACCATCATAGCATATAGCTTAGTGCATATTTTCGGACAACATCAGTACGGAATCCTCGAAGGCCATATAAGAATCTCTGGATGACAGCAATGACTCTTCGAAACCCTCCACGACCACATCGATAGTTCATTTTATGAATAAAACATTTTACGTGGAGGAAAAGGAAGATTCAAACCACTGATCACGCCAATCAAGAAGTGCATGCGTGCATGAGATAGGGAAAGAGGGATGAGCATATAAGCGGTCACTCTGCTGATATAATGCATTTGTCTGTGGAGAATTCAAATGACGCGGGTTCACCCCTGATCCAGATCGGTAGCTTTTCCTCTAATATGAGAAATGATATTTCAAAGGCAGTGATAATAACCAACATGAACATCGGAACCTGACGATAAATAAATAACTGACAGTGCCACCAAAATTAACACAACTTTTCGAATTAGCCTCCGAAGTACATATTACATAGTAAGGGTCATTCAAAATATACGTCCACTTGAGTGCTCCTGTTCAACCATCAAACAACACTATGTCAATTTTTTTCCTGGCTTTCGAGCACAGGACACAGTGTTCAAATTTTCAAGTGCATCAATACCACCATCGCCGTCGTCATGCCGACGCAACTGATAATTGCATGATGCACATGACTGCTCAGACAACACTCTGTGAGGTGTAAGTGTGTGCTCGTGTGATGGTGATGATGACCGTAAATGTACAGTATCTGTAAAAGACATCCTTAATACCTTTCAGTGGAATATGAGGGGAGTGAAAGGAGAACTACACTGCACTCTTAATTCTCAGAAACGACGGCAGATTTAAGACAGAGTTGTTGGTCTATCTACATCATCTAGTTACCTCTTCCTCTTGCTCCTCATCATCATCATCATCTTATCCTCTACCCTTACACTACACTTCTGAAAAACACCAAAGAATAACTAATGAAGATTAATCCAGTACACCACACTAAAATAAACGAGGAGGCTTCTAAAAATTGATTAATCTTTATAAGAGTGCACATACAGTACATGTGCGTGTATATATTTGCACAGGTAGAAGAAAAATGAGAAATCGTTGTTCAAGATAAGGTGGATTGACGAAGAAAGACAGAAAAGGAGAAAAAGGAAGGAGGACGAGGAGGAGAACAGAGGATGAGAAATAAGACCAAGAAGAAGAAGAAGACTAAAACGACATGAAGGCGTCAGAAACTAAATCTTATATGCATACTTTCACAGAAGACATTTTGACGTTAAGCCACGGTCGGTTGATTGAAGATCAAAGGCAAAAAGGTCTGACGAGGGTGTTGGGGTTAATGGCTAACGTGGTGAAACTCTAATCCCTCTATATGCAACTTAATACAAGTCCCCTGGCCCTAAGGCTCTCTCGGAAGGATTCTCCTTCTCTCCTCCACTTTCATACTTAACACACTCTGCGTCATCATAACTACATAAGAAAGTCGAAAAGAGACAACTAATCACCTCCTCCTTCTTCTGTTTCTTGTCTAATGAAACCCTTTTGCTACTATCACTCACCAGTGGTGCACTATTAGTATCCGAATTGTCTGAGCAATGGTTTGGAAAAGAGCTTATTACCTAAAAGAAATCTAAAAATCCAACCACTTAGGGCGGTTCCACATCTGTATCTTTTCTACGAATCCCTTAAAACAGATATTCCAGAGAAAATAATAGTAGAAATCTATTTCTTTTGATGCCATTAAAAAAAATTGAAGGCCGGACGACGACGAACTGCTAGACAATAGCTAAGCGGAAAAATCTGTCGTGTGTCGTAAGGGTAAAAAAAATTATTGAAATTTCCCTTCAGTTGCATCCAAGCCTTTGGCAAGGTACGGTTCTCATTATTTCAATTGGCAATGGGTTTATTCGGTTATTTCGTGCAGATCCATCACTGTTGAAGGCTATCTAGCGTCACTAGGAGACGCACAAGGCTAATATCTTGTCTCTAAAATAGTGCTTATTTGAGGGGTTGCGCTATTAACTTATTAGTGTAGGACAGTAGGACTTACAACTGTGATTCTTTACCAGACCCAAAAATGGGCACCCCCAACGCGACCTCCCATTCTCAATATTTTTATTACGCATCGTGCAGTGACTCTGCAGCGTCTGATCTGTGTATCAGTGGTTGCGTGCCTTACTCGAGAGTCCATGGTTGCGCAGATCTGATCCTCCCACGAGTAGAGCTGCCATATAAACGTTAACATTGCTATAAAAAATTTTTTTCATGAAGCAGTGAATTTTGTTAAAAGTAATCCAAAATAAAAACTTGGCTAATACACAAACCTGCTACGTAAGAATGCTGTGCCCAAATAACAATTCGTCCCTGCAATTTTGGCACAAATATGTTATACAAGACTCCAACAGTTGATAAACAGCGTTGTCAAGCACGTTCCATTTAACTTATATATACATTTTACTTATTGGTCGAAAATATCTTTAAAATAAATTTTCGCTTACACTACAAATAAAGTTTCTGTAGTCTAAATTAAAAAGAATAGTAGCGTGGAGTCATGAAATATAGAGTAATCAGTTACTTGTAGTCCATCTGGTAAATCTGTGGGTGACTAGAAGGCGCCAACTGCACCTTCCTTCGGATGAGAAGTTAAGTCGTGGTTCTGCGTATGGAGCGTACGATGTCACCACAGTACATATGAATATACAGTACTAGTATATGTGTATATTGGCAACATTCCCAGGTGAAGAAGGTCACTCCTTGGCATCGGTAAACCAAAGTGCTTCCAGAAAGAAGACAGGACGACTTTAAAGACCTTGTTAGCAGGAGTGAAGATTTTAGGTCCGCAAACGGTTGGGTAGATATACCGTTCAGTAACAGTTCGCTCCTGTGCTCTCAGTGATAATAATACACCTGGGGCAACAGGTCCTACCATTGGCGGAGAAAAGGGCTAAAATGATAATAATGAGACAGTACCATGCCTTTGGATTCTCCAAAACACCATAGGAAAAAAAATGAAATAAAAATAAACTCATGATATCGTGTTGGACACACCCGGTCACCTGAAACAACGTAAACTGTTTCTATAAGGATAAGTACATATCGGCAAAAACATTCACAAAAGCAATTCCCCTTCTGGGTTTTATAAATGGTCCCATACAGTGCCGTAACGGGGGTATGAAGCGCCTGTGGCAAGTGTCTAACTTTAGCTTGCCCGTAACCCAATAATGACAAAAAACATAAACATTTTGCGTCCCAAACCCAGTTGCGCCCGTGGCAGCCGCCTTCTGCGCCACGCCCTCGTTACGGCCCTGGTCCCATATGCAGAAGGACCCCGACCTTAAAAAGCTACAACTCAATGTTAAACGCGGCGGATCATCGCGTGTGGACCCAACTGTTAATTGATTTCACATCATTATATACTTATTTAAAACAAAGGACCCTCAAAACTAGGTTAAGTCAGAGCTCTCCATGTAGCGCTTAGGACCCTTCCAGTGTTTATCTTTCATTGGTGCTCTGACCTATGACAGATGTTTGCATCACACATGACTTTGTCACATTTGTGAGCTACTAGGTGATTGGGTTGTCAGTTCTTATACAAACATCACGGAGAGGGGGGGAAGGAAGAAAGGAGAAATGAAAAATTATCCTAAAACTAAATCGCCATTTGAATAATGAGACCAGAGACTCGAGCCGGACATGGGCAACAGACTCACGTATCACTTATTGAGTGACACATTACGAAAAGTAGAGCGTAATGATATGATAACCAAAGTCCTCCAATGTGAGCCAATCCTCCGAGTTTTCATTATAATAAGGTAAATTTTAAAATATAAACCATGAGTAGTGATAATAATACCCTGTATAATATCTATTTATCGACTGCATTTCGTTGCCGTTGTTGCTGCTGCAAGAATTATTATCATCATTATCTCCGATTGTTGATATTAGTTTATGCAGACAACACTACTAACAAAATTGAATGATCAATATGATAGACATCAACCCTAATATTTGACTGTCTATTACAATGAGATACCCCAGTTCCTTATCCCCCAATAATATACTCTCCCCCGTTTCTTCATTCAAGACATACATTATTGTCATTTTCTGCACACCAGTCGATGATGGCACTCAATGAAATTTCTCAATTTCAGGTGACGACTACAACTGATCAAACATTCTCTTCCCCTGCACTCATACCATCAACATAACGCAAATTAAGACAAGGCGAGAACCGAACCACTGGAAATTTATGCTGAACGACATGAAAGGAGTGGTGGTGGTGGTAGGGAGTGAGAGGAAAAGAGCAAGGAGTAGGAAAGGGGAAGTTAGTCTAAAAGGCTAGCTAGCTAACAAAACAGCCTGAAAGGGCAAAAAATATAGAGAGGGTAGGTGGACATAGAAACAGGTACAATTTAAGCCAAATTGAAAACACAGTAGTATACTATTTTGGAAAGAGGCGGGACACCCCATCTGTTACTATTGGGACTCTGCTACGTACGCACACATGCACAAGATCTTAAAACCAGTTTCTTAAAATTCTACAGGGATTAGGATTAAATCATCTAACATGACAAGACAGGCCTTCGGATTAAAGCACGGTTGATGTGTTTGTGTTTTGGATGCGCAGAAAGGCAAAAAAAGGAAGGGGCTTGAAGAGAAGAATGAGTGAAGGCGAAAAGTGCAGAAGGACAGAGAAGATATTGCAAGGAAGAGGAGGGGAGGGGGGGGTTAAAGCCAAAATACCGCATAGTAATGTTAAATCCAGAATAAAAGACTAAAATCCGAAATGAGTGAGGCAGGGGGAGGGGGAAGGAAGGAAGGGCAAGCAATTCATTGGAGTATTAAACTAGAACTAGCAATAGTACCGTAGTAGAAAAAGAAGCAAAAAAATATTCATCCCACAAGTGGTGTATATGTCAGTCAGTAGCTAATAAATGCCCTGCAAATCAGTACTCAAGAAAATGCCAAGACGGTTCAAAGGAAAGCTAAGAAAAAGAGGAGAGAATAAGCAAAAGGAGGTAGGTAAAGGAACAATTGAAAAAAAATCCGTTCGTCTTATCACCAATGGGACATTACCTTAAAACCGAAAACTTCAGCGTGAGCAACTGTAGGGGCCGGAGCAGGGGTGGGGAAACAGCCCAGAACAAAGTAAGAAACAATTAAAAAGATAGCCAAGAAGGGAGATGAAAAAGAACGGTTAAAATAAGGAGAGGAGAAGAAGAGAGCGGAGAAAAATGGACACAGCCACAGTGAGCGTTCCCTGCACTTACTTCTCAGCTAAGTACAACATCCTCACAACCTCGAAGCTCGACAACAACTACGACGGTCGTCGTCATCGCCTTCTGCACAGCTCCGGCAACGACTAGTGACGTCACAACTCTCCGCCTCTAACATCTGCCAATCATTACGACCCAGCCCCCTTCCTCCTTCTTCCAACATGTGTGCATCGTGACGATAAGATCCTACGTCAGTAAACTCCGCCTCTTCTACCTGTCAATCAACGATCCAACTAGGCTAGCAAATATATAAGCGGCATCACGGGCAATTTTGGACATCACTCGTTGCCAAGACGACGTTAAGACCGAGCGATTATAAGTTGAAGGCGCTCGCTTGCTCGCGTTGTTGAGTGGTTTGTTTTAGTACGGACGAGCAGCAGGAGCAGCGCGTACCAAACTTGCATACACTCCGTCCGACCATCAAATAATACACTTACTTGAAGGTTTTACCGTAAAAAAGCCAGACGGACGAGTAGTAAACTGATATCGGCAGCCGATGTCGATTGCAACTCGCTACTAAACAATGTGCCAATGCCCCGAAAACGTTGACGATATTCGCGGCAGTCACGCAGCGCTCTCCGTACACCTCTGTGGAATAGTATCGCAGTTCCAATAGCGTTGTCATCGCATTGGCAACGTGGTCGTCGTCACATTGACAGCAGTGCCATGTACCTGGAATATTGTCATCGACCATCCTCCTGATGCCTCCAATTAATTAACTGACCACTTGAAATTATTTAAAAACTATTTTTTTCCCTTCCGCTGCCCCAGAGAGCGAGAGGAGAGCAGCAGCACTCAATCCCTGCCCTTTACACCTCATTCATAAATAGAAATGGAGTAAAAAAATTCCTGAAGTGACCTGACCACTGGATCTCGCCGCCTGCACTATTTGGATTTCATACACTGAACAAATGACCATCGAAGAATTGGACACTTCAAAACCGTTGATTCATGAGGGACCACTCATCATCGTATGCGTTAAAGAAAATCGCTGACGACGGATATCTAGGAAAAAAAATAGGTACAGTTTCAAAAGCGATTACTGACCGGACGGCAAGGTCATCATTGTAGTTTTGGTCATTTCTGCGTTGTTGGATATGTCTACTGCTAAAATTGACGTCCATATAAAAATATTCTCCATTGATGTGATCAACTAGTATACTATACAAGGATATCTTTTTCTTTTTTGTTATAAAAATCATATATTGATATTACACGTGTGCAGTAAACAGCAGCAGTAAGAATAGCAGTGTCGTTTGGATGAGTGCGTGCGTGTACGCGTGGTGCCTGTGAGTGTGCGGCATAGGTATGAATGGAATTTGTGTGTCCGTGTATCGGTAGTGTGGACCAACGTCTATGTGCCAACATTTTAACCCCTTTTTGCAAACTTGTTCAACAACGAGCGACCCAAGGTGGTGGTTGTTGTTCTTGTGCCCTTTGAAAATATGAGCAAGTTCAACGACGCCGCTGGCGGATGTTGGAACCACAGCAACACCAGTCACCATCGGCATATTCAGCAGCATGGATATCAGAGTCGCAGCCACATTTTGGATAGTAATAAAAATGATTTAACCGAAAAGAAAGGGGCAGAGGAAGTCGGTGTGACGACCACAAGACAAAGGCAGGCCACATGTACATGTTGTCGAGTGTGCTGCAAGCACACGTCGACAACGGCCACTGCCTGTCCGGACAACAATAGACTATGGTCATCATTATCATCGCCACCATTCCCTTCGTCGTTGTCGTCCTCCTCCTCCTCTTCCCCTCAATGGACACCGACATTATACCCTTATCAGACAGATTATCCGACGGCAAGTCCACTTCTCAGGCTTCTTCCATCGCGGCCGCCAATCATGTCTGACAGTATAATAAGTCCCAGGACAACAATAATGACGACATTACTTCATCAGGTGTCGTCGTCATCATCATGGTGGTCAAGCAACAACAACCGGTCGGACAGGAGTACGAGAAGGCCCTCAGTAAAACAATCTTTTTGTTCCTTTTACTCGACTTTTTACACCTCCTTTTCCATCTTACTTTTCTCCTTACTCTTGCTAATGAGTCACAGCGGTGGAGGAAGACAGAGGACCTCATTTGCGCAAGCACTTTCCCCGTCCAGTAGTGGAAGTGGTGGTGGCAGTAGCAACGGTGCCAGTTTCAAGTATTCAGCCCCAGAGTTTTGTCAATGGGTGCAGGCGTCTCCAGAAAGTCAAGTGGTTAGCGTCTTCTGCGCCGTCGGCACCATCCAAGAGAATGCCACCTGGACAGGTATCCAAAACGAAGGCACTGTCAGTCTCAAGATACAGTGTGCTGACGGGGTGTTCTTCCAGAGTTCTCTAGGAAACTATTCCCTAGATCACTTACAACAGTTGCGCGAATTAGACATTGAATATTGTAAATTAGCCTCCCTTCCGCCTCATGCCTTTGATGGTCTGCAGCAGTTGAGAAATCTTACCATCCGCACTCATAATGACGACTGGCCAGCATTGGCCCTAATCATTCACCAAAGCTCCTTTTCGGAAATGAAACAATTGGAGAGGCTCGACCTGTCACAGAATAGCATCTGGTCATTTCCGGATCAGATTTTCTGTTCCATGGCTAACTTGCAGTCATTAAATTTAACCAGAAATCGGCTACACAACGTCACCAATTTAGGATTTACTGACAATGCGGCAACACTCCCATCTTCACCCGTTTTCTCCTCCGTATTTGAAACTGATAACCTCAACTGTCATCTGGAATTAAGCGTTCTGGATTTATCCCATAACGACATTCAACTTCTACCATCCGATGCCTTTGGGACATTAAAACGTTTACGAGAACTCTTTCTGCAAGACAATCAAATTTCCAACGTCTTCGAAAAAGCCCTAGCAGGACTATATTCCTTGCACGTCCTCAATTTGGCAAACAACGACCTGAACACCCTGCCACCGGAATTATTCGCTAACGTGAGTGAACTCATGGAACTTTATTTGGGTAACAACTCCATCAGTATACTGGCACCTGGGTTATTGAGTGGTCTACAACAGCTTCTGGTCTTGGACATGAGTCATAATGAGTTGACGAATAGCTGGGTTAATTCAGAAACGTTCAAAGATCTCATTCGGTTGGTGGTGCTTAACCTCAACCACAATCAACTGACCCGAATTGATGCTTCTCATTTCCGTTCTCTAAACAGTCTTCAAATCCTGGAATTGGCCCACAATCAAATTGACTTCATTGCCGACAACGCCTTCTCGTCTATGTTCAATCTGCACACACTTGTCCTAGGCAACAACCGCTTAACACATATCGACGCATTCACACTCAACGGGCTCTACGTCCTCAGCCTGTTATCAGCAAATAACAATCGCATCGACAACGTCCATCCAGACGCCTTTAGAAACTGCAGCCATTTACAGGATTTGCACCTTAACGGCAACAGTCTTTTCACTGTGCCAGAGGCCGTCAAACAGTTACAGTTCCTCAAGACACTGGACTTGGGTGGCAATCACATCAGTACCATCAGAAATGCTTCCTATCGAGGCTTACAACAGTTGCACGCCCTAAGGCTGATAGACAACAATATTGGAAATCTTACAAAAGACACCTTTTCTGATATGCCTGCACTCAGGATCCTCAATTTAGCTCGTAATTCAATACAATCCATCGAGCCTGGAACGTTTGACAAAAACCAAAATCTTCACGCCATCCGTCTAGATTCCAATTTTTTGTCGGACATCAATGGACTATTTGCTAACCTGCCCAATCTCATGTGGTTAAATATTTCTGCCAATCAACTTACGTGGTTCGATTATGCCTTAATACCTTTGGGACTGCAGTGGCTGGACATTCACTCTAACCAAATTACTTCCTTGGGAAATTATTTTGAGCTTGAGGCCAAACTTCACTTGGAAACCATGGATGCTTCTTCAAACAAACTGACAGAAATTGGATCTTCTGCCATACCAGATAGTATCCAGTTACTATTTCTCAACGACAACAAAATCGACAACATACAGCCTTACACTTTCTTTAAGAAACACAATCTGACACGGGTCGACCTCTTTGGAAATAAGGTGCAAACAATGGACCTCAATGCTGTTCGACTTAGTCCAGTGCCAGATGACCGACCCATGCCAGAATTCTACTTTGGTGGCAATCCATTTCAGTGTGACTGCAAAATGGAGTGGCTCCAACGTATTAACACTTTAGCCCAACGTCAACATCCTAGAATCATGGACTTGGAGAGCATTTACTGTCGCCTGCTGCATCATCAAGACCACGCCTTTGTGCCCCTAGTTGAAGTGCAGTCCTCTCAGTTTTTGTGCATGTACGCCGTTCATTGTTTCCCAGTGTGTCACTGCTGTGAATTCGATGCCTGTGACTGTGAAATGACCTGCCCACAAAACTGCACTTGTTATCACGATCAGAGCTGGACAGCCAACATAGTTGCCTGCACTCGTCGCAGCTACAGCCAAATGCCAGACAAGATACCCATGGATACTACTGAACTATACCTCGACGGAAACCAAATCTCGGCTCTGTCCAGCCATTCATTCATTGGAAGAAAAAACATGATGATATTGTTCTTAAATAATAGTGCCATTCGTACTATCAATAACCGTACGTTTAACGGCCTGTTGGCCCTGCAAGTACTTCACCTGGAAGACAATTATCTATGTGAACTTAAGGGCTTCGAATTTGAACGATTGGAAAAACTTCGTGAACTATATTTGCACAACAATCGTCTAAGTTATATCAGCAACATCACCTTCATGCCCCTAAGATCTTTGGAGATCCTCCGCCTAGACGGCAACAGACTTGTGGATTTTGTAGTGTGGAATAACATAGTAAACCCCCTACTGGTTGTACTCACTCTGGGGCGCAATCCCTGGAGTTGTAACTGTCGTTTCATGGAGGAATATCAAAATTGGTTGACTGCCAACAGTGACAAGATCCGTGACGCCCGCGCCATCCATTGCCTGCATAACCGAACCGTGACTGAAGGTATCCCCATGATGGAATTCAACATGAGCGTGTGTGACAACACCACTGCACACACAGTTGTACAGCCTAAACTGACTGAAGATTATTTACCCGTTCTGGTCATTACTCTGTCCATATTTGCCTTATTGGTCTTGGTCACCTTACTCGTGTTCATCTTTCGCCACGAAATGAGAGTCAGACTTTACTCTCGGTATGGTGTCAGACTGTGCCACAAGAGTGACACTTCAGGAGAGGACGGCAAACTGTTCGATGCTTTTGTATCCTACAGCAGCAAGGACGAGAGTTTCGTCATGCAGGTGCTAGCTCCTGAACTCGAGTGCGGCGATCCGTCTTACAAACTGTGCTTGCACTACAGAGATTTCCCTGTGGGTGCTTACGTCAGTGACACCATTGTGGAAGCTATCGAGAGCAGTAGTCGAACCATCTTGCTCTTGTCTGAAAATTTCATCAAAAGCGAGTGGTGCCGGTTCGAATTCAAATCGGCTCATCACCAAGTACTAAAGGACCGCAAAAAACGACTAGTAGTTATATTATTGGGTGAGGTGGCCCAAAGAGACCTTGATCCTGACATCAGATTATATCTGAAAACGAACACTTATCTGCAATGGGGGGATAAATTATTTTGGGAAAAACTTAAATTTGCTTTACCAGACGTCCGAAATAGAAATAAACACAGGGATAGTTCGACAAGATCAGTTGCCATACATATATAGTGAAAAAAATTAATAGTGAGTGAATGACCTCTCTCTCTCTCTCTTTCTCCGTATTGGATGCATTCACCAACGACTAGTGGGAGACTGACCGGCTGGCCGATTACCGGAAAAAAAAATCATCCGTATTAATACAGTGAATAGTGACCATTCGTTTGTGATCAAGTGTGCTCGCGAAGAGGTCGGACATATAATAAAACGTGAAGCTCAAGCATGCAGAGGCATGTTCCAAAATGTGATGTATAAATTATGATATGAATTAAACTTCCCTTCTTTCATTTTCCGTCACCCAGAACCCATCCACCACGTACACCAGCAGAAACCCCTCTTCCTCTTGTAAATACGATTACGATGACAGAGAAGATATACAGTATATATAAGGATTAAGTGCACTACTATTTGAACGCTACTAAATTTCCAATTGCATAGCTCCTAAGTGTCACACTATCTGCATCTTGTGGTAAGGTGATCAATTACAAAACGTCCTTATTAGATTAAAAATTAAATATGTATATACATAAAATCTATATATAAATATAATATCTATATTGTAAATCCCTAATTAAAAATACTTATCCAATCACTTGACAGAAGTGATGCTGTTTGTTATATATATAAATTATGCCTGTGCCTGTGTCATTCCTTACAGAAGTCAGTGAAAAGACCGTGTTTGATTCAATAAAGACCCAACGATTCAATATTAGACCAAAATATAATACAAGCATAAAACAGCAATGGTTCTCATTTTATTGTGATACCTACGGATGCAACATTCAAAATGACGAGCACCTAACATTGTTGATGTATTAAATTAATACCTATTTTTTGTATAACTCTATGAAGAAAAGGATAATTGCATTAGGGAGATCGTTCATTTTGTTTTAAAACATTATTACAGCGGGTGCCAATCTTCATCCACGACCACAGGACTCCAAAATAACATTGTAATATGTACACGTTGAGAATCATTGCTCGGGCTAAAGAAAAACTTCATATTGAAAAATGTTAAAGTATAAGGAAAAAAATTGACAATACACCTTTTTTCAGTGAGCCGTAAAAATGATTGAAAATGTGGATGAGGGAAGGTTAAAATTACAAACTAAGGATATAATTTTGTGAAAAAAGAGAGAGGGGAGGAGAGATAGACACGCACACAAAGTCTAAAAAAATAAAACTGATTTTTATAGAAGACACAACTTGATATGAAAATGACTGTTGTCTGTGAGAGAAAGAGAGAGAGAGATCATTGAATTTGAACATTATGCTGTAAATTATCTCTCAAAGGTTGAGAGAAACTAGTCCTGGGACATGAGAATTTATAAATGAACGTGTCTTCTGTTTTTTTTACTGTGATTATATTATAACTGTACGTGAGTGTGTGTGCGCGTGCGTGTGTGTGTGTATATATATATATATCTATAACATGCCCTCAAAGAAATAAATTAACACAAATTGCATACCATTCAGTTAATATGTCCGTTCTCACTATTTCATTTCACCATTGGTATTTGATGCAGCAGCAGTAGTAGAATAATCGAAATTAAACGAAAAATGCCAGGACGTTCAATTTACTCTTTAAACACAAAATGAGAAATGTAAACTTTAAGGGTGAAATTCCCTAAATCAGAAAGACAATAGTGTTTTGCATTATTAGTACAACAGCAGCAGCAAATGAAGAAGAATACTGATAGATAAAAAACATCCAAATCGATACCTGTCGCTAATCGTGATGATAATATTAATAACCTTGTTTACACTCCTGCCGCTGAGTTCAATAAACAGTCTTATAATTATTTCCAACGAATTCTCAACTTAAATGCATATTTTGTTACACCTTTTTCCCCTTCCCTCTACTGTCTACTAAATGTTATTATTTCGATGAAGTTGCCACGTTGTTATTATCACCATCATTTCGCTTGCGCATTTCGTAACGTGTATGTTAAAAATGGCTTCTTTATCGTGGGCATGGAAACCATTCATTTCGTTCGAATTAACCATTCGAATTGTTGCCACTAGTCTTTTTTAATAGGCAGTTATTTAAAAAAATAAACAATCAACGTAATATTATAACAGTAACGTAAATCTGACGAAATTGTGTACTTACAAATAGGAAAAACGAGAGAGAATTCATATAAGACCAGTTCAACTACGTTCATTTAAACTTGGGTTCTTTTCGAATTCTACAAATGGCGGCCTCCAGAAATTCGAATTCTCCGTGGGAATTCGATTAGTACTTCACGAAATACGGCCGCTTGCAATCTGGGATTTCAATTTCGCCTTAAATGTCGTAGTAGGGTCAATTTCATTTCAGCAACGTAAATGTCGTTAGAAATACTATTGGACGCAAACCGTACGATGAAAGAGACCAGAATTGGAATAATAAAGGAGAGGAGAGGTGAACATAGTTAGGAACGACAACATAGAAATGCTATACACTACATTTCTATTTTACACGTCTCTGATCCTAGAATCATAATACTAAGCAACCGTGCACCACATAGCCTGGATCGTACACTATTCCAATATATGCCCCAATACGAAAGGGACCTTCGAAGATACACAAAGATAGACATTTGTATCTTGATGAGACTCACGGATAGCAAATAAGTCTTACTCAATTTAAAGGTTGAGTAACAACAAACATTTTTACGCTATAGAGTAACAACAGTTTACCTGACGGTACACATGTAGGCCTATTATATTTAAAATGTTCACCTCTTAATCAGTATTTACTCTTAATATACAGTATGAGGCCCTCTGTGATAATGAGGATAATGACATTTTCCTAACTAATGTAAGCATCGAGAAAATTGATAGAGTAAAAGATTTCAAATAAGAAACCCCCATGGGAATTTTGATTAAATTCACATAACTGAACTAAAAGAGGATTAATTATATGCTATAAGATGCCTTAGGCTATTGAATCAAAGGATTAGAGAACAGATGAGTGCACCTCCCATTAATAATAACAAAAACTCCGATAATCTGACAGTGAGTAAGCTGAGGTTCCTGCACTACACCACAATTATGGTAAAGGTCCATCATAGTTCTTAGTATAGTTTACCAGGTTGGTTAATTGATAAACCAGTATTTGGGCAATTTCCTTCATAGCCCTAATGAATTATATTACAGATTCATGTTAGTCGGTCACTCTGACCTCTGACAACTAAATTCAATGACGTAAAGAGGATCATTTATAAAATAACAATTTCAAAATGTATCAGAGGGGTTGGGTTGAAAATCAGTAACTTCGAGTTAGGATAATAACAATGAAAAATTAAAGATTTGTAGAAGCTGACAGCAATAGAAAAAAAATAAAACCCCCATCGGTGGCGCTGGAGGTAGCGTGCTCGATTACAGCATCAGTGGTTCCAGGTTCGAACCCTCTCTACTATGCAACGGTAGATGAAGCAAAATTTTCGGGTGGAGGAGCTCGTTCCCCGGCGTCGGTGGAGTGCTCCAACGAACAGCAGGTCGACGATAAATATGTATAGGGGTTGCAGCTTAGATCTGCAGCCGAGTGCGTAAAAATACCATCCTTCAGATCGCCCATGCGACCATCCGGAGGTACATCAATGGGTATTCGACTTTCCCATAGGAGAGAAAAGGGTTATTAGCTGCTTTGACAGCAACATGGTACTATCGGCCACCACAGCCGGCCTGCTGTGAGCTGCGACATGCACGAAACTCATTTAGTCACGACAAGCATCCGTATTTGTTGTTAGAATCGAGCCTACTAAAGAAATTTGGGACCAAATAGCTCTGGAGAGAAAAATTCCGGAATTTTGGGAACTGGTGTTCCTGACAGTATCCCGAAAGGACCCATTCGCGTCGGCTAAAATCTTACTTGCAGTCATGAACTCAAGAATTGAGCACTTTACAAACTGAGATGGTTTGAGATAGGACTGCGTGGATTTGGCCCTGGGGCACGGTGAGCTAGAGACGGGTCATTCAATAGTTGCTTTGTATTTGGTTAGTTGCTTTTTTGGCTCTTCAGGGTCTAAGGTCAGTGCCGTAACGAGGGCATGGCGAAGAAGGCGCCCGCCACAGGCGCGCCTGAGTTTTGGGGCGCAAAATTTTTAAGTTTGTCATTATTGGGTTATGGGGAGGCGCAAGTTAGACATCTTGCCACAGGCGCTTCATACCCCCGTTACGGCTCTGTCTAAGGTACACGAATTCGCCTGTGCCACTCCATTCCAATTAGGGAATAAGTTGTCCAGTGAGTGAACAGTTTCACTTGCAGAAAGAAAAGAAACCCTGTAGACTATCGCACTAGTTAAAGTAGTTAAAAACAACATTAAACTTGTCGTGTTTTACGACAGTATCCAATACTATTAAGTTGCATCATAAAAAAGAAGATTTGATCGATATGATAACTTCTGACATGCAAACTCCCATGTGGTTGACTTTAAAATTTTCACTTCCCTTTTCCCTTTACATTTTGAAGTCAGCACTTTTTAATAAATAATATATATTTGTAGTTCGATAGATCATAAAGTAGAGGATGGATGAAGGAGGCAGAAGGTTTCAAGGCTCATATAATATATTCTTGATGAAACCATCACAGTCTCCATTTTTATTTTTAGATGGGTCTACTATAGCACATAAGAAATCTTTATGGTTTTGACAAATTGGTGAAGAGATCATAATAATAAATCCAGAAAGGTCCTTAAATAATATTACAAGTACACAGAAAGTAATAAATTAGAGTCAAGAAAATATCAACATAACTAACTTCACAAAAAGGGTTTTGAAGTAGAAGCAAGGGTATAATCTTTAAGTTCAGTCCACAATTTACAAAACAAATAAAAGCAACTCCTAACCCATTTCCCCCATGTGGCAGGGTCTGGTATCCATTTTGTTCCTCTGAATGGACACGAGGGCGATATATTGGACAGTGTTTTTTCCGCAGCCGGTTGCCGACCAAAGCTGCAACCCTAATGCTTATTTATCGCCGGGGCATTCCACCGATGCCAGGGGCGAGCACCTACACCTAGAAATTTTGCCTCATCCACCCGTTGCATAAGACAGGGCTCATTTTACGCGAAAATGCCATCGTGCGCCACACGGCACCTTGGTTTTACTTATCATCCGAAAGAAGGCACACTCGGGGCCTCTCTCGCCCGAAAGAAGCCAACTCCCTTCAGCTAAGTATCGAACCTAGACTACGCCACCGAGGCGGGTCTAGTCGGCAATTTACAAACTATGTTATTAAGCAGAGCGGCCCTAAGATGCCTTTCTCATCTTTTTTTCTTGTGAGGTGGCGGCACACCCTCGCTTTCTTAATTTTAAATTATTTTGGGAGATATTTTATGGTATATTAGTCTCTCGAAATATTCACCCTTGATAACCTACATGAATTAAACAACAGGCCGATTCGCTATTATGTTTTCACTATAGGTGTTGCGTATAGGAATACAATTTAGGTCGCCTAGAAGCTAAGTAAAGATTATAATTTATATTAACCATGGGGATTTTTCTCAAAATATATTAGAAGCAAACGGGGTGGTGTAAAATCAATAACTCTTCAATGAATTCATCATTTTACGCCGAAAACACTCCCAATGAGGCCATTCTCTTAACCAAAATGTGAAAATTAAATTTCACTTTGTAGCTCATGAGTGCGTTGCTGCTGTCGTTGTCATTATCCAAAGACACATAAATATTTTGTTTAACAAATTTAAAAATGCATATTAATTAAAAGATACTCTCTAAAAATTGTTTTAAAATGCTTGCGCATTATACAAAATGAAATCTCTGTTTCGGAGAATCGCGGTCCTAAAAAAAACCTTTAAAAATATTCACTATTTGCACTACATGATTCAAGTCTCACTCCTGATCGATACCAAAGTTGCTTAATCAATAGTCAGGCGGGCTGAAGTTCAATTCCCGGTTGCAGTACTATATCTACTATTGTTCTCAATTCATTTACACTGTGAATCAAAATATTTTTGGGTATAGAAGGATCCAAGGTAACCCTATAGTAGGACCTTAATGTGATAAGAGCTTAAAAAAAGTCCCTGGGTTGGGCGTCTCAATAGTTTTAACAGCCGTTTCTGTGTTGTTTTACTACCCATTAAAGGTCTGAAAAAATATGCTAAGACCCTTAAATTTCTTCTAGCAAGACACAAGAGCAAAAAAGCGTTTACGCAAGTTTTTGTACCAAAACCCAGCCCAAAGCTTGCGTGATCCGTGACAATCGGGGGAGATATCCTATTTTGAGCCCTTATATTAGTGCTATTACTACTGGAACTGGTGATTCTACTGAACCGGTTGAATCTAGCCACTGTTTCAAAATGAAACCATTCAGGTCCCTACTGTATCTCCTGATTTTCGTAAGAATCGACTAAACGAGATATGACATCAAATCGGTAGAGGCATTAGTGAGCCACATTCCTGCATAAGCCTGCCATTTTCGGCCAGCCTATCAGGATCATATCGGTATCCTCTCATTGTCCTTCATTGTCCTCTAAAGTAGGGGTGTCAAACTGGCGGCCTGTGGGTTGCACGTGGCCTCCACAATCGATATCATCTAGTATACATATGCAGTCTGCTACTCAAAGGTGTAACGAGAGGGGGACAGTTGCCCCCCCCCCGGGCATAGTTGGAATGGGGTGCCATGTGTCATATTTTGATTAAAATTATTGTTAAACATCATTTCGTCAATTGTCATGTCAAATAGGCTCGATACCGTCAGGCCGGGCCTCTTGTTACTTTTATAAACAACTTACAGAAAAAAGTCAACACTGCATGGCGCTCATGACAACGCTGATGTTACCGATGTGGCCCCAGGGGTTCCCCCAGTTTGACATGCCTGCTTTAAAGCACTTTGAGCCAAGCAGTATTTCATGGGGGTACTCCTCAGCACAGATTCTATTTACACTCGATTCGGGAGTTCAGGGTTTGGGGACTGGAATTGGTATCTGACACACGAATTACAGAAAAGATAAAGTTTACCATAGAAAGTATACTTTGTCTTTTTGTTGTGAGAAAGTTACCAACTTCACCCAGGGGCGAAACCGCGTTTGTTGATCTCAAGACGCAAGTGCTCTATCTATTAAACCATCGGGGAAATAATCTTTAACACATCAAAAACCATTGGAAGGAATCGATATCGTATCAATATTATGGATACATTTTTTTCTCACTTGCACATAAAAGAACCCTCTCTACTATGCAACGGGTAAATGAGGCAAAATTTCCAGGTGTAGGAGCTCGCCCCCCTGGCGTCAGTAGAATTCCCCAACGAACATTAGACCGACGATAAATAAGCGAAGGGGTGCGTGCAGCTTTGGCCAGCAACCGGCTGCAGAAAAACTATGACCACTATATCGCCCTGTGTCCATTCAGAGGGACAAGATGGGTACCCGACCGTGCCATAGGCGTGAAAAGCGTTAGGAGTTGCTATGATGGATACATTTTTCTGTATGACTCTTCGATATACATGGTGGCGAAGGAAGGGGATAAAACTGAAGAGTTACAGTAAAAGGAACCTTACAATATTAGGTCTCTGAGTTTCACGTTGCTATCGTGAGTAACTACAATAACTTCATATGGATTTTTTATGCTTGTCCAGTGAATATTGGATTATCACTCAACTGGAAACCTCTTTCTTGTATCGAGCGTCTATTAAATGAAATCTTAGACACCGTATTCAAAGATTTTCACTTCACTTACAAGAGGCCACATTATAACTACAGAAGTGCAGATGGGTACACAATGATACTCTCCATCTCTCAACCCCAGCTCCTTGTTAGTATTATTTAAATTAAAAAAAAATTTATCACTACAAAGAGGTTGAGACATATTAAGTTTCTAATAAATAAGTCAGATGGGTAGCACGACGTGCAAGGTTCGATACTAGTCGAGATGTATGGTTAGGCCTCGTGCGAGAAATGAATCTTAAATGAACCTACGATCGAGGGTGGGTATGCGAGGAAATATTTCCCCCACAAAACGTTATCTGTTGAATATAAAATACTTCTTAGCTATCTAACGGCTGTCGATGAAAAGAAAATTTCAATTATAGAAGTACTGTATCTAGAAAAATGCAGAAATACAACACCTAAACAAACGACTGCCCTTTTCATCGTGTTTTCTAAAAGTTTGGCCGATGTCCCAGACACTTTATGAGATCTCTTAAGTTGTTAGCAGACATATTAAACTCTTAAATCTACAAATGTCTTTCAATTTTCAATGTCATCTAATGTTTTTTTACAATAAAAAATGTGGTTAAAATTTCGGTGGGAAATGTTTTATGTTTTTTGTACTGTAGTTTCTGCTAAACCTATTGTTAATATTAAACACACACCTAACCCTCCCCTTCATAGTTAATGCATTTTATAACAACTTGGACATTCAACTAAATCTCAGTTTAGGTCTCAACAAAAAATAAAGTAAATAAAAAACCTGGATAAACGTCACATTAAAAACAAAAAAGTAGTAAAATGTGACAGTCGATTCACGTTCCTATATCCAATCTACGAGTTGCTTCAACATCAATAAATATTTACCCAAATAATCAACAGCAGTATTTTTATTGAATGATGGGACCTAAATAAGACAAAATGTTTCTTTCTGTTTCATATATATATAAAAATTGTCAAAAAAAAAATCAAAAATGACGTCCTGCATGCAAACAAAGAGGTATTGAGTTAAACATTGTCGGAAAAGGTCCGTCAACTGATGATACGGACACTGCATAAGACCACCAGAAAATTGCAGGGGTCTGCCCACCTCACAAGTTTCTACGTATAAAAGTATTTTTAACCAACACATTTATTACTATCCCACTAGTGCGTTGTGATGGTTCGGGTCCCCCATCATCATGTCGTAGGTTCAAAAACCTAAAGTCCGTAGCTCTCTTCGCCACCCTCCGTTCTATCTTCCTAGAAATGTTCACTTACGGTGCCTTTGAAATATTATTTAGCAAAATATTAGCAGTCATTAGGCCAGCAACTGGATATCGCTAGACACTAACTCCCAACTTCACTTTTAAAAAAAAACATCCATCATTTCAATCTTATTTTGCCTGCACTTACAAGAAAGTGACCCATAAAGGAAAGGGTCATAGTTTTCCTTCCAATTCGGTGGAAGGCACTCGGAGTTCTTACATCTTTCTTTTAAAACGAACCATCTTCATCGATCATGAGCAAACCTGGAAACAAGCAAATACACTACGACCTTTTCTTCGTTTGTGGGTTCCAAGGTGATGAAGCTAGTGAAGAAGTGTGATTATCGAGGTTCCATTTATACCTTCTTTCGGGTGCGTGAGCAACTCCAAATGCGCCCTCCGTCGGATGCCGTAACAGAACCCTTTCTACATAGATAACATTCTTAGGGACAGGATGGACCTCAATCTCCTGATGTTAGTAGTAAATGACCCCATAGATAAACAAACGATTTTCGGACATCTGTACCAGACGGAGCCGCCCGGTGAGGAGCTCTGGAAGCGAAGCTAGGTCGCCTGGCCCCTGAAACTATTGTGGACACCATGCTGAGTCACGGTCTCCACACAACCTAATAAACAGTGAGACGCTAAAGGCACAACAGAAGACCAAGCCTGAAGTAGTGCGCTCCGGGTTATGTTCAGATCCCCTACACTTTGGGGGACCATACCGATGTTGGTGTTTTAGTCGGTAGTCCTACCCGAAGTGGATAAACTCATTTCACCTATCCTCCACAAAACCACATACGTAGAAATTGATCGTGCCAGTCTCCAAAAGTCAGTAAATAGCATTCGGAAGAGTGTAGGCCAAAATTAACTGGCAAAAGGCAAACTGTAGCAACTAGAATTCGTTGCTTTTCCAAGTGCCCATGAGGTACAAGCAGTGCAGTAGCCGTTAGTGATATGCACATTTAAAAAGCTGAGATTTATATACATATAGTGACTATAAATTGAAAGATATTACCCCTGTCTCCATCCGTCTTTCCTTACATTACTTGCGAACAGAAACCAGGTCCATAGCGAAAAGTCCAAATGCAGAATAGACTCGTACTATTATTACTCTTAATTAAGTTATAAGGCCATTTAACTGGGGACATTATAATTGATGAAGCCTTCGACTTGGCGCCCATTATGTCATGTGGTTGTAATCCTTGAAATTTAATTTAACTGTCCAAGTTCGGTGTCAACATTTTAATATGGTTGAAGCTTACTTTTCACAAGTGAAATACAATAGAGTCAGTCAGTTACGCAGTCGTCTCTTGTAACATTTTTCATGTCACTCACCTTATGGAGCGAAATTTTACTTTGCCTGTAAATTAACTCTTTTTTTATTGCTACTTCTTTTTCAACGAATAACTACTACTACAACAATATAGCAGACTCTGTAGCATATAATGCTAATCAGGAAATAAAATTAGATTTCGTGGTAGAAAGCGAGAATAAATATGCACGTATGAGTACAGAAAAATTGCGAATTACTTTTAAGATTGTCTCTCTCTCTCTCTCTTTCGAAATTATATTTAGCCATCTACTACTACTATTATGCTGCACTTATGCAGTAGTGTGGTGTTCATTACATTTCAAATATTAAAAACATACGTCGTTTCTTCAAAGGGCCACTATTAATATCAAAGGACGACGACAACAAACTTAGTAGCAGCAGTAATGGCAGTAGTTGAAACAACAATACAATTCCTAAATACTGCACGATATAATTTTCGTCTGTCGATGTGGTTTTTGTTGTTGTTGGCATCCTCGTTGTAGTATCTCGATACAATTGCAGAAAATGAGGCGGTTTTATTTGGTGGTATAGCAAATGTAAATGAGCATACAACCTTCATTAAGGGTTGGCTTCTAAATGGCCAAATAAAGAGTTGATTAAACTCAGGTTTGATGATTATGTCGTTGACGATGACGGTGGCGGTGATGAAACAACATCAACAATAACAACAACGATGAAGAAGCAGTTGAAGCCCTACACAGTTAAAGGATTAGATAGGGAACTGGAATGTGAGAAAGAGAACCAAAGGGAAAGCGGCTGTTAAATTACTTGCAAGGTTTACATTTATAATTAACAGTCTGGAGAGCCAGAAACATCCCTTGACTTATACAATCATTAGAATAATAAATGAACGCGATCAGAGGTCAGGTAGTTTAACAATTCTTAGGTCCGTACAAAAGCATTTTTGTGATCGTTTCCGTTGTAGTGCGCATCAGTAAGTCATTTTTAAATCAATATCCCGACATATGTAGCAATATTACTTATCATTTGGAGTTAGAAAGCTTATGGAAATGCGAAAAATGTGGGAAAAACTGGGTTTTTTTTTATTCAAAAATATGCTCGCCCTTATTTACATATTGTATTTCGTTCTACATAGTAGGGTGCAATATTGATTCATTCAATTCAGTTTGCTACCCAAATTCACTTCAGAAACATACAAAGTCTGTAATAATCTGCAACAGCAGAGATTTCTGATAATTTAATTTGCAACAAAGAGTTAGGCAAAGGGTCTAGTAGGCGGAGAAAGGGGTTTAGTGTAGTAAGAGAGTAAAACAAAACAAACTCTCTCTCTCTCTCTCTCTCTTCTCTCTTGCATTGACATAATTTATATACAGTCATTTATATTTTTCATTCAATATAATAAATATGATTAATGTCTATAAATTACTCTTTATAAAGATCTGCACAAGCGCCACTAAGTAGAAGGGTTGAATTGGGAGTGAAAAACATGAACTAAAGGATTTTTCGCATGCTAAGGTTTAAATTAAAACATTTCTCCCGTCTCCCCGAACAACAGACATTTTTGTTGTACTTTTTATGACAAATTTCTTTGATGAGGTAAAAAGGAAGACAAAACAACCGCAGAATAAATCGATGTAGGCTACCTAAATGCAATATCGGTGATACATTGTACTGCACATTGTCCCGTTGCGGAATGAGTTAATAATAGGTATACAAATTTAACTGCAATATCAATCAGTGACAATAACTATAAGTAATGGCGTCGCAAATGTATTGGACTACTTATAGAAAATATTACCTTTTAAACTCCTAACCTTCTTCCTGCCTATTGCAGGGTCGGGTACCCATCTTGTTCCTCTGAGTGGACACAAGGGCGATATATTTGTCAGTGGTTTTCCACACCCGGTTGCTGACCAAAGCTGCAACCCCTATGCTTATTTATCGTCAGTCTACAGTTTGTTGGGGAATGCCACCGACCTCAGGAGGCGAGCTTCTACACCTGGAAATTTTGCCTCACCTGCCCGTTGCATAGTAGAGAGGGTTCTTTTACGTGCAAATGCCATTATACACCACACGAGACCTCGGTTTTACTTCTCATCCGAAAGAAGGCGCACTCGGGGCATCCCTCGCTCACCCGAAAGAAGCCAACTCGCCTCGGTCCAGTATAGAATCTAGAACTACTCACGCAGTTATCGAGCGTGCTACCCACTGCGCCACCGAGGTGGATCTTCGTCTTTCATCCCCTAATTCCGCCTGCGGCAGGGTCGGGACTTCATATTGATAGCTCATGCCCCTCATGATACTAGATTTGCTCCTGAGGTGTAAAGGTAGGAGCATTCCTTGGCGGAAGAAGTAGGAAAACGCCAAAGGCACCCTTCCGTCTTGGATGGCAAGTAAAGTCGATGTTGACTGCGCGATATGCACGACATTATTATCACAACAAAATTTCTCTTTGTCTCTCTCTCTCTTTCGCTTCATGGACCTAAACGTCAGTATAAATAGGACGTTGGGTTTTCTAAACTCGCGAACACTAGATTCTGCCCTTGGGATGGGGAGAGGATGGTTTGTTAAAGATGAGAGCTCTAAAGTGCACTTCTGGCCTGAAAATGTTGAACTGCATAGAATTAGTAGCTAAATTTATTTTGGCTAATTTACTTGACGACAGACTATTTACCTAAAGGACATTTATGAATGACGGGGTCATACTCCGAGTTGCTCGAATATAGCAACAGATTTTTACTTGGGGCACAACTCCTGCAAAGAGCCGAATAGCAGGCCCCACACCAAAACCATCACCCACCACTACCATATGTAATCCATATGAGGGGGTTAGAATCAAAACAGGAATTCTCCATTTTTGACAAAATTGAGATAGCAGCATATGCGGAAATATCACACTTCAAACTATCATTTCAGGGCTTTTTTCCAGCGGTTTTCACAATTTTGGGACCCTAAAATTTCCAAAACAATCACATTTTGCATACATACATGCTGGCAAAGCTCCAGAAGGATTTTGGCGATTATCTCAGAATGAGTTTTTGGGAGAATTCCTGTTTTGATTCTAACCCCCTCATATCCACATGTGGTTTCTGAACATGGCTTCACCAGGCAGTGAGTTTTTAAGATATAAAAAGGGTTGTTGGTGACGTCATAATCACCACAACATAGATACCTACTTTTTTACGGGACAGAAGGCCAACCAAATCGGCCATTGATTAAATTTGTGAAGTTGAGGGCACGAATTAAGGGCACTACCACTGAGCCAGACGACGCACAGTGGGGCAGGATACCCCAAAAGTTGGCATCAAATCAGGGGTGAATGGAAATTGGGCCAAATGTGAATTTTTTGTAACATTACATTAAGGAAAAGTATTATCAATGTTCTTTTTACAAATATACTGGTGAATAGCGCTGCCATCACACTTGCAAGCATGGATGTGCAAGCAAAATTGCCTATAACTTGCATATAATGCCATATAAATAATTTGGACAAAAAATAAACAGGCAACTGCTACATGTCAGACGCAGTAATGTGAATTAGCAATACAAACAAAGATTTATCATATGTCTCACCCGGAAATATTTGCCATACTATCAGTTTTTTCCAGTAATTGATAAAGTACAGGCATTTCAACTTTTGACATACTTTTAAATTAGGAAAGGCAACAAAAAACAAGTGAAATATCATTAACAGTGCACAAAACATGCTATTCATTTGAGTGAGCATCATCAGTATCAGTTGAATCCTCAGTATCGCCTCCTTCATCAATAGTGTTTCCAGTATTAGGGATTTGACCTACAGTTGGTGGTAATAATAGATCCACTGCTTCTTTAGGCAGATGAATATTCCTTTTCTTTGGTAATTTCCTTTTGCTTGTTATCAAAGGATCTGAGGACAGCAACAAGAAATTGAAAATATCTAAATTTGAATGTTCCCGGCTGTCTTTCCTAGAGTGATGTTCTCTATATCTCTTAAAGTCTTTATTGCAAGCTTCTTGTGCTTCTTCTGTTAATTGGCCAATTGGTAATAATGCATATGAAATGATCTCTGGTCCATGAATTAAAAACTTGTGCAAGGTGGGTGGCATGTAATACCATGGGTATTTGCTTACAAAATATCTGGCTGTGCTAAGTGCATACTCTCTAAACCTTTCAACATTTATTTCTTGGCCACTTGCGACTGTTGCCATAATGACATGCATCTTTTTTATTAATTCAACATCAATATTTGTTATTTCAGCTGACACTTCAGGATTACTAAAAAATCTTCTAGCAGTATTTCCGTCATTAGAACTTCCGAATCCTGGCTTAGGTTTGTCAACAATTAAACCTAGTCTATCTCTAAATTGATTTTGAATCTGTTGTTTCCTTTCTGCAACAATTTTTCTATCATCCCCTCTTGCTATCCATTTTTTGATTGGCAGTTTGTATGACAAATGCAGTAAGCATTCAAAAAATCGAATCCACCCATGTAATATTGATAGGCCAAATTTTAAATTTTCTACATTTATCTTCCTTTTCATGACTACATCAATTGAATTAAATTCTTTTGTTGTAGCAGCACATATATAGCACTTTTGGGTAGATGTAGTATCTGTGACAGCATTACATACTTTTCCATCTACCATTGCAAAAATCAACTGATGCTTAATTGAAAATGTCTGTCCCTCCACTGTTACAACACTTTTTTTAAGCCTCATTATCTCTTTGTCAACCCTTTGTTTTTCTGCTCGGGCAACAACATTGGATTCTTTAATAAAATCAATTTTTAAAGGCCTGCAATATCTTGTAGAGCCTGGTCGAGGATTCTGCCAAATGACTTTTCCATTAGAAGCTAGTCGAAGTGGTACAATGGATGTGATGAAGATTGCTGAATCATCACCATCTTTACCACAAAAGGCCTGTTTGTAGTAACTATGCCCTGAGCTACCATCAAAGCCCCACTTTGAATACAAAATCATATTGGCTAAATCGTCATGTTCTAATGACAACATCACACTTTTTTGTAATAAAGTTAGGCGCTCAGTAGTTAAATTCAATAAGCTTTGCAAATCAATATGAACAGAAGTTTCTGTTACTTTTAAATCCTCAGGTTTAGGAAAGCATTTCTTTTTAGCCATCTGAAGGATTTTGTAAGAAGGAAATATGCTTGGAGCTTTCATCCTGATGATATTATATTGGTGTCGAGACAGATCTGCATCCACCAGAACCCCTAGAGCATCTTCCGCTGCCAAAGTGTTAGTAGTTTGCAAATCCTTGTAAACTTTTCGGTACTTGGTGGCTCGAGTTGGACTTGAAAACATTTCCTTCATTGATTTAGAGGCATCCAATTGTCCTGATTTTCTGAGGTTCATTTCTGCAGCAAACACCAATTGCTGAGTAGGTGTTGACCTTCTGAGGTTTTCAGTTTTGCGCCTCTTTGTTCTTTCAGCACTCTCTTGAAAACTTATCTTCTGGCGACCACCTGTGTGCATGGGTTCCATTGCCAAGGCACTAGGAAATGAAATTGATGTTTCTAGCCACTTCTTATTATTTTGAAGAAATCTTTCTTCAGTACGGTTTGCTGCAGCCCATCGCACCTTGAACTTAGCCCTAAACTGGCCTAGCCTTAGACGCACAATTTTAGGCAAGGTTTCTCTATGCCCTAGGCGTTCCTTCAGTTGTTGTTCTAAAAATTTGAATTTATTATCCAAATCATGATCTTCTGAGCTCTTCATTATGTCAAAGAGTTGTAATCTTGACAAAAATAAGGCACTGGAACTCAGACCTAAATATTACAGGAAGAAATGAAACACTAAGAAACAAAACCCATGACACCATTCACTAGAAAACTCACTGTAGAGAAAGGGGGGGCAGATTGGGGCAGGATTTTTAAGTTTGCCCCAAAACTACAATATATATATACCATATAACCAAAAAAGAATCACAGTGGCATCCAATGGATAACACAACTAAAACCTTCAACTTAATGAAGTAATGGGTATTTTAACACTGTAATCGCCACTGTGCATAAATAAATGGAAATAAGAAATAAATAATACCTGAGCAAGATGGCTCCATTATACCTCAACGTATCTCAATGCAAAAATCCGTTTAAAAATCGCACATAAACCACTATAACTGCAACACAAGGTGCAGATATGTTTTTCCAGAAAAACCCAAAAACGTACAAGTCACACCTGTAGTACAAAGTACAAAGAATGTTTTGGCAATTGGTCCCCAACATTATATACTCTGGACATCTAAGGATCAAAATATGAAAAGGTCAAAGGTGTATGTTCAACTTGAATTTTTGAGTTTTGGCCAGCTTTTGGGGTATCTTGCCCCACTGTGCGACGATGCCTTTTCATTGCTATTTTCTCTTCAGTCTTATACTGTAGCTGCAGAAACATGTTTTATGTCGTCATTTTCATACGTTAAAAATGCATTCGGGTTTTATAATCCTTGTGGTATTTAGTAAAGCTAATGAAGAGGATTTCCCACACAAGGGAATCGGAATCAATTTGACTTAAATTAAGGGTATCATTTATTTACGCAGCATACATATACAGGGCTCGCATACCTTACTGAATAATGTTATACGGTAAATTATAACTTAAGCACACACACACACCACATTTATTTTATGTAAATATCGTTTTCGCCAATTATCAATCTCACATACTATACAGTCTTTCTAACAACTAATTAAATATTTAAGATTTATACATTCCGTCCTCACTATAAAACATATCAGGAAATGTGGAATGCAGAAATAACAGCCGCAAATTTATACAGACCTACCTCCTCCCACTACAAGGGCTCTCCGCTCCCCATATGAGGTTAATATCTATTCCCTCTCAACCCCGTCCTTTCCAAAATCTTTACCACTTCACCTGGATTATAGTAAAAACAACAATAAAACTATTTAAATAAAGACTTGGATGATCATAAATTTAATTAATAACAAAAATCGTGATTGTACTTCCCTTTAATAATTCGTTCTGACCTAATTGCAGACTACATTATTATTATATCAAGTGATAGTTCCGGTTAAATTTTCTCTTATTATTACATGTAATAAAAAATAACTTTTTTTCTGTCTGTCGTTTGTATTAAGGTGAGTCTAATCTATAGTTGATAATTGTTTTGCATGCAGAGTTTCAATTCATTTTTAAAAAAAATTTAAATTCAATCTTCTTGAATGCAGAAAAGAAAATACAGAAACAGGATAAAGACTAGGAGGCAGTGAAAGATGATAACAGACGAAAGGGTTAAGACCAAATGAGAGAGGGGAATAGCTGATAGTTTTAGGACGTGTTTTGAATGATGATGATGTTCCTCCCGCCATGCCCTTCTACCTTCTTACCCTTTCTCTTGCCTCCTTTCATCAATTCTTGCTCTATTTTTTTTAAGTTAAAAATATAAGAAAGAAAGGGGGTAGATCGGATGATCTACACAGAAATTAAGCAAAAAAAGGACGTGTCTCGTCCCATCCCGTCCTACACTTTGTCCATCGATTTTTTTTTAACCTGCATTGTTTCTTTTTGTATAGACCACCTTCTTATATGTATAATTATTTAAATGACCGCAGATTATTTTGCTTGACGACGCATAATCCAGAGGATGACTCTTAACTACATACATATGGACCTTGTCTTTAATAACAACTGAATGCCATCACGACACTACTTAGTCGATCAACGACACCAATTTCACAACTAAAGGAATTTAGTAGGAGGGGGCATTCCATTTATACGTTTTCGGATTAAATTGAACTGGTATTTGAAGTAGGTGGTCTCTCTTAAGTCTTTTCTTCGTCCTCAACCTCTCAATCGCTTCTCAATCTCTATACAAAATTACTGATTTCTTAATAACAAGAAACGACGATTATTGTTAATTATTTTTAATACTTAAGAAATATTATGTAGCGTTAATAACCGAAACCCACCCCACCATCTCCCTAAGAGAGTATTTCAACGGGAAAACCACCCTTCTTAATATACTGTACTTCTGGTTGATATGATCTACAACGCTGCCAGCATCCCAGATATCTTTTTCTCACCCCCTTTGGACATGTGCAATTGATTGACCTCCCCACTACTCATGGTCCTTTCCTCATCTCCTCGACAATCATGTGAATTAATTAAACATCAATGTCTGAGATGACCTTCAAGTGCAAAGGTCGCTAGCCCTTTTCCCCGATATCTTTCCGTTTAAAGGAAGCCCAAAATCTAATTCATTAAAGAGTTAGTGATGAACGTCGACGATGACGATACGAACGATACGAGGTCAAATGAGGCAAATGCGCAAGCTCAAGTGCTGGTCTGCTTTTCGTGAGCATGCACAGTTGCCTCATTTGACCTCGTATCGCTAGTATCGTCATCGTCGACGTTCACCACTAACTCTCTATTAACATGTTCGCAATACTGTTAATGTGATCTCATTTATCGAAAGGGGAGAAACTCCTATAAGTGGAAATGTCACATAAATATGTTTTCCGTATTGAGAAGGTTCTTTTATAGACAAAAATTTCATTCTTAGAATGACACCCTCGTTGACATCCATCAGGATGGAAATCGGTGATGGGTGCTGCAATGTGGCCTACCTCAAGAGCACTAACGATGCAACGCATACTGCTGAGACTCTCGCGTGTACCACAAGTCTTTAAGGGTCCTTTGAGAAGTGAAGTCATGCACAAAGAGAAAGCAATTTGGACAGAGGCAGAATTGGCAAACCATCAGACGGGATGGAATGGGTTGGGCCCGATTGAGTAACTAAGTGTTCTGTTCGCCGTGTAGGGCAAAGTGCAAATTAATGCCAAGATTTTATTCTTGAAGGAACAGAGAACGAAACACACAAAAAAGCGAGACAAAATTATTATTTTTATCTTGGAATGAACCTCCACATTTCTATTTTTGTTTTCTACTGCACTTGTTTGGTGACGTGAGTACAATTAGGTGAGTTTATTTTTCGCCTTGTGACGAGTTCAAAAACTCCATCATCACCACCACCACCATCACTTCCATAACCGACCTGCTTTAATACACTTTTTCCTACCACATTTCAATTATATAGGTTAAGCGAATACACAGTTAGGTAAAGTAAAACACAATAATAATAAATAACATAAGGGCTTTTAAAATGTTAAAGGGAAAGAAAGAAATGGTTGTTTTTCAATTTAGCGTGAAGTGACCTCTAATGAATTTTATTTCATTTTCCACATATAACATACATATACTTATTGTCTCTGGCGGGTGGGAATCAGGCTTGTGTAAAAACCGCAACTATTATCCCTTTTCCCGCCTAAGGTAGGGTCGGGTACCAGCTTTGACCCTGTGGATGGACCATGGGCGATCTGTTGGGCAGTATCGGAGTTAATCTCGTACCTGGCTTACGCTAGGAGAGGAGATCCTACACCTGGGAATTTTGCCTCATCTAGCTGCACAATAGAGAGGGCTCTTTTACGTGGAAATGACATCCCACGCCATACAGAACCACGGCTTTACTTCCAACCCGAAGGAAGGTGCACTCGGGGCCTCTCGCGCGAAGAAAAGTCAATCCACTATCGAACCAGAAACCGCTGATTCAGTAGTGAAGCACACTATTCTTTGCGCCACAGATGCGGGTATGGTATCATGCTTGTTCAAAAACGAAATATTTAACAAAATTGCCCACTAAATGTCCAGATGCAATGGTAAAGCATAAAAATTCCCGAAGGAAATTTTGTGCCTCCCATCGTCAGAGTCTGAGGCCAAAAGATGATACTCCGCATAATAGAATCAATTCATTATGCCACCAACATGATTACATTATTCGGGAAATTCAGGAGAAAAATCTCATTATGTCTACGATTGGTAATTTCACCTCGTCTCATTTTCCCTAGGGCCATGAAGAAAAGATACAAGGACACATCTGAGAGATTACCCATAGAAATGAATCCACACATTAATAACCCCCTTCTTATAAGCGAAGTGTGGATTTCAGGGATAAAATGATGAGTCAGTCGACGGGAGACATCAACGGCTCCAAATGAAAGAAGGGTCCTCCCTTCTAAGTTGTTCAGAGAGGAACCTCACACAATTAAAACAGAATTCAGTGTGTGCCACTTTTTTGGCTACCAAATGCTTGAATTGGATCCGGACGATTCCTAAATCGTGATACCCCCTCAACGAGGCCAAAATAAGAGAGAATATCAACGCAATAATAATGAGAGGAACCTGACAATGATGTACAGTGGGAGTTGCATTGGGAACCTCAGAGAGAACCCATTCCTTGTCATGCAAAGAACCCCCAGCATTAATACCGTTTAAATTAATGATAGGCGAAACCTTTCTTGATGCACCACATATCCATTTGGAGTAAAAAAGCTTACTTCCAATTGTTTGGCACTTCGAAAACTTTACGAAGTTTATGCTTCAACTTTCACTAATGCAAACACAACAAAGAGGACCCACAAACTGCCGATGTAATCTAAAGATACACAGGTTTCAGCATGAATGACGTCAGTCATCCGGTTTTCTGGTGAGAGTCCTTCTGTTACCTGCTTGTGTAAGAACCCAGAGCATGCGACTGGATACTCAGATCGACAACATAACAGTACATATTTTTGTTTTGCTAGTGTTTAGGGGCCCTTCAACAACAAGGTCATTAGAACCCCGTCCACTGCACAGTCTAGTGTAGACACTGCACAGAAACTACACTAATGAGACGATTATTGGGTATTAGCGGTACCCAGTTTTTCCAAGCGGCCATCCATGTTAGTACTAGCTGGGGTTGCGTTGCTTAACTTCAGTGATCAGACAAGAACTGGTGTATCCAACGCAATAAGCCGCTCCCATACAGTAATACTGGGGATGGTGAAACTAACTGTATATATGAAAAATGGATACGGTAAAATCGATAAGTGGACTTACCCCTACCACTAGGCAACCAACTAAATGGAGGGCGTCACCAACAACCACTACGAAAATGGATGATTTTAAAAGGATAAGAAAAAAGCTGAGGTACATTAGGTGAGAGGGTGAGGAGAAGGTCAAAACTACCATTGTTATCGGGTCTCAATTCATATCTTGAAGTATGAACACCTTTGGCGTATATTCTTGACTCCACCCACTCAAGATGCCTCCACATTCGCAGATATGTTTCAAGATTCCGCTTTGGGACAAACGGAATAAAGAGTAAGGAGGGGGAGAAACAGAGTGAGGGAGGAGAAAAGAGTGGGAAGAAGTGGCTGAAGCTACTCATCTTTGCAATACTTTTCATCACTATCATTAGCATCTGAAAAACACACGAGAAGGAAGGGAGAAAAAAAGTTGCCAAATAGATCTCCACCCAAAAAAAATTACTCTGGTCAAAGTGGACCTATTAAGGACGTGGACAACCATTTATGTAACAAACTAAAGAGATATAGAGAGTGTCTGAGTAATGCTTTTTTTTTGTATAAATACTAGCGCTGGCATCGCTCTTCTATAACAAACAGATTTTCCGCCTACGGCAGGATCTGGCACTCTGGACATCGGAGGACCCACACAGAGGTGGAAGATGACAGTAAGGGAGAGAGAAGAATAAAATTCGTAAGGGAAATGCTAGACGACGGTTTTACATGGTTGGTTCTGAACGTCACAAACCTTTTAGTGACCTCTTAAAGCTTATAGAAATAATGGTCTCATAGTATTTTACCCTGGAAACTCAGGGATTCCTGATTTTAGAACTCAGACGACAGATTAAATACACCAAACAGAATATAAATCTTTTGAGTCAAAGAACACTGATATAAATAAAACGAATTCAGGGACAAATCCCACCCATCCTTCCATCCCCCTTTCCAAATAACTTTCGTACATTTTTTAATTGGTAAAAAAATATATGAAATAAAGATGATGCAATTTTTAATATGGTATAACCATAGTCTACGTAGTTCATTCACGCGACTGAACCACGCCTTCATATGTCAACACTTTGAAAGAGAGTGCAACTCTATCAAACGCTTTGATGTAATCATCCAAAATATATAATAACCAGTTGCCATCATAAGAAAATTTTCGTTTCAATGGAATAGTCTACAAGAAAAAAAAATCCTATTTCACCCACTGCAACATAGAGATAACACACAATTGAGTAGGAAGGAAAGGGGGAAGAGAGGGTGTTATAAAAACATAAACGAGATCCTATAGGCTGCACGAAATAAACCTGCCATTTCACTTGATGTCCGTTGCGTGAATATGACCAATTACTTTCTAAAGTGGACATCTCCATTACTAATGAATAATAATAATAATAACCAACTTCAATAGAAAGGACGTTATCTCTCAACCTTAAAATTCTTTCGGTTAGTTAAGTGAAGGTCCAAGTGAAGAGCCAGAGACTTTTAGAAGTGTCGTGAGGGATATAAAGGAGGGGCTCTGTGTGTGTATGTGTGTGTGACGTGCTTATACGTACGTCATTCACCATTACCTACCAAAAGTTCGCTGCCCTGAATGACCTGTGACGTCCCACTTGCCACACGCCAAATGTTTACAACAATTCTCCGCCCTCAAATGCCTGATGGAAAACAGTCTTTCAAATGATAGGCAGTAGAGCAGAAACTCGACAGTGGCAATTATCAAATATCGATTATTTTTGTTAACGCTATTGAAAATTAGAATATCAAAACCGTGCAGACACATTGTCTGATCATATTGAAATACATACATGGAGGATTCACTCCAATTTTTAGAAAAACGGAAAATAAGAGAGGGAGAGAGAAAAAAAAGCAGTATTATACTGTAGCTATTTCCACGAGGATTCAGATAGTTACAATTTCATCACAGAAATAGAAAAAAAAATCGCTTTTGTGTATGTGTGACCTGGCACCATCAAGTTTTCAAATGCATTCTACAGAGGGCAAACACCTTTTACAACAGAAATTGTATGAAAAAATTGAATATTAATGGCTGCCGCTGTACATGAAACTGTGCAGTTTAACTCTACTGTTATAACAATACACAGTTAAAACTTGTGGACGGAAATTTGTTGATTACGCTTGTACAGTTGAACTGAGCGAATCCAACTACGCAGATCACGTTTTCACAGACACGTAAACCACTCAGTATTTGCATAGCTTCTACTTGGGACGCTCACGTCATCATCCAACAATAACAACACCTACTACCGGTAAACGTTTTCCCGCTTGTGGCAGGGTCGGATACCTATTTTTACCCCATTCGGACACAAGGGAGGCCTGTTGGACGGCATTTTTAAGCAGCCGAAGGTCAACCTGAAGCTGCAACTCCTAGTGTTCTTTATCGTTCGCCTATTTTTCTTCAATGGGACTTCTATCGACCTATACTGGATTAAATTCATGGGTTGGGGATTAAGCCAAGCAGCCATAACAGGATGAACCCTTAAAGAGGCTGCTCGCGGGAGATGAGGAGGAAGGTGTAGAGGAAGAAGAAGAGGGGAAATTTGCAACACCCAACGTGCTTTACTAACCAACCATGTTGGTACTAATGTGGGCTTGCGTTGCTCAACTTCAGTGATCTCACGAGAACTGGTGTGTTCAATGCAACTTTGCTGCACATGCAACTGGGCAAACCAAAACGGAAAGAAAAGGCTATAGTCCAGAAATGGAAAGGGAATGATAAAGGCAGAAAGGAGTGTAGATCGACAGTATAGGACGACAGAGGGAAGTTGAAGACGCCAAAAACTCATGACCGAATAGCTTGATAGGGATAGTTAGCTATCAACTTAACAACTATTAAGTCACCTCACGCAACATGCTGGAGCATCATGATCTTGAATATTCCACCCTGCAGGAGAGGATAAGACAGTAGTCGTTAGATGCCATAAGTGCATATGAGCACCAATCAGAACAAGCAAAAAACGAGACATGGAGAATTATCCCAAATGTGCTTATGTATGTCATGCAACAAGGTGTCTTTTATGATGAACCGCTTGTGTGCTTAATTTTTTTTTAATAGGTGACAAAAACTATCATTATCTGTAGATGGTTGTTTGCTTTTAGAGCCCTACAAGAAGGGTATTGGTCGCAACACCATATTTATATCTATCTAATAAATACCCTTAATTACGGGACCATTTATTTGAATAGGAAAATTTCATGTTATATTGTACACTTATATTTTGAAATTGTTTACTTTACTTTAACATTTGGCACTTGACAGTCGAATAATGTTGTTGCTGCTGCTACCCTCTAAAAATTCACTTTTTGAATAGCAAAGAAAGAGAATGAAAATTCTACCGCACCCTCACATGTATACCCCCTCCATCCCATCAACGAAATATGTATTACATATACACCAGCGATCGATAACGTCAACAAAGGACATCGAGAAATATATTTGTACAAACACAAAACACACACACACACACATACACAATGGCGGATGATGACAAACAACCGACAACAAAGTAGGCAAGATCCTTATGATAACCCATGTGATTCATTTCTTGGTCAAATATTTCGTCTTGCTAACCATCCCAATAAATATATCCTGTAATTAAGAATATAATATGACAACACCTCATTCTTTCAGGCTATGAATAAATACATGACTGATGTGCAATTAATGGCGCCCGCGAGAGAAAGGACAAGTAATAATAATATTAAAAACTGAATTGATTATCAAGAATTTGAAGCTGGGCATAAAAGATAATAAGAAAGAGGCGCCCCTCAAAAATTGAATCGAAAAAAAAGAGTTTGTATTTATTCATGTGTGTATTTATGTCATGTATCCTAACATCAACTTTTTGTTTGTTACTGCTACCGCATCAGTTATTAAAAACAGATTATAACGTCCAACCCTTTAGGTCGTATACAATTATGTAGTTTGTAAGTGGTCAGTAAAACAAAAAACGCAGGCAATTATCGCGTATCTTCCTGAAAGTAAAAGATCAATAAAAATTTATTTGCTGCCAGATTATATTTAAAGAATGGGTTAGAAAGAAAAGTCGTATACTGACCACAGACCATCAAACTTGTCCAATAACTACGAATATTTTGTTTTTTAGATGATAATTAACACATATCAATGCACCCAAATCCTGAATTCCACATCAGAGTGACCGTCCTCATGTCCGGGTCAATTAAAGATAGGACATTGCCAACCTCAATCTGCATTCAATTAGTCTTAAAAAATCATTTATACCTTTACGAGTCACTTGTCAGGTACAGGACTGAATACTGGTCAGTCCTCAATGCTCGGAACACCTCATTTTGTTTTTACAGTTCTCAAGTGCAGCCAAGTTGCGTTGGACACACCAGTTCTCGTGAGATCACTGAAGTTAAGCAGCGCAAGCCCACATTAGTTCCAACATGGGTGGTTGATACAGAACGTTGGATACTGCAAATTTCCCCTCTCCTATGTCCACTGCATACTTCCTCATCTCCCGTGAGCAGCCTTCCCAACCCATTAAATGAATGAATCCATGAATCAAAATTGGGAACAAATTACGTACGTTGTACCCTTCTCGTCGGTCACTTAATATGTTGATTTCATAAGGTTACTCTGATTCCAAACATATGACGGACGTCCCATTTGACTCATCCTAAAAATGCGGGAAAAGGGGCACACTAATACAGTATAACTTGCATAATAGGCATGATTCTAGGATAGGCATTAGTAATGAAGCCTGCATTAGGAGGTTGCTTTGATGACGTCACGGCACACCGTGTGTATGAGCGTGGAGTCTGACAAAAAACAAAGATCAAGAAACGGACGACGACAACAAGAACACGCATTTTAACGCCGTTACTAACTAGCTAATAATTTAGGTAGTTTAACACTTTGATAGGCCCCTCATATACTTTTCAATAAATAATCTACAAAAGCAAATTTATTATAGCCGCTCTGCTAACAAAGGTTATCGAAATGGGTTGAAAGAGGAGACTGAATGGTTAAATAGCCACCCGAGGGGGAACTAAGCTGAGATGAGGAGTGCGGAATCCAACCTTCAAACAGGACGAATGATGAATCAGGTCCCTCGAAACCAGCCAATGTCATAAAATCAGATTCAATAAATTAGCCAAATAAACAACTTATACGACCTCCAACTATTGTATTTTTTAATAACTTTCAATATCCACAAGTTCACGGACGTACAACTCGAATATTGGTAATTGGTGAACTAGAGACGGAATTTTAAAATGGTCTTAAAAAATAAACTTGTTACACTAAACACGTTTCATAATAAAAGGTGCGCTCAAGAGGTGCCGGGTATAATAAGTGTAATAAACTCATTCAATCTACGGTACAATCTTGATTTAAGATACACGAGGAAAGAGAAAGAAGACCTTCTCACACAGCTCCCAAAAATGGAAAATGGTGATGATTTACGCACCTTTACAGTGCACAAGAGTATGCTTAACAAGGAGTTGAACCAAATTTGTCAACTCAATGACTAGCAAAGTCAATATCCCTGGACAATTTCGTCTTATATCGAACATCAATATAAAGGCCTTAATCCTTGTAAAGTACAGTCGATTTTGCAAGTTCTGGCTGCCCATTCCTTCCTATTCCCAACCACGTCCCCGTCCACATCACACAACGTCATTCGTCGAGGTTCAACTGGCTCCTGCCTCCTGGGATGGACCTTACCAGCTACTCTTCCTCTGCGCTTATAATATGCCCATCAATATTCAATGCCATCTCTTCCTCTACGTGCGTTTTATTCTAAAGGCTTTCAGGCACTGCCCAAAGTTGTGACCCATACAGCTTACCCATAAATCTCAAGTTACCTTTCAGTCCCACTGGGACCCTCCGATTACATGGGATCCCACCGTCTTGCCACCATCCATTTCACCGAAATTCATTCTCTGTTGATTTACAAGTGCAATTAAGAGGACTGAGCGAGTGTTGCCTTGTAGAATCGGTATGAAATTAATGGGTCAAAAGATCGTCGTAGGCCATTTCGTAGTAACTTAATTAGAAGCATGGCTGAATTTTGATAGCATATTCGACCCTGGCCGAGGGAAATAAAGGCGAGTTTCATCCTGGATAGGAGGCGGTATATTATCGTCACTACTGCATGTAAAGCAAGACTATCTACATGGATAAAAATATTCGTGTAGATCCGGGCAAGATTCCAAGGTGTGGGAAAATTCGCTCGCTCTCTCTCACCTGGAATCCTAGTGACCACATACAGAGACAGATCGACGTTAAATGACCAAATGAACCAGACCGAAATTTACCTTCTCTCTCTCACTCTTGCAAACACAGTTCATATTCATTCAAGTTGAACTCTCAACATTAAAAAAAAAGACTATTATGAGATACGCTAGCTAGGTTTTCGGCGACAAACTGCAGACGTGTCAACTACTGTATATATGTAGTCGTGTGTGTCATACAATAGTCGCTTAGTAATTTGTCATTTTCTTGCAGCACAGATATGCGGCGGCTGTTGTACAAAGAGGAACCAAAGAGAAAAAAAGACGAAATTGCATTCCACAATTGTCAGCGAAATAGAGGTTGTTGATAATCATTCTATAAACTTGAGTTTTGAGAGAAAAGTTTGGGGCTCCTGAATGACCTTAAAATTGCGAATTTGAGTTGCGGTGGTCTGTTTTTTCATTCATCGACTGCTTGATGCACAAACGTGACTAAATTCGCCTCTTTATGGCATCTATGTGCAAAAAATACAGTGTGACAGTGGCTGTCCCATACAATGATATGCACTCAAAATGATATGCACCGAGAGCAGATAAAATGTGGGAGGAATGCCTGACCCGTCGACACATGTGGATTATTTTAATCAAAGACTGGGAGCCGGTAAACAAAACATTTATTTGTAAAAAATGATGTACTAAAAAGTAATTTAGGCCTGCCCAATAAAGGTATTTTGTGACACACCGGGCTTGTGGCAAGAAGGAAATTCAAAATGTCCTTACTAATAACTTCAACTCACATTTATTTTACCGTCTAACATACTGTCTTTGGATGTATTGTTTGTTGGTGTTTTAGGGCCCTTCAACTACAAGATCATTAGAGCCCCGTCCACATTGTAGTTCTTATGCAGAGACTGCACAGACCCCACACAAATGTGACGATTTTTGGGTATTAGCAATACCCAGTATTCCCAAGCGGCCACCTATGTCAGTACTAGCTGGGGTTGTGTTGCTTAACTTCAGTGATCAGACGAGAACTGGTGTGTTCAACACAATTCGCCGCTCCCATTTGGACGTAAACGCCTGTTGACATCCAAAGGGAGGGCAGAAAAAACACTTTGAAAAAAAATCTTGTATGTAACAGCTGAGGCTTGAACATTTTGTTTCCAAACATTGTTTTCGCCAGGAGTTGAATTTGCTCTATTGATCTCCCGGCCTGATTTGATATTGTCATTCACCCTCATTACCCGCTTCGGTAGTACAATTGTTGCATGCATGGTTGTTGTGCGGTTGACGGCAGATTCGAATCTTATCGAGGCAGGAGGTTTTGTTTTTGGACGATAGGGTGATGTAAAGTACGCATACCCGCCTTCCGCCCCAGACAGGAATTAAACCAGTGGCAGCCATGGCTGTACCGTGGCTACTGAAAACAAGCTTTTCTACCTGAAAGAAAACATTCTAAGATACAGGAGGTCGCTCCCAGACATTCGTAAATGACGTCATAAACAGGTTAAAAATGGACGTCACATTGCCTACTAAAGCAAACCCTGATTCATGAACAACAAAATACATTTCTTACAATTTCTGACTAAAAATACTTCTCCTTCAACCAAAACCTGGGCAAATCAGTTACACTACAGATTCGTCGCTGATGTGGAATAATAACTGCCACATTTTGTATTTCAATCATCCGACAAAACCTAGGACTTGCAAACAGCCGTAGAGAGCGGCTTATTGCGTTTGACACACCAGTTCTCGTCTGATCACTGAATTTAAGCAACGCAACCTCAGCTAGGGCTAACATGGGTGGCCGCTTGGGAAAGCAGGAGACCGCTAATACTCAAAAAGTGTCTGTGCAGTCTCTGCATTTCAACTACGCAGTGGGCGGGGCCAGCGCCTGCTCTAGCACTTATGCCGCCCCGGACAAGAAGACAAATTGCGCCCCTTGAAGCAGCGCGCTGTTCTCACACTTACAGGCAAAGTGGCGCCCCGGACAAATACCCGGGTTGTCCCCCCTTAGAGCGGGCCCTGGCGGGGCTCTAACGACCCTGTAGTTGAAGGGCCCTAAAACACCAACGAAACAAACAAAACAGTAAACAGTTATGGCAGTCATTTTATTCGTAAAAACAACTTATTCTTTTTGTTCAAAAGCAAAAATTTATAAGAGACAATAAATATCAACGGAAATGTCTTTAGACTAGCTTGAAATAACAGGTGTCACTAGTGAAACCTGTAAGGCGCTCACTTTCAAAGTTTGAGCGCAACGTGTTGACATGTAGTAGAATCCGACATTTTATAACTGGCAACATCATTGAGGCTCCACCTTGTAGATAATTTATAAGGATTGCGGTTCTGATCAACAACTGACATTCACATATGCAGATCTCTTGGGGCCTATTAAAGGGTACCAACAACTAGTCGATATAACTTTGGGTCATTCCTCTCATCGTAATCCTGAATAAAAAAACAACGACTAATCCTCTTCGCACCTATGGTAGGATCGTATACCCATCTTTGCCCCTCTGAATGGTCACATGGCCGATAAATTGGTCGGTATTTTCCTGCAACCGGCTGCCGACGAAAGCTGCAACCCCTATGCTTGTTTATCGTCGGTCTACTGTCGTTGGGGCGCTCCACTGACACCAAGGGACGAACTCCTACATCCGTTGCATAATAGAAAGGGCTCTTTAACGTGTTACTTCTCTACCAACGGAAAGTGCACCCGGGACCTTTCTCTCTCCCGAATGAAGACAACCAGTGGCGTCGCTAGGATTGGCGTTGCGGTGACACCATGGTGTCACCCTCTCTCCCGAAAAAAAAGCCGCTTCTTCTGCTTCGGTGTCGCCCCATTTCTCATGATGCGAGTGGTGTCACCCGGTGCGGCCCGCACCCCCCTAGTGACGCCACTGAAGACAACCCACCAGGTTACGAACCTACAACCACTGACGCAATAATCGAGAACGCTACCTCCTGCACCACGGAGATGGATCGATCGTAATCCTGAATAAGATGTAAATGTTAAAATTACAACAACAAATACCTCACTTTCAGTCTGCAAATTTTAACATCTGTCGTCATTACAAAGCCCTTCTTAATTTTTATAGGTGATGTTTTATTGTATATATTATGCATCTACACACAAAAACACGTCTTACATATTAACTAGGAAAAGCTTTTCTCTCAAATCTCACATCTTTTCCCTCTCTATGCCCATATTAAAATGTTCATTATCGATATTTTATTATGATATTAAAAAAACATCAATACCCTTAAGAAATGACGATCATCTTCATTATTAAGAAGTCGACACACGTATTTTCTTTAATATCTTTGATTTGAACCTGGCTAATATCAAAATTTCTAATAATATACATCCCATACAATTTCTTCCATTCTTTCATAGCTGAATTCCGAGCAACTGGATATCTTCTATACACACATATATCCAAAATATTCAGAATCAATGGGCGGAATACAGGCTTAAGGACAACTAAAAGGATTGCGGCATTAGGTAGGCAGTCAACAACATAAACTCAATGTCCAATTTGTTGAACAATTGGTCCAATTCTGCCACAGACGGTAAAGGGGTCAAAACATATATGAGAAAAGGTACTGCATAATATTATAAACTGTTTCATACATTTTAGACCATTTGTTTAGTTTAGGATATTAATTTTTATGAAATTCGACCCATCTACCTATGGAGGTTATTTGTTTCGTTTGTGTTTTAGGGCCTTTCAACTACAATGGTTAGAGCCCCGCCCACTGCATAGTTCTAAGCAAGAGTCTGCACAGACACTACGTTGTTACGACGATTTTTTTGGGTGTTAGCCAGTGTCGTAGCAACGCATTGGCAATGGGACAAATTCCGAGGGCGCGAGGAGCAAGGGGCCGGGGCACTCGACGAGCCTCAAAAGCCTCTTGACGACTCAAAAATAAAGATTAAAGGTAGGCCAGCTACCCCGATCACTGTTATAAATAGCGTGCAGTGCAGTGCCGACTTAAGGCCGGAATATAGTAGATATTTACCAAGGGCGTCAAAGACATTGCTACGTCTCTGGTATTAGCAGTACTAAGCGAGCACCCATGCCAGTACTAGCTGGGATTCGAGAACTGATGTGTCCAAAGCAATACAGCCGCTCCCCTTTACAGTTGAGAATTTTGCCCATGTGTCCTTCTCTGTAGATGTGCATGACATCGCACACGTGACCACACAGATCCTCATCCGGGACGAAAGTTGAAATTGGAGGTTTCCTCTTAGTCGTGAAACGGAATGACATGCTGGCCAGGACATGAACCTGCTCACCATGGAATCGATATAAAGTTATCGCTGGAAAGAGGAAACTAGGACTGTGTCCACTGAAGTCAATTGGGAGGGGATTCAATCTATTAAACACCAATCGAAGTTGCTCTAAAAGACAACCTGTTGAGACCACGCAACTAGGACCAGTTCAGAAGCTACTAGCAAATGATGAACTCCATTGAATGCTATTCATCATAATGTTAAGTTTTCTGCCTTGTTGCCATATGCCGAATTTCAAATCAACAACAACAACAACAAAACGTAGTCCTACTTCTTAGTATCAAAACAACCACTAATACAATTTCGTGAATATGTGAGGGTTTATACAAGATGGTGCTTCATTTCATTCGCATCAAAAAATTCATAGATTAAAAAATGCTGCAAAAGTATTCAGATTGCATATATAACATCTATGCATAAAATATCCATTCTTCAAATGATGCATAATGCATGTGACTGCGTTTTTCTTCTACAAATAATAAAAAAACACGATGCAACATAATGTGCTCGTATGTATATTCCATAATAGAAGAAGCCCCAATATTTTTTTTATTCCAGCAGACAAAAAAGACCCATGATTTCTGAAAATCTTTTTTTTTCTTCATGCCTTCTTCTCACACGCGCTCCTGGATATGCATCAATATCAACCATCATCAAATTCCATCTACGAATTTCCTCAATGCAAAGCTGCAGTTATGGATTTCACGCTTGCAAAGCTAAAGCAAATAAATATTAACAAAAGACAAAAAAAGTGCCTTTCTCGGCTGCCCTTTTCCCCCTCTCTCATCGCCTGACCCTCCATACCTAATAATAATTTATCATTAGTGTCAGCTTAATTCAAACAGCTGATGAAACCACTGCACTTTTTTTCATCAGTGACCATTATCTTAGGTAAAAACAAATGCACCTAGGCTACACTTGACAAGAACCAGATTAAGTGATGGTTGGAGCATTTATTACAAATTTCTTTAATAGTTTTAAAATGTTTACGAACCTGTTTTAATATTAACGTTAATAAACCATTTCAAGTACAAACGCACAACCAATGAGCTAAGTGAAAAAGGAAGAAATGAAAAATAAACTTAAAAATATCTACAACGGCCATCACCTGCACAATTTAAAGCAAAAATCTCTGCTGATAACATACGTTATTATTGTCAGTTGACCCATCTGCTCTGTTGCAGAAAATGTCCAAACGCCTACTAAATATAGAGAGTATAAATTGTCCTCATCAAGCACTTCTTTCAACCTCTGTCTTCTTTCATCGAATTGCACCTATAGCGTATATTTTTAATGAATCCTGCTCACTGCTCATTACTCTGAACCTCAGTACTATGATCAACTTTTCTAACCGCTTATGGCGGAGTTGGGCACCCACAATTCAAAGAGAGACAGAAAAGGAGAGGATAGAAATGCAGATTGGGAGTCAACCACGGATGGGGAAGGAGGCGAATTGGAATAAGGGAATGAGGAGGACACCGGAAATTCATTGACAATCTGTTGAACAATGGCTTTCGATATACTGTAAATGCCACAATCCTTTTAGTCGCCCTGCACGATTAGGCAGGGAACTCACACGGAGCTGCCCTCCCTCAACTTGATAGCCGAGATAAAATTCAGCCATGGGACAGATTGTAGGTGGACATTAATCGTAAACATCAAGCAGCGACCTGTCACTTTTGAAAAAGTTTGATCGATTCCTCTACAATTCAATATTCAACGCCATGTGCACATAGTATAGTTCACTAGTTTTATACAGTATATTTTGAAGTCTCGGGTATGAAACATGCTGTATATTTTTAGATATTTTTTCTGGTAAAGGTAAAATAAAGTCTTACAGTAAAGAGAAGCTGGATGGATGGTCTCAAATAGCAGGCAGAAACAAAATAAAAAGAGGAAAAGAGAACGAGAGAGACAATGAATATGTAAGCTCAGTTTTATCTGACATTGCAGATATTTGCAATTACACTGCGGAGAAAACGAGAAAATAAAAAGTGAAATACACCACCAAACTAACAACGAACGAGTGCAATGCACCTATTTCAATGGCAGCGTTGGGAAATGGTGCTGCAACCACATCCTGACGTCACGACACCAAACATCTACATTTTTTTACCATTTCTTTTCGATCCTAAATTTAAATAAAACGCACACATACATAGATGTTAAAAAAAAAACAAGAGAAGAGGCAATTTTTACGATAAAAATCCTGAATCTCAAAACGATTCTCATTAAATGAGAGCGAGCAAGAAAAAGAAAGAGATCTAGTTACTTCCCTTGACTTTCAGAAGAACAGGGCCCTATAATTCACCCCAACCAGCGCCCTCTCATTTTTATTTCAGTCATGCACAAAACGTAACTACAATTTCAAATATAATTACAAAAGTAGACTTCAACTACCCAATAGATAGATTTAACTGATGTAGAAAATAAAATAAAAAGATTATAAAGAGAGAGAGAGAGGCAGAAAAAAACCCCATACTACGTACTTAGGGGTCAAAATATTCACAAATTATAAAACCGCGCATTAGAGCCGCCATATATCATCAATTTGATGACGTCATAATGGCAGACGCTTGCGCAATAGCATCACTAATTTCAAATAAATTATCCATCCAACAAAATCACTTTTGTCTAAGCAATCAAATGTGGATATTTTATTTAGAGACGTCCAGTTCATAAAACTTAAAGCAGAAAGTTCAATTCTGATCTTTTTAACCTTATAAATCAATAATGAAAAATATCTGTTAAAATTTTTTTAGGCAATTCAACTACAGCATTTCGTTATGAAGGTTTTGTTTTTACAGGGCAAACCGTGGATTTTACTGTCTTTAGTGAAGTAGTGCAAAATGCCTTTTTTTTTCAGACGAAAGTAAATCTTGTTATTAGGTTTCAATCAATGTGACACGAGAATAATAAAAGTCCTGATCATTTTTCTAAGGATTTCTACAGAAGTGGTGAAGTGCATATCGACTGGTAAACCATCCAATACAAACATTAGGTTATTATAGGCATTTACACTGTAGACGCATCAGAAAGACGACATATGTCCTTAATTATCACTGATAAAAATATCATTTTCCCTTCATTTCTCTTTCTCTCGTCTTTTCTACATGTACATTTTCATTCACACTTCTCTCTTTCACTTTCATTGTGTACGTCATTTAGCCTCCATAAACAATTGGCAATCACTCGAATAGTCATAACAGCACCAGTGATATGCCACTTCAATTTATGGATGTACAGTATTACTTCAGAATTAACACATGAAGAAATATCAAAAGCCGAAATAAAAATTACTCCTTTGTAATTGCATTTCATGTTCAACGACACCATTACCTCTAGATATAAGTTGAATGATTCAAGTAACAAGCAATATTTTACATTCCATCACTTCTCTGGGATGGTTTTTTTATTTCAACATATTTTATTGCCTCTGAGTGTGCATGTTCGATTCACACTGAGGTTGCATGTTAATTTCAACATAACCAATCTAAATTATTAACCCATATGACAAGATCGGGTACCAATTTTTGTCCCATTTACACAGACGGCTGTCAACCTAATGCTGGCATCCCTATGGTGATTTATCTTGGCCCTACTTTTCTACGTTGGGGCACTTTTCCTTACATCGAAGCCAGCCTTACATGACCTTTCACAGCTAGAAATTTTTCTGACCTACACGTGTATTTTACTCCGTCGCACCACAGGAGTCGAGTCTGGAATCACGATTGGGTAGTCGAGTATGTTATCTCTGCAACATCACTGACGGGGGTTGTTTTACCTGCTAAAATTTGACCTGCTTCTTGGATCCTGGTGGCATGTAGGATGCCATTTCCACTGACAAAACAAACTCTTTCTGTATAGGGAAGGAAAGTGTAAGAATGGTCAACATTTCTTTAACAAACTAGGACAATAAAATTTAAGTCTGCCGAGATCAATGTGGGGAGGTGAGAAGAAATCAACTGAACAACCAGATCCCAAACCCGGACATCCTGTACTCCGCGGGCAGATACTCGAGCTCAAAAATTGACCCCTTTCTGCAATCGGTCATCTATAACACTATAAAACGTAATGAAACCCGTATCTAAGTCAACCAGCAAGTTAACCAGGCACTCATGTCTAAAGTATTATAAAAACATGGCGCAGAGTACAAAAAAAAATACAAATTTGGGAAGGTTGACTAGGTTCATAATTCTGCTTACGGTATATCTTTTATTTTTCGCAACACATATTCAATCGGTGAAACATACGGATCAATCTGATTACAATCCATATTATATTTCGGTTATGCGTCGGCATCGATTTAGGGAGTGACTTGTAAGAGAAAAAAAATGAGACCTATTATTGACAACTTTTACTAGCTTTTAACGTAAGAATTTGAGCAAATTAAATAATAACGACTCTGAATTTTAATCAAATAAAAGCCGGAGACAGAGAAAGAGAAGAATTTTATACAGAAATCTATCCTTGTATTTTCACCACTTACAACACAACAACAATATTAATAAAATTCTAACTTACAAAAGCCTTCCAATTTTTTTGCAATCTTTTTGGCAATGTTGAGTACAAGAGCTCATAGAAGAAATAAAATTTTTGTGGTGTGGTACAAGAAGAAAAAAAAAGTCCTATAAGAAATTATGTATTTTCCTTTTTCGCTGGAGTAGTTTCTTATTAGAAATATTTTACTCCTCTCCAAACTACTACAACCAGCATCAATAAAATGCTAAACATTCATAAACGGAGCCCACTAAATTGCATTTCAATTCACGGAATGGAGTGAAAATATCTCATCAAAGCACAAATGGGATGGCGTTGAACGTAGGTCTTATATACTTTCCGAAAATAATAAATAAAAAATATATATATATACCTACAGGGAGAGGAGGGCAAACAAGTACATACAGAGAGAGGGGGGAGGGAGATAGGAATTCTGTACACAGATCTGCACAGAAAAGAGAAAGGAAGAAAGAAATTGATGCAGCAACTACCATTATAACATACTATATACCATTAAAGGAAACCGGTATTTCCAGTAACATTAGTTATTGCTTCCACATCAACTCAAAGATTGCAAGAAAAAGAAGAAGAAGAAAGATTTGTTTACTATAGTGTTTGAGGCTAATAAAAACACCACTTGAGAACCCCCAACCAACTTACGTGCGGTTGAATTTCTGCCTCTTGGACTATCCCATCTAGAAACCATCAGATATTCACAAAATGATATAAAGAGATATCCAGTGAGAAAGAGACTGGGAAAGCTTTATATTCTATCTCAATAGATGGCGAAACAGAAAGGCGAAATCGTTCATTTCAACCATTTTTGCAAAATGCTATTGATGGGACGGTTAAGTTGCCAAGGGGGGGAGGGTTCGAGGCGCGCAAGAAGCCAGTAAGGGGACTGGGGGGATATATGAGAGAGAAGAAAGGCAACCATTAGTTGTTTTCTTGATCCTATCATCACATTTGCATAGAGCAAATTCAAATTTGCGAGACAAGTACACACACAAATATATATGGTAATACTGTATATAAAACAATGGTAAGAGAAGGACACAAAATGACAAAGAAAAGTTCAAAAACTACCTCCATAAAAAAAGGCCACGAACAGCTGATTAGAAACTTAGCTAAAGGTTACAAATGAATTAATTTAAAGGTTACGTTAATTATGCTTAATGAAAGAATACTTATATGATAAATGCTATCTTCACCTCAATCCTGGGGCAGAAATGAACAAATAAGTAAATTACTCATGTGACAAATTAAGATTATGGTGAAGTTGCTCAGAAATTAATACAAGTTTGTCAAAGTGTCCAATCACGCTAATCAGAAGGAAGAAACGCAGGCATTATCGACAGAAGGAAAAAGATCAGTAATTCAAAACGGTAAAATTGGACAACGTTTATACGCCACTGGCTGCCGACCTAATTCTGCAACCCTTTTATTTATTAAGCTTTTGATTTGGACCATACTAAAAAGTATGTCCCGAAAAGAGGAACTGATTAGATTATTCGCAGGAATGCGGATCCTAGATAACAGACAAGATAGAGGGGTACCAAAATAAACATGGAGAAAGTTATACGATAAGACAGGGCAGTGTGCTGCATGAAGAACGACCTGAGGAACAACAGACGGTGTTGAAGACTAACGACTCCAGACTCGATCACGTGACAAACAGAGAAAAGGTCTTATGAAGATTATGGCACGTGATGATTACTACAACCATATATGCCTCCAAAGAGAGATAGATGAAATCACATGGGTTCAACCCCTAACTCAATCCGCAGGAGCTAATTTCCATTACATAGATACAGTGAGCATGGTTTGGTTTAGTTAAGGGCTTCTGAAAAATGAGAAATCTCACCGTAAAAGTTATTTTAAGAGCAGGTGACAGAATCTGCTAGCCATGGGGCAGAATCTGTTAACCATGAATTCAACAATGAAACATATCACAGCACTAATTGGACTACCATTAAGGTACAGCTGAATGTTCAAATTCTGGGACACATGCTGAGACGGCACAACTACTCGTCTGGAGTTGCCAAAACAGGTGGTAACACAGACCCGGACACAGTACTAAAGTAGTTACTTCTTAAGTGGCGAAACATGCACTTCAACCTCCACAATGAACTTAAAAGACAAGCGCACTCCAGAAATTGAACCTGATTACAGAAGTGGCTATACAGTAATATGTTTACAGTATTTCGTTCGTCGCACTACTTTTGTACGAAAACGCCATTACCTAAAAAGTTTCTTGTAGTTTAATTCTTACGCTGACGTAGCTGTAATTTAGAATTCATGTTACACCGATATTGGGGGTGGATATGTGTGTATGTAGTTACGACTAAGTAGAAGCACAGGGTTGTGTTACAGTCAGTCCCCCAATTTAATCTGTCCTGTGGGATAAAGGCGTTTAGGTTAAAAAATGGAGGAAGAGAGAGGAGAGACTGACCCACAGACAGGAAGGTACTGCACGATAGTGAAGGGGGAGGGAGGATAAAAGAGAGCGATCAATGGGACCCACAACAACATTTACCCATTAAAATCTCCAGCTTTCTATATGGTGCCCCACGTGAGAATACTCCTCACCAGCTGTAATAAAAATGTTAAAAAGAGTGGGACCGTGATAAATACAACAGGGGTAAAAAAACACATCTGAATTCATGAGCGACTGCTTTGAGAGAACGAGGGCTCAGCTGGGGAAAAGGGAGAAGGAGGAACTGCCCCAGAACATAAAAGTGCACTAGGGTAACAGAATAAATCGAGGGATAAAATCTTTTGTCGTGGAAAAAAATCCAGATTTGAGCTGATTGAAGAGGTGGGCAAGTGAAGAAGGAAGGAAATGTATATACACTAAAGAGGTGGAGACGATGAGATGCAAAGGGGGATGGCATAGAAGAGGACCCGTCGGCGATGATGACAAAAGGAAAGCTGGTATGTCACAGGCTCAAGTAGAGAAGGAGGATATCATCCACCTACTCTTAGTATTTTATTTCATAATACGTTTTCAAGATTTGTCCTTTACACAATCCTACATTCTCTCTTTACAGCATATCCCCCTCTTTCCCCAAAATAGTTTTTGCACACACACAAAAATGTCTCTCCAATGAAGCACCTCAATTTTCAATTTCGGATAAAGACCCCTTGGATTACATGTATACAGAATCAATACGGGTTCAAGCTTAGCTAAAAACACCATGTGAATAAGGGATTCAAATTGCAATCAAACGCATGATGATCCCAGAGAAAAAAGTGAGGGCATTTCCATCCTTTTGATAATACGGAACAATGTACACGCACAAACACCTAAGCCCTTTCAGTGACTGTTAAATAGATGATCAATGGGTCAGTTATCTATTGAGCCTACAACATATACAACAGTGTCATTAGACAGAATATTCGATTTGCCAATTATAACATGAATACTAGCAAAGAATTGGGGTAAAGAATTCATAGGACACTTCTGACGCGACATCCCAGAGGTACAATTTCAATGGTTGCTGAATAAGTAGCAGACAAGTCTGTGAGAGATACCATAATGAAGTAAGAAACCAAGGTGAAAAACGAGATACGGTGATGCATAACTCCGGTATGGTTCCAGTTCACCTTTTGCCTTTTTTGTCTGTCAACAGATATAAAGATAATTGCTAAAACTGCAGAAGGCTAGGAAACAACTGCGCCAAACGTATTCAAATGGTTACATGTATGCGATATGCACGTGGATGACGCGTCAACGAGTCCATACTCTAGTGGACATAGGCTCGATTCTGCTTGAAAGGCTCTGCTTTGTGTCTGTTGTGTCTATTGCTAAAGTTCAACTGTACCTCCTTCCATTAATGAGAGGTTTCAAGGTTAGATCTTGCTTGACATCAGTGGTGCCTTTCAGTCTTCTATCGACTGGTAAGTAAAGCATTGTCTGCATAAAAGTCTAATATGTAGTGCCTAATGACATACACATCGAGTGACAATTTCTAAATACGAGAGTTCACCCGAGTTCTGACACTTGAAACCTGTCTTCAAGAGTCAGTGGATAGCCTTAGCTGTCAGGATTTGCAACCATAGCAACCACATTAGACAAACAATTTGCATTTGTAAAACTACTGCACAAAGCAATTAGCATGCAGGATGTATAATGTGGATCAACGATGGTCATTTTGAGCTTCATGCTTCTTGGAGGACATCAACATGATCGCTTAAAAAACAATCAGTCTACATCGCAGCTAACAATTCAAAGTCCATATATTTTACTTAACTCGACATAGCTTTCGGCAACGTGATATAAAACATTATTGACCAAAAGGCTAAGGGAAGAAGGGATGAGGTAGGCAGCTTGAAGGAGTAGTAGCAGGAGCCACAGTGGCCTTCTCACTCACTCTCTATAAATTTAATGGCAAGTCAATATAAAATTTAAAAGCCAGTGGTGACTTATTTTTTTATTGAACGCTTTCCATAAAATCCAATCTCCAATTTAGAAACTACTGTAGCAAATATCGACTGAGTCTTTTTTTCTTTCTCTTTTTTTTTCCTCTTTAGTATAATTCAAAGTTATTTTATCGTTCACGCAGCGTTGTCCATTCTGCAAACCCACATGTCTACACCTTCTACCTTACAGACAAGAGGCAGTAGAGTCCCTTCATGTGCCTGCCACATCCTTATTTTTCCTGCTCCCACATTACCATCAAGAAATCCACGAGAACTGTCAAAGTCCCAAATGACCAATAGTTTACCTTAATGTGGTCAGTGGACAGATGCAACATTAAGAATCCATTTCATACGTCACATTTGTGCAGGATTTAGGTATGTTGAATTATTCATGTTTACCTTCTCGTCCACCACCAAATACAGAGAGAAAGAGAGTTGGTGTCTTGAAACCGAATTCCACCGTTGAGTCACCACCTCCCAGTGCCAATCACTATCTCCAATCTTATAAAACACTAGGATTTGATATTCTAATGGATCACTTGGTAGATGGCGTTTAATGGCTAATTCAAAAGCCCATTGGAATGATAGGCTACTAAAGTCTGCAAGGGTTTAGAAAAGTCTATGAGTACGACTGCCTAGGATAAAAGAAAACTGAAATTTGATAGAATACTTTGTGACAGTAGGTATATACAGTATTAGCAGTCATGAAAAGCGACTCCCCATACAGGGATAACGAAGGGACATAAGCGAAGAATGAAGAGAAAGATCGTGTGTATGAGAGAGAGGACTAGAGACAGCAGGGGGAAATCCTTGTCACTTTTTTTGTCAATCACAACTACATGAATTAATGATTTTGAGCACATATAATAAATTCGTGAGTGTGCCACCTATGTGGATACGTACGAAATTAAACTTCTAGTGTTATAAAGGCACAAAGACTGCACAAGTGGAATGAGCTCCACACATACTAGGTGTCATATTAGGAGATCTAGGGAGTGGAGAGGGAGATACTGCAAAAGAGAGAGAAAAAAAGAGGGAGAGGAAGAGGAGGCCCATGGACTGACTGTATATCAGAATAGGAGAATAACCAAACACAATTCCGTCATGTTAGCTCGAATAAATTACAGAGAAAGCAATGTGTAATTTTGAGTCCTCATTCAATGCGTCATGGGCATCCTTACTTGTCCTGTACCATCAGTGAATGCGGAAGAGAATTCGTATTTTTCTCTCCCTTCTCAGCCTATTCTCAAACCTCTGGTCTGATTCATACAACTGCTTCTTCATAGCATTCCTAGGAGCATTTAGTTTTCGGGACAAGGACCTAAAATGTAAATCTGAATTATTCATCCTCATGGAAACTCTTTAGGCCATGGAAACATTTCAGTGACGTAAAGTGTTAAAAAAAAACTACAATTGGTAAAACTAAATAGCTATGCATTTCAGAAAAGGGCAGCAAGAGAGATAAATAATGACCAACGGACTCCTGATGGTCATTCTTCAGATTATCTTGAAATGAATACGCCATTAGACAACCACTGTAGAAAATTATGACCGTTAAGGTATACTCATTACATTTTCACTTGAAAAGGATTATTAAAGACTCTTCAGAGTTGAAGTTCCCATTTTCTCGAAATGACGAGTTTCGCACAGCTTTAACGTCATCATATACATACATTAAAATCAAAGATTTACAAGTTTACGGCGAGATAGTTCATAACCTTCATTCTGTTAAGTGTCCGAACAGCCTATCGGAGTGTCTCTCATCGCTTTATAAACACACTTTGAAATACTTTAATGAAAACTGGATGCTAAAAGATGCTGTCCTGCAGCTAATAAATGCCAAATTTTAAATATCCTTGCAAGCACTAGTTGAAATGTGCCAGGACTCCATACAGAAGAGACATAATAAGGAATTTTACGAATGCATTTCAACAGTGGGTCTGAGACCCAATAGCCATTACACGAAAACAATAACCAAATGGAAATCCCAACCCCTAATTGGCCCTTAGACATGCAAGTCGCCACCCCCAATTGACTTTAGGCTGAATATTCACACAGAGCAAAGTGAGAATTAAAAATATACGTAAATCATAAGTGTATATATAAAGGCAAACAACAGTTAATGGATAATTTGACGTACGGAATTTCTTTTATGCTTAATGAACCTCGCCCTACCTCCTTAAATTATTATTTCTTCAAAGATCCTAGTCTAGAAAGGTTCACTACATCATTTCCTCTTTTCTCGGCTCCTTTTCTAACTAAAACAAATTCAGAAAAATCGATATTGAAGTTTTTAAACACACAATGAAGTGCCCTATCGAATTAAGAAATGACGAATTATTTAGATGATAACAACCTATAAGGAAAAGAATGAATGACATGCGACAAGCAAAATACGAAGATCCTCTAAATATTTTATTAGGAAATTATACTCCTTTATGAATGAATACACATCCTTCACACACCCCCAAACACAAGAGAGCTTTAATTGTTCGGATCCCACGATTACGATTATCTAAAGCCAAACACAAACCTTCACGATATGCACATCTAAAAATTGTTAACAGCCGACGGCAAATTATTCATAAATACAAATTAATTCTGCGGTTTGTCGACTACTTGAACTGACTACGGACAAGCTTGGGGCCTAAATTGCGATGACAGACGTCACACTATCAACATTTTTAACAGCATCTCTTCAACTTTCCTTCTAACGAGTATATCAGACTCCTTCTTTCATGTAAAAATTCATTTCCTGCCAAGACGAAAGCAGAAACTGACTAGGACAGAAAGGAGAGAAGAAAAGCATCGTTAACAGGAGCTTATATTTACCGACTTCGAAGAGTAAATTTTTAAAAATCAAGGGGAAGATAAAAATTCATACTTATAGTATATGCAAAACATAATACAATCAAGATTGTGTATCGTTTTTACTGCTAAAGTCATCCTTGATAAGGTCAAAAATTAGTCCATTGATTTTACTGAAATACGAATTAATACAAGCGTAGTCCCTAACCTTTACTTTTCTAATTCTAATTGAATACACTGCAAGCAGCCCTGATACACAAAATTGGCAGTGGAGAGTATGACTCTCATTCCTAATTTATAACCCAATGAACCCAGCCCCCCCCCCCAAGGAACCTAAAGCATAGCATCTATTCTGTGAAATATTGCATACCTGGTATAATGGCACCTTCTTGCAGAAACACTCTTGCCTTATCCTCACTGAGAGAATTCCATTGCCGAATTACTCTTGGAAGAAAAGATCAGTAATACGAGTCTGTTCGTGCCCCGACCTCTTTCAGTTTGAAAGGATGATCCTTTCTCCTCCTATAGTCTGCCAGGGATAAGCTGCCCCCTGGAGTACCCTGATACCCTAATTTCAGCAGTCTGTGAAAATGCTTAATGCTGCCAGATACCCGTCTCTGATGTAGTGAGTCCCACCCTAATTCCGTGATCATGTCTGAGACACTCAACCTATGAGAGAAACTCAACCTTAATCCAGTAAGGAAAATAACAAAACTAATAATCCAAAGTCATCATCACAATACCCTTATCCCGCCAGCGACAGGGTGGACTCTGCGGGTTCTAGCCCTCCACTCTCGACTATCTCAAACCAGGTCCACATACCATATCCTTACGGACAACCAGCCCCCAAGTCTGCTTTGCCCTCCTCCTGCCCTGGTGCTTCCAACCACTTGAATTTCTGTAACGGAGCAAACGAGCTCCTCCTCCCCTCTTCGCATTACGTGCCCATACCACCTCAACCTACTCTCCCTCATTTTTTCCGCTATGTTCCCCGTCTCCAGGCAGCCTCTAATATACTCAATCCTAATTTATCAGCTCTTGACACCCCATACAAGTACCGCATCATTCGCATCTCGGCTATTTGCATTCTATTTACGTGGCTCTTCCTTACTGTCCAACACTCTGATTCACATAACATAGCTGGCCTAAACACTTCCCTCTAAAACTTCCCTTTAAACTTAATTGGGAACCTCGCATCACACAGGACTCCGCTTCTCTGTCTTCACTTCAACCATCCCCCATCGATTCTATGGATCACTTTCGAGTCTATCTCCCCATTGCTTTGGAACGCTGATCCTAAGTACTTTACCTCTTGCACCTTCTTCCCCAGTTCGCCGCTAGAGTACGTCATCATTATTTTCCCTTCCTTTCCAATTGAAAGCTAAATACTCTGTTTTCTTCATGTTCATCTTTAGGCCTCCCTTTTCTATCGGTGCTCTAATTTCGTTTAGGCCCTTCTGTATTTGTTCTCCGGAGTCACTAAGTTTTCCTACATTAGCGAGCTTGTGAATACCACACATTGAGGTGCCCATTCTCCTACTGTAGTCAGTAGCTTGTCCATAACAAGAATAAAGAAGTATGGACTTACTGCTGACCTTGGCATACTCCAACCTTCACTGGGAAGCCTTCAGAATTTCCAAGGACTCTTACCCAGTCTATCGAACAATCATAGTAATCCTGCACTATTCGAATAAGCCCTCCCTCTACCCCTTTTTTGGGGTAAGATCCCCAAACTACCTGCCATGCAACACTGCCATAAGCCTTTCCAAATCAATGAAGACTGCATGGAGATCTTTCTTTACTGCTCCTATGCCCTATGCATGAACCCTAATTGATTTCCCCTGACACTAGTTCTATCCCGAAGGCGACATTCCATTACTCTCTCCCAGGGCTTCATAGAACGGCTCATAAGCTTGATACCTCTATAGTTACCACAGTTTTGGATATCACCTTCCTCCTTCAAGGATAGTACTATCCAGCGCTTATGACATGCAAAAGGAATTCTATCTCCACTAGCTATCCTGTTGAAAAGTTTCCCTAGCCACCTGATTCCTATGATTACTAGGGTACGCCACACCAATGGGAACTCTGTTTAGGCCTACAGCTTTTCGACCTTTCGTCTTTTTAAGAACCTTGATACTTCCTCCTTGATAGAACCTTGATACATACTGGTCTTCGTTTGCCTATAGTGTATTTTAGATTGCTGGTCTTCTATCTCAATCAACCTGTGGAATTCAGCTTTCTTTGACGGCTGCCTCTACTTCATCATTCCACCACCATGTCAGCTTGCCCTGAGAAGAACCTCTTACTCTAGCCTGGCTTTAAATGGCTTTCCCACATTTTCTAGTTTTTCTGGCTTTTTTTGTTTCGTTGGCGTTTTAGTGCCCGTCAACCACAAGGTCATTAGAGCCCCGTCACTGCATAGTTCTAGTGCAGAGACTGCAAAGACACTACACTAATGTGAAATTATTGGGTATTAGCAGTGCCCAGTTTTCCTATGTTAGTACTAGCTGGGGTTGCGTTATGTGTCCAGCACAATAAGTCGCTCCCTAAATTTTTGGGGGGACCTTGTCTCACATGGCATCATCGATTTGCCTCGCATTCTCATGAATGTGCCTTGCCTGCCGCTTTCACCAGGATTTCTGACATTAGTAACCTATGGCCACATTCTTTCTGAAAACTTTCACTCGAGAGTGCCAAGCAATCACGAACCTCTGCTGCATGTTGCCCTCTGACCATAATGCAATCTATCTGTGACCTCCCTTATGGTGACTGGAACGTGATCAGGTGCTTGTCCCTCTCCCTGAACCACGTATTTGCAAATGCAAGGCCATGTCCCCTTGCTACCTCAAGAATTGACTGCCCTTCTTTGCTAACTCAAGAACTTCTTCATATCCCTGCCTATCCTTGCCTCCAGAAACCCACCTTAGTGGGTTCATCAAGACCAGCATGAGAGGCATATGCACTGATGAGTTGGAGCCTTACTCCCCGTTAAACTAATGTAACTAACATTAGGCTGCTATAAAACTTATCATCCAGTGATTCGACAAAAACAAACTAGAAAAGACGAAAACAGTTTTTTAATATTCGCGTTGCATACCTAAAGGTTTTCTAGTTCAAGTATCTCTAAAAATCAAGTAAACAAGGAATGCATCAGACTTTGTGAGTTATTTATTAGTTTCTTATTTTTATTTATTCATGGTTTGCGGAATTAATGGCAGTTGAAATTTATTGAAGAGCAGATGGCACAAAGTGAACTGGAGAGAAAGACAGAAAATGGTCATAGGAAAAAAGATCAAAACTGAAAATTGACTGGAATACAGCCAAGAACAGGAAAAAAATCCAGTCAGTGATCTGAGAATGTATGCATTAAAAATATCAAATATGGCAAAGAAGGGTTGTTTCTAGGTCTAATATAAAAACTAAACAATTTGCTTTATATTCTGAATAGTAAGGGGGAAGACGCAATGAGCGTAATGTGGCCATCAATCCAGTCGTTGAGATAAAAACAATATAAAAAAAATCCAATTCTTAAAGATGCAGAAAAAAACAACAACTTTTGGGAAACAATCTTGTAGACATGAAACACCACATTCCTCGCCACTGCACTACAACTATTACATATAAACTCCTTGAGGGAGATGTTAACAGATCCAATACCAATCTACTTTTGAAGCCCTCTATCCAACCCATTGCATTTTAAAAAATCCCTGCCCATACGAGAAGAAAATGTGAAATACTAAGGTAGGGTTTATTACGTTTACCGTTTCATTCGTAGAAAGTGGTAGGAGGTTCACTTCCTTCATCTCAACACACTTTTCAATACACACCATCGATATTTGAACAGCCAACAACAATACGGCAATGTAATTTTAAAACGTCTATTGGTTCTGTAAACTTTATGTTATTCATTTTGAAAAAAAAAGAGAAGTAGTTTCATCAATTCCCTAAACTCCAAAATGTGTAATAGTATCCCTAACGAACAAACAACTGTCTCTACCAACGGTATCCTATGAAAAATTAATGTCAGATTTCAGATTAACAACGTATTTTAGATAACGTATTTTCGTCGTCCAATTAAGACGCAAATATGGCATAGTGGTTGTTAGAAAACTTTGCATCAGAAATATATAAATAGCGTTGTCGAAAATGTTAATTGATTTCAGATTTGATAGTTTAAACTGTACTAAGGTGGACCAGCTACCTCCGTGAGGGAATTACGTTTATTTCTACTCCTTTCTAGATATTTTATTTTGTAAATGCAACTTCATTGAGCACATTTTGAATCCAGGTCTAAGTTGGTTCCTTTCTGCGTGATGGCAGAGAGTGGAGATGCCACCAGCAGTGACAAAATTCTCTAAACTGAAATTTCGATGATGCATTGAGAGAAAATAGTTTGAGGTAGGCCAAAGCAGATGTGGAAGCAGGTAACCCTACACGATGATGATAAAATCAGATGATGAATCTGCAGCATTTCAAGATGTAGGAGCTTTCACATTGAGCTTTCAACTTTTAGCGAGTCCCGGCATTTGGTTAGCAACCAATTAAGTAATACTGTTGTTCAAATTGCAGCCTCTGATCTCCGTTTTTCTCTCTCCCTATCTCTGTTACTGTCTCTCTATCTCTTCTTCTCTCCCCTCCCCTGGTTGGAAATGATTTTAATAAAGGAAACGATTGAGGATTGAAGGTTCTGTTCGGTAAAAAAGAAACCACAAGTTTCTTTCAGGTTGGAACCTACATTCGTACATAACAATCGATGACACTGTCGAGAGCTATCAAAAATAGTAATTTGGAAAGGAACCGTCAAGAAAATCACAAGAATCGTTGAATCATCTTTTTATATATCATATATTACGAGAGAAAAAGGAGAAACACTTTTGAAAAAAAATAAAGGAAAAACTGTGACGAAATGAAAGCTAGATCATGTTGCTGTCACTCTTTCATCTGACACCAATCAAACACTGTAAGTGTTAAATGGAACCTCTCAGCATCTCCTTTTTCTACTCAACACTTGCCCTGACTTTCAGAGTAGTCCGATTGTTTTAAATTCATCACGAAAAACTTTAAGAATAGTAGTATACAAATTCAAGAACTTGGCTACCAAATGATGGTCATAATTAAACAAAGGTTTGAGTAGTTGTGCATTCAGTGCGCGTACCAACAGCAAGCAACTCATAACCCTTGTCTATGAATGGACAGTGGGTTTCCACAGCGTTTTTCCACAGCCCGTTGTCGACCAAATGCAACCCCTATGCTTATTTATGGTCGGTCTCGTTGGAGCACTCCACCGATGTCAAGGGGGCGAGCTCCTACACCTGAAAATTTAACCTTATCTGCACGTTGCATAGTAGAGAGGGTTCTTTTACGTGCAAATGCCATTGTACACCTCACGGGACCTCGGCTTTACTTCTTATTCTTATTGGGGCTTCTCTCTCGCTCGAAAGAAGTCAACCCACCTCGGTCCAGGATCGAACGCAGAATTACTGACACTGCGCCACTGAGGTGGGTCTCATTCAGTGCGCGCAACAAATACTTTACAGCTGCGGTCTTCAACGGCAACATCTCTAGAGGGGTTCCGCGAGTCAAAATGAAAATTCGTTAGCAGTGGCAAGATATACTTTTCTAAAGGTGGGATGGGTTTCCCATGTTGTTGTTGTTTGTTGGAGTTTAAGGTCCCGTCAACTACGAGGTCATTAGAGACCCGTCCACTGCATAGTTCTAATGCATATACTGCACAGACACTACACTAATGCGACGATTATTGGGTATTAGCAGTGGGTTTCCCAAAACATCTTATAGTTTTAAGGGTTCCGTGAGTCGACAAAGTTTGAAGACCACTGCTATACAGTATATGATTAAGATCCAGCGCTGGTTTTCGAATTTCAATAACTTGAAAATGTTTTCCATGCCCTGATGAAAATGTGGTTAGAAGTACCCTGAGGTAAAAGGACAGTGGACTTATAGGATGGAACCATTGAATGAATATCTTTCGCGGTCCGATAATCGACTATCACTATTATCGCTATCATTTCAACTACCAACCAACTCCTTTGCTGCACCGACTACTACGTGGTCTGCATTTTTTTAATGGTTTGCAGTTTTCGCTTCCAACTGTATTTACAATGGTGATGACGATGATCGTCATTATGATGAGGACGACAGTCAGTAGTCAGCAGTACAACTAGTTGTCCGGCATTATGCCAAAGAATACTTGTCATCGTCCTACAGAAAGAGAGTAAAAGAAGGATTTTCTATCAAAATCGATTTCTTTTTGCCTCTTTCAGATTCAATCCTTCCCTCACACATTATATAATATATCAGAAATCCATACACGCCAAGAGGAAATACTTATAGTCGTTTTTAATGCCCGCTGCACTGTGAGCGTCTATTGCTTTGGTACTCGGAAGTACTTCGACACAGATAAGCACTCTGCAAGGGTCCTTTCAAGGAAGTCCCTATTGCGAGATGGCAGTTAATTTAATCATTACAAGCAAATAATATGGATACATCGTTGAAGTTCTAACTGTAAATCTAATCATCTATGAACGATGTTTTTCAATATTCAACATGACAGAAACTGGGTATCGGTGTGGGAAGGGGGAAGGGGGGGGGGTTTGTTCATGTATAACCGTTTATAAAATTTATTGCCGGAGATGATGAAGACACCCCGTTAGCATAATAAGTTGCAGCCAGTCATTATCACATCACCTCTCTGTCTTTCCACAAATAGCACATTACATTTGAAATCATGTTTACTATATTATAAAAAGAAGAGCAACTCATTAAAATAATTATATCAAAGCAATGCATTAATTAAACAATCGATTATACATTCAAAATGCATAACGAGAGACTCCCTCGGTGATTGTGCTATTTACCGTTAGACTATTATTGCCACTACAGCGAGCTTTACACCTGGGAATTTTGCCCTTCTACTGTACATTTCTTATCTAAAAAAATTCCTCTGCGGTATACCACGTGAGTGCACCCACCACAAAGAACCAGGAATTAAATTTTCCCTTCTAAAGTCAACAAAACTACCACCTCAGCTAGCTGTTTATTTATTGAAGCAAATACTGAACGTCATTCACCTTGCTCTAAAGCAATGGTGGGAATGGGCCACAATCAAGCTATTAGTTATTCCACCAGCCTGCAACAGGACCGGTCTTAGGCCAAGGCGACTGAGACAACCGCCTTGGGCCTCGCGTTGGTGAATTGAAAAAAATATTTTTTGAAAAGCTATATTTTGATTTCATGTGTGTTTAAAGACATTAAAGCATTGCATGATAAGCAATCAATTTCATAAATCTTGGCACTGGGGCCCCGCCGTCGCCTGCTGCCATGGGCCCCGCAAACTCTAGGGCCGGCCCTGCCTGCATATCTACTATTACTAACCCCTTTCTGTTCTATTGGAGCACATCTGCGACCTAGTGTACGGTATTTTTACGCAACCATGCTTATTTATCGGCACGGCACTTGCCCAACTAAAGGGAACGGCTGAACATCCCAACCGTCGGATGACGCACCGAGAGGTTCTCCTCCGAAAGAAACCAAACCACTTCGATTAACGTATCAAACCACAATCACTAACACAGTAGTCGAGCACGCTACCTTTGCGCCACCGAGGCGGGTCCAGCCTACGTATCAACACCCAATAAAGAAAGGACACATATAATATGAATGCCAATGTGAAACTTCGTAGACCATTGTTAAACTGGATCAGGCCTCTCTTCTTGATCCTCCCATCAAGAAGGAAATCCAAGGAGTTGCACCAGGGAAACTATTACCATGAATCCATGATCATCTTAGTGGCGAAAGTCACTAACTTCAGCCAACTTTTACTGTGACTATCCGAGGCAGGGATGAGGACCCATCCTAGGTAGGGATCAGTTCTGATGACGTACATTAAGTAGACACCATTGTATAAAAGTTAAGTATAATGGGGCACAGAGATTATAAGCATTTTTCAGATTTGTTTCTTAATACTGATAATAAGAAATCTTGGCATCTGCACAGCACCTTGAAAATCAATTTAAACCCAATGAATTGAGCAAAGATTAGAAAGTGAGATCGAGGGAGGAAAAGAAAGAAGGGAAAGAAATAAAGAGGATTTATATTGACTGAGGTCCAAGATTTGTGATGTAGAAGTATTGGAGAGAGAGAGAGGAGACTATTTCAGTGTGCAAAAATAAATGTGATGTATGGGACATGAATTTTGAAGTAACAGGTCAATGCAACCATACTCTGCCTTCGATTTCTCTCAAAATGGATGAAGAATACAACGGCTTTAAAACTTCCCCTCAACTTTAAGAAATAAATTTGTAAATGGTAGCTTTAAGGAGAAGAAAGAGATGAGTGATTGTTGACGACAACGATGCAAGGAGTCAAAACTCACTGGTATTTTGACACAGTTTTAAATGCGTTTATGGATGTTGAACTACTAGAGATACCAAAACAGCAGCAGGAGTTGCATTACTTCAACTCACAATTCGGCAAAACCCTATTTATTACATTGAAAGCAAAACACGAAAAGGTAGACGAGGGGAAACCAGGTGCAAGCATAGCAAGACGCAGGAAAGAGAATAAAAGAGGAAAAAAAAATCCGTATTTTGCATTTCAAATATTAGTAGTATTTGCTAGAAGAAAGTGTTGTAGAGAGAAGAAATAAACTAATAAGATATCTAATAGAAATGTATGTATATTTGGAAATGCAAGAGGAGAGGACAGGAAAAAAACCAGAGCAACAAAATGTCAAATTTCTTTTTCTTTGCCCTTAGCAGTTCTTAAGATATTGCAAATGTAATAATATTATTAAAAATTGCATAAACATTCTTGGTTTTGAATGCATCTATTAATATTATTAAATCCGTGAGACGAAAGATATGCCTAATAAAAACCATCAACATTTGGTACATGCACTATATATAAAAACATCTGCTTGAGAATATTGGTTTCAAGAAAAATGTTAAACATCTTGAAATTTGTTGCTATATGGCTACTTGAAGCTTATATGGGACTTCAGCATACAAAGTGCACAACCTTAACAATGCATGGGCATGAAGTCGGCCTTACAAGCTCTTGTGTTTCTGATTCGAAATTCCGCAGTAATGGATACCCCACAGCCCCACAATAAACTGGAAAGTAATTCCTACTGCAACCGTGAAATATAAGTGATGGAAAGCAAACTTCAGATTCCCATCTCTAATCACAGAAATACCACTGATTTTAATTCGACATTGAACCTTCTTTGAAGCTCAAGAAGTACAGACTCTACCAAACAATTACATAAATAGCAATATTACTGGATTCACACTAATACTTTCTAACCACAAATGATCCTAAAAACGAAATTTGAGCAACCATGTTATCGATACTTAAAATCGGGTTATATATTTTTCCAAGTGGGCTTTGGAATCTATCATTCAAATTAAAAACCTCTGGTAGCGGATTATTGCATTGGACACACCAGTTCTCGTCTGATCACTCATGTTAAGCAACGCAACCCCAGTTAGTACTGACATGGTTGGCAGCTTGAGGAAACTGGGTACTGCTAATACCCCAAAATCGTCGCATTAGTGTAGTGTCTGTGCAGTCTCTGCATTAGAACTAAGCACTGGACGGGGCTCTAATGACCTTGTAGTTAAAGGGTCCTAAAACGCCAACAAACAAATGAAACCCCTGTCTCAGTCAGTCTCGAACTTCAAATCATGCTTTCTACCTCGACTTACAAGCCTAGAACAAAAATCTCTTGCAGAAGTTGCCAAGTTGCGTTGGACACACCAGTTCCCGTGAGATCACTGAAGTTAAGCATTGCAAGCCCACGTCAATACTAACTTGGGTGGTTGGAAAAGAATGATGGGTGCTGCAAAATAATCCTCTCCTTCGTCCTTTCACCTACCTCCTCATCTCCTGCGGGCAGCCTCCTAAGGGTTCATCCTGTTATGACTGCCTGGCTTACTCCCCAGCCCACAAACTAATCCAGACTCCAGAAAGCAATAATTTAAGATGAAAAAACACAAGTGCCGTGAACAAGTCGCATAGAAAATATTTGGGGACGTAACCCTCCCACTCAGTAACTTTCTTGTTTATTATAGGGCTTATTCTGTTAACGCGATACCACATCTTGATTATTGAATTCAAATTCTTATTTAAATAATCATTATTTTTCAATTATTGTTAAGGATTGTTGGTATGATTTCATTAAACGTTCATTAGAAAGTAAAAACAATAGGGATGTCATATATTATTATTCAAAAGCTGTAGGATGTCATATCATATTTTTAAAACTAAAAACAACAGTAACAGTTATCTCACCCTTGCTAATTTTGTTAAGAAGAAGGGGGGGGGAAAATTATTTTAAACAAAATTTTTAAAAGTACCTGGTCACACAAACCACTAACAACAAAAATAATGACAACCGATGTTAGATGTCGGCTAAGAAATTTTTGCTAACTAATAAAAAATAGTAGACGTGAGAATTTTACAAAATAGGATAGTAAGTAAACAAGCAGCTGCATTCATTTATTTGACGGAAACAGTACGATGCCAAGAAGAAAACCCATGTAAATACTAGACATTTTGACAAGTAGCTTAAAATTTCTCGGTAAAACTTTAAAAAAATGTTTAGTGCCAGTTTACAATGAAAGACGGAGATGGATTACTAACTTTGAGAAAAACAACACTACTTGTTTGCCAATATATATCCTGCTGAGGTGAAAAGAAGAAGGGGAAAAAAATTTTTTTAAAGAAAAAATGGGCTTTTTCTTAACTTGTCATCCATTTCTGTTTGCTTTGTTTCCTTCATTCCTAAAGTCATCCAATCATGAACGTATTTATCGCAACAACTTTTTTTTTTCACAAATTTGAATAAAACTTCTTCAATTTGCAGCTTAAATTACTTTGCCGCTTGCTTAAAACAATACTAAAATTTTGAAGTAAAAAAAAACAGGATGGTTTAAAGAAAGAGGGGGAAGAAAGAGGTAATCTTAAAATTTGAATGCGAATTAGCATTAAAAAGTCCTACATTACCAGATGCTTATTAATTAATTGAAGTTGAATATAATTTAATTTATTCCACTATTTATTTGTGAAATAGTAAAGGACTTTTCCAAGGAGCCCGAGTGACACCATCTCCCCACAATTGAGGTAATAAATTAGGGGCTCCTTGTAAGTCACGTAAAAACCCAATTTATCACATCACCTTTAGAGTGAGGTTCTTTAGTCACAAACCCTTTCACGGTCGCTCGATTTTTACAGTATGGTCATCGTTGTCTGGTACATGTGAATACTATTAAGTAGGGCTGGACTGGCCCATAAGGGATACAGAGCTTTACCCGATGGGCCGTCGACTTTCCAGGGTCAATGGGTCGCCATCAAAAAATTCACACAACGTTACAGTATAATGAAGTGCAAATTACAGTATTTTGAAATTCAGCATTACCTTTATGGAAATAATCCTTTATCTGGTACCTGTTTCGCGCCGCCCTTTTTAATGTCTGTGGTCATTTTTATAACTTTTCTTCGGGTCTACTTTTCTGTCCAGTTAGACTTCGATATTAGGTCATCCTGCACAGTAACTAAGACCAACACTGCCTTCAAATAGGGGTATACATTAGTGATGGAATGAAGACGATACTTCATCCTGCCGTAAAACGTAAAGATAGAGGGGTCAGTTAAAATCTGGCCTTCGACCCAACTATAATTTTGGTGTTCTGCCTTCCCTACCATCCACCGCAGACATTTGTTGAGAACATCTAAATACAATGTTTGTATATGCGTACATGACATGGCTTGGGTTCACAGGTCTCAAGTATTTCTAGATGACCGATGGGACCTCTACCACATCCTACCTTAAAGCCCAGTTTACACTCGACGAGTACTCGTCCAAGTACTCGTCTGGTGTAAACAAAAATGGTGTGTGTAGAAAGGTCAGGCCTTGTTGGTGGCTAGTCAGATTGTGTTTCATTGGTGTTTTAGGACTCTTCAACTATAACGGTCATTAGAGCCCCGGCTAGTCAGAAAAAACTCCAAATGCGTGAAGACACGCGTCCAAAATTGGTGCTCAGCGCAACAAAAAAAAGTTTCACGGCCGAATACTCGCCTGAACTATAAACTGGGCTGAAAGAGTCTCATTTCCAGTGTAATTTTAGCCAGTAAACGACTTGAATCAAATCTCTTTCACATATGAAGGGCCGTCCTAATAAATCTGCATTACGTTCCAAACTGAAGGCATGCCTATCCTTGTCATTATTCTCTGGACCATGGACGCCTGCAGAGAGGGCGACAAATCAGCCACTTATCAGAAACCAAAACAAAATGACGCAAATTAGAAAAACAAATGCATGCCTTCCGACGCACATGTTGTCGGGTTCCGGGAATATTGCCCCAACGGAACGGTGCCCCACCGCCTTAAATAATATGCGGACGCCAAAAGGACTCCAAGGGAATGCGACAGCCTTGTCCATTCCCAAAAGGCTTCCATCACATGTTTGATCGGAGATGTGCTTAATAAACTGATCACCGGAAAGAGCATGAATATGACATAGGTATAAATAAGAATTATGGATTTCTCGGAATTTTTTCCAAACGAAATTTATGGAAAAGTCCCGAACACTTTGTAGTAAGAAAAGCTATTTGTTTTAGTCAACACTCTGAGCTTAAATGGAGGATATCACATTTAGTCAAAAAGTTGGATTGGCTTAAAATAAATCGCATAGCAGTTTACAACCATGTGTGACTGGTATCCATAAAGCTATCATCCACATTGATTTTGAAAGCTTAAAAATTCACTCCCTCACTTGTTGTGTGATGGGACGAGATATGTAGAATTGCTTCTTCCGACTGTTAGTAAGTAGGCAGCGGTACTGAGTGTGTGTGTAGAGGGGGGGGAAGTATAATGTCAACTGTCTCTACGAAACTTGAACGGCCTAATCGGATATACTCAAGGATCTGAAGGATAAATGAATGATTTTTCTTCGTATTAACCTAAGCAATGAATTTCACATCGTCGTCTGTATTTTATAAAGAATGACAAACAACGAAATCTGTTAACGCCCTTTCTCTTGTGAAGAAAACGACCTTGCACAACTAATCCGGCAAAGTCCCTAACAAAGGGGAGAGAAAAGAAAGAGGGGTCAAGGCAGAGAAATTTTTACAAACATCAGTTTGTATACAGAAATCTTTAGACGTGAAACTATGCGACTACTTAGTACGCATACCATTCAACATGCACCTTTTTATAATAAAAATAGCTGCCATTACTCCAAACTAACATCCCATTCACTCGAGGTAAATAAACAGCATCTGAGTACAGAATGACAGCGTCGAGTGAAAACTAACACGATGTTACAGTCCAAGGAGGAGGTCAAAAAGGGAATTTGGAAAGAGTAGGAGAAGAAGACGAAAACGATTTACAAATCTATACATAAACCAGATTGTTTTGAGCAATGCTTAATATAAAATTTCGTTTTTGATACGTGTTCAAATAAGACAACAGGGTCGAATAAAATATTCGGACCTGAAAAAATAGTAAATGACCACAAACGTTGTCGACTGTCAAAGACAACCACGGTGATTTGATCCTAACTTTTGGAAATGAAGAATGGTTGTTACTTATATTACTTATAATTCGTTACTACTTAGAACACGCCTCCAAACATTGAAAATATAATTCACCATCACCCTTTCATACAATTAATCAAATTGGTAACAACTCGGATGAATTATGTGCTCTATACAAATCTTCAAAGAAATGCTAAAAGGGTTTACCTGTGCACCAGTCAACACATTTCAACGCTAACAGAGGAAGACAGAGCAACTAGTAAATGCTGTTTAAGCATCTTGGATTAAAAAGAGAGAGACGTATTTCAGAGATAAAGATAAAAAGATGACAATTTTGGCTTCCTCATCTTCAGGGAGAAAAAAAATTTTAAGTGACATAATAGAATCTATGAAACTATAACGAATTTCAAAAGAGGAGGCATTGTATATTTTCCACTAGATTCGGGAAAAATGGATCCAGAGTGAATCTCTGAAGATCGGTCTAAATGAATGAACATATTACATGGGTTCAAAAAGGTGATTCTCATATCCGTAGATCGCAATATTTCATAATTCAAAAAGAAAATCCATAGTTGAAGCTTGACCTCTTGGATGACAACGACATGGGCAGCATGTCTGACAATTTTCAATTCAATAACCTTAAACTTCACTCTCTTTTTTCGTCTCTTTCCTTCATGAAATACAAGAAAATGTGAATAATAACATAGTAAAACGAGAGATAGAGACGAGAAAGTTAGTAGATAAAAATATCATATAATAAAGACTACGGTACCATTATTATTATTTTCTTAAGAATATGAATTTTTCCTTTACGATTCAAGCATTCAGATTATTTGAACAGCAAATAATAATAAGAGAAAAGGGTCGAGGTTTTGAGAAAGAGAGACCCATCTTAAAATCCTTTTTTTCATCTCAACTCTCAAACTTCCTACCTTCTCCCATTCACTTAGATTCAGTGTAAAATATTAAAAGGATAACATGCATCATCTTCTGGCCATGCGAATACACAAGAGTTTCAAAGCATGAAATAAGATTAGTGTTTTTTGGATGTTGCCATGCCAATTAATGGATAGCATCTCTTTAAAAGACACTAATGGGCATCTTTTCCCGGCATTAACCTATCTTGGAATGAATTAACCAAAGTTGCCTTAGGAATTGTTAGCAAATCTGCTTGTCGTCACCTCTGATAATTGGTATCCATATCATCATTTCTTTTTCTTCTTTACCCTTGTTATGCCTCTCTCTCTCTCTCTCGCTCTCTCTTTCCTCGGATAGTAGGTCCCATCCCCTTCTTTCAAATATACACAACAACAACGAAAAAATACCATACTCAAACTCGTTGACGTTATGGATCTCGGGGACAGAATTTCCTCTCTAGATTACTTTTGAAGAACATCAAAAGAAAGATGATTCTACTGCACTCCTTTAACATGATCCGATATGTAAACAACGTCCTTTTAAAATGCAAGAACAAAAAAATACGAAAAGCAGGTCACAATATGTATATGGTGACCTTCTGAAGTCTATAATAAATCGAGATCAATATTCTGCACCTTCCTCTCACACTGACTCCTTATCACTCCGTCTCCTCCATCTCATTCAATCTAATTTCTAGATCCTTATTTATGTATCGACAACATATTTAACAGAACCACAATATTAATTATTAACGATGAAGGGATGGCATCACGATATAATAATCTTACCGATTATATGTCACGATTTCCCTCAATGATTAAAAGCACGAAGAGCTCACAGGGATTCAAGGCAGTTGGTTGGACGATCCCCCTCTCCAGCTTTGAATTTCCGCGCCTTCAATGTCCCATACTGGATTTCAATCATTGATAAATGCCATCTCGTGTGATACAGATGATATATTTAGAGAGGTTCATATGTTATATTGAGGAAGAAGAGAAAAAAAAATACGGTTTTTTTTTAAATAAAGTAAATCAACTTCATCACAACTCATAAACCAGTAAAAAATTTCATTAAATAAATATTGATCGTCTGAGACATTCTCATGTCTTAATTACATTACTTAATGTCTTTAGTCTCACATCTGTCATTTTCACAACAGTTACCTGTCAAGTAGAAATAATGAAATGGGCAGAGTGTCCTATCAGGGGAGAATTTCTGTACTTGGAAAACTGAAACCTAACATACTTTTTTTTAAAAAAAAAAGGAAGCTAACCTATCAAAGTTATACTGAGAATAAACTTCAAAATGAGACAAGTCCAAGAATATAAAAAGAAGGGAGCGGCGAAGATATAACTCACTTTGAAATAGATCTATTTTTACAAGGCATTGCAAAGTAGTTTTGCAGGTGAAAGAAAGGGAAAGGAATGAAAGAAGAGTGAGAGACAGTCGAGGGGGAGACGAAGTGAGAAGAGGCCGAAGTCGGTGCCGATCCAGGCAGAAATATATCCACCATTATATAGTTCTGTATGATCAACGTCTATAAAACATAACCTTATTGTCAATAAAACAATACTAACATCAGATTTTCATTCTGCAACATCATCAATTTTTCATTGGAAAATTAATGAGATGTCAAATCAACATGATTGGAAGGCAGTTCGAGTCTGCTATGTTATCAAATTTAAAAGAAAAAAAGATCACTTCTACGAACTTGTTCATCCACGTCATTTTCGCCTTTTTTATCCCCGCAAGAAATGAATAAATAAAAGTTATTTCAGATATTCGAGCAGCAAAACAACGACACCACTACAAGTTGCAATCAAATTTAAATCTTGTGACAGATTGATTTACCTGAAGTAAAAGTTAGTTCCATAGCAACAAAAAGAAACTTCCAAGTGTCAGAAACGACAGAGAGGAAAAAAAACGGTTTTAAGGAAATGAAAGGTGAAAATGTGTATTCAAAACTGAAATTTTACGCTTTACACGATAACTTAAGTCTATAATTTCACCTCACGACAGTCGTTTAGCACTCCATATTTCCCAATTTGGAGCACAAGTACAAAGTGGACTAATTTGACATTATCGCCTCTAAATAATCCTAAGCCTCCAACATGTTCATGAGATGAAATTCACAAACAAGAAGTACAAGCAAATATAAGAAACCTTGTCAAAAGTCTGACATGTCTATCATCTCAGCTGATTATCTTTGGAAGAACTAATTGCGTGACTCGAAGGGACTGCCTAAATCTCGACAACCCTTTCACTGGTGACAGAGTGTCAACACTGACTTCAGACAAAATAGCTGCTCGACTGCTTTCACCACACTCCTGTTGCTCCCTTTTCTCTACCAAGTGCAGAGAACTGCAAACCAGTGTTCGTGAAACATCATCACAGGGTATTTTACAGTCCTTCAGTGATGTTCAAACATTCATGAAACGTTGCTTGCGAGCAAACTTGCAATAGTTTGAGAGCATCATGATTTTTGTTCAACGCTTAATAAAAGTAAAGGACTTCAAGTTTGACGTTAAAGACGCAAAGTGCCCTTTAAGATTTCCATTTATTAGTCCGTAGAACATTTAGAGCCTCGTATAATTTTACGTTTACGACCAAAGGGCGCAAGTGGGCCTTTTGTTTAATATGTGGGATGAGAAAAGTGATTAAAAGTTCTACTGCGTAGGCCCTTTAGTGGTCAATTAAAGGATTACTCAAAATGCTAAGCTTCTTTATAGGTGAAACATTTTCTGAGTACAGCCCTAGTTGCGAAAGAGACGTTCAGAATGAAATTAAGATATCCATAGGACTTTGCAGAGGTCAATCTACCTGCTGCTTAATTTAGATACAACAAAACTTGGGGGCTTTGAAAACTAGGAAAATATTCAGAAATAAGGCGAGAGATAGTGTTTGTTTGGTCGAGAAATGGCAAAGACCTAAACATATGTAATCTATATGCACATAAAACTTCATACAGCTGCATAATCCAAAAAGGAAAAAAAAAGACAACTTTGGCAATAAATTTCATATCCAAGTATAAGAAGACACTAAAAACTATGAAGTATATTAAATCATTACTAAACAACAAGAACTTGCTAAAGTTGGCAACACAACTTGAGACATACGCATAATAGCAAAGTCCCAGAGAGTCTTTTTTTCGATTTTCCCCTTGCTCTATCTCGAGAACTAAATTTAGTTTCCCATTTCCTCCTCCTCATCTTATTTTTCAAGATCTTGTCTTCCACCCAAATAAAATATTATCAGGGATGGGATACGAATGAAAGAAAGTAGGATGGAAGAAGGAAGAGGGCGAAAGACAGAGATATTCAGAAACTTGATGGCGAGACTATAAGGATACAACAATATCCCAATAAACATTCAGTAGTAGTAGTAGAGGTTGTTGTTACAAGACAGAAAAGGCGGGCATGTGTCTCATTACAACATTTTCCTTAAAAAGTAAGGACACGTGTACGCGTTAATGTCAGTGAGTGTCGAACAAATGAGAAAAACACATTTTCTACAACAACTCCCGATATGCGCCTTTTTAAACAGCAGCATCAGCAACACTGAAAGTACACATTCGCGGAATGGGGGATAGAGGAGGAGCAGCATATGATGATGAAGAAGAAATTGATGGCAGAAAAAAATGGGGATAAGAAAAAAGACGAAGAAAAAATATGACAGAGATGACGGTGAGGATGACGACGACAAACGAGGAGAAAGAAAACGAGCAGGATGGCGAACAGGGAGGAGAAAAAAAGTAATATCTTCCACAACTGATTTTAAAACATGCCCATTTGGCAGACTAACAAATAGACAGTTGAACTTCAAACATAAATTGTCAGCGACTTACACATAGGAAAAATCAAGACACGAAGCTGGAATTTTGAAGTCTTTTTTCTTTTATATATATATTTTGGCAGAGTGATGGTAGGAGTGAGTGTGGTGAGAAGGAAGGGAAGTTAATAAAGAGAAAGAGGAGGACGGGACAAGGCGTGGAAAAACGCAGAACTCATTTAGGAATGAAATATAGAGACAACAGTTATGTGCTCGGGTTTATGTTTTAGTTTTTTCTTTTAAAGAAAAAAAAATACAAAAGGTCTTTTGAGATTGTGATGACTATTGCCATCTTTCTTTTCTTCCGTTCTCTGACAGGGATTTTTATTATTAAATAGCCCTCCTCCTGCTGCTGTCTAAATCAGTCGAGTATGAAGCTCTTTATAGCAGCTGAATGAATGCTTCCAGTACATGACTAGTTAACTAACAATGTCGGTAAAACATGTAAGTAGATGGTGAAGAAATGCCTTTATGACACCTCTGGTAACAAGGAATAATAAGTGGAGAAGACATATGCTATCAAGTTGGTTGCTACTTCTCGTCGGCGATGATAGTAATGGCAGCAACTCATTTGGAACAACTAAAATGGCTGATCACATCTCCAAAAAGTTATTTCAGAAAGTAGTTCAAATCTCGATGGAATTCATTTCGATGGGGGGACCAGAAAAAAATGAGTATAACCATATATGAATACAGATATAACAACGATCCATGAAGTCAAAACTTCTTTGAGTTTTGTCCACTTTTTATTGACCCATGTATTGGGTCAACAGCGAGTGATAAAGGATAAAACAACTTGTCGGTGACTACATTTTTTTACAATGAATTCAACGCATTCAGTTGACGAAAAACGCGTTTCAATTGATTTATTAATTAGATAGTACCTCTGCCTCTCACCATTCCAAATTATACAGCTATAATCATTTGCTAAATTTTTATTAAGAATCATGGTTTTCCTGCTTTCTTTATCTACTGCAGTTATAGTAACTATTTGTGCTAATCAGACCTCTTTCAAGTGCCGGGCATCATACTCAGTTTTAAAAGAAATGGGTAATCAATATCGAGAACAAGTTCAACTTCGCATCCAAATCAGCGGCGCAGGATTTGAAAGGAAGGGGTCAACAAATGATTGTGACAACGACCTGGATTACCGCTCCACATTTATTTGAGTCTAAAAAACGTTGAATGGAGACAAATATCTCAATGGAACCTTCCAGGAAATATCTTATTTTTGCTGACGTCAATCTGGTCACTAGTGCCCTTTAATAATTCAGGGTTTGCCTCGTATATATGTAATCTGAATTTGCTCAGGTGCAGGCAGGGAGTCTCAAGGAGGGTGGAAAAAGACAGAGGCAATCACAAACAGTCTCACAGCAGATTGGAGGTCAACGTGAACGATGCTGCCTGCCATCAGGCTCCAAAGAACCACTTCATTAGAAAGATCTGTAGTTGCATGTCTTCCAGGTGCAGGATTCAGTCTCCACACGTTGGTGTCAATAGAGGGGTCAGTAAAAATTCTTTGTATCAGTTAACAGGCCGACCATTAGTATGATAATAATTAACTAACAGCCATTAGCACCTGGAATGCCAGATGGCCATCATCACTTATTCATTGCACACATATACACAGCTCTAACCCTTCTCATGAATGTGTCCAATTCTTTTCCCTCCCGTCATTGCCGTCTCTGCCTGTCTCGGGATCAGGAATATATCTACTCCCTAATATCTTAGGCGAATCTACGGAAAGTCTTTAATTGCATATATTAAATAGCGATTTCAAGATTAAATGAACGTGGTTGGCACAAATGTAATAAAAACTTCTTGATTAGATCCTGTGTGTGTTACACGCTAAACACTTTTCATAACTCATGACAAGATCTAATTATCATTCATTTAACCGTATTCTCGGCAATGGCAGAGTTGGATACAGTGGCGTAGCGTGGCGGGAGCTGCCTGCCCTGGGCGGTAAAATTTCACAATAAATAATAATAATAATATCTTGTAATTTGAACTAAAAATCTGAACCATTTCTTTTCATATTTTTGTCGCACCTACAATTCGGACCGATTAAAATTAAAGAAGAGCTAAGGAAGAAAATATTGGAAGAAATAGGGGAGGGGGGGGTTGAGGATTTAAATATCTAATGTGCGGCCAAATTGCGTTGGGCACACCAGCAACGCAAGCCCACGTTAGTACCAACATGGGTGGTTAGTAGTAAACGTTGGATGCTGCAAATTTCCCCTCTCTACATCCCCTACACCTACCTCTTCCTCACCAGCGAGCAGCCTCCGAAGGGTTTGGCCTGTTATGGCTGCTTGGCTTACTCCCCAACCCATTAGCTAACATAGTAACAGTAAAATAAGGGGGCGACGAATTTGGCCTACGCCTAAAACCCAAGATACGCCACTGGTTAGCTACCCTTGGGCCTATCATTTTAAATCAGAAAAAGTAACAGAAACGGAAAGCAGTGGAGTACCGAGTGTATTCTGCGCCCGGGGACAAAGACCGAAATCTGCGCCCTCTGACACCCGCTAAACGTAATGTAAATTAATATCTTGCGCATTTTTGCGCCCCCTGTCTTCTGCGCCCGGTGACATTTGTCCCCCTCCGCCCACCCCTCGGTACGCCACTGACAGAAAGCACATATAGTATGCACAAAGTGGGATGCAGAAACGGACAGGACAGGAAACGACTGGAGGAAATTGGATACTCATTAGACTGTAAGGTGCTTTCAATAAGTGGCTGGCGACCAAATGCCACAACCGAGTAGTCACTTCCTTCGACCTTATGGAACATGCCGACTTCGAGGCTTTCACTTAACGTTTCAAATTCATGTCTGGTTATTATGCTCGGACACTGATGACCAGTGATTTGGTGCATGTGTTTTTCCCCATAATTGCCCCAAAAAATGGTAACTGCAGACCTCAATTCGGTTTTATCAGAAGGTAATTATGGAGAAATGTTAAATAATTCTGACAATATGCAAATAGTAGGTAGGTATGTATGATGATAAGGCCGGAAGTAATCATAAACTCAATTTTTGCAAACTGTCACCAGACATATGGGAGAAATATTATAGCAGCATACAATGGGTGTTAGCGGTGGCAATCACATTTGCAATTTCTTTCTGAGTGAAACTTCATCTTTAACGCTCCCCGAGTTATTTTCAAAAGCCTTCTCGTATATCGACTTGATGATAGTCGACTACAGAAATTCCTCATTTGCCCTTTTAGCTCCTTTCGTCACAGTCGCTCATCAGCGTGTTAAAAAAACCTAAAATAAAATTTTGTCGGCACTCATCTACAATTAAAATTTGTTTCACAGTCCCCTATGGCAAGATGTCCAATGCTGCACACGCAGAAGCTGGCATGTTTGTTACTGATGAGTTTTAAATGGATGAAGGAAAACGGCATCATTTAAAAGTAAATAAAATTAAGTCAACATTCGTTGATATAAAAATGGAGAGAAAATCTTGAATTTCAAATCAACCTGAGTTTGTAGAGGTGGAAGGGGATTCAAATTCGTCTTCCTACTTACTTATGCTATATCATCTTCTTCGCCTACTTAAATGGATATTAGCAAATATCCCAATGGCGAAAGAAATGCTATGGCGCTACAAACCTTTCAAGTTCCTTATTTGGCAGATTTCAAAATAGCTGATTATAAAATGCAAACGATGAAAAAAAAAATCAGCATTTCATCAAGCTAGCACATATATCGTGATATTCCCTGAAGAATAATTTCATATCATCTTAAGAGCTCCGACTACTACACACAGGCCACTACTATTCAAAGGACAACCAATTCAAATAAACAAGTGCGTGCATGTCTGAGAGAAGAGAGAAACATTCTAAAAATTCTTCTTCCGGTAGAATTCATCTGGTGGCATGAAGGTTACACCCATAAGTCTATAGGAAAAATGCAACCATACATCAAGAAACCGAATTTCCGGTTCGGCTTCATGTTAGTTTTTCGCATTACAAAAACATTGTGAATGGCATCTTGCAACAGCCTACGTCTTGGTCGGTAAAGAAGGAAGCGGAAATGAAAATACCGTAGACTAAGTCACAGTTGTTTCTTTAAAGAAGAAGTAAAAAAAAAAACACAATTTTTATTTTATACCTAAAGCATTTCCTCTTTATCTCTTTTAAAACTCCGCCTATTTCACAAATCTGTCTGGATCAGAAAAATCTGATCAAAAAGGAATCACAGTATTCAAGGATGTCTTTTCATAAATAATGATTGCATTTATTATTACTAATAACTATCTTTGGGGGCTTCATCTAAAAACACCATAAAATGATGGCGAATAAGACTCGATCTTGGTCAAAGACATGCTTTCTTCCGGATGTGGGGAAACAAAAACCTCAAGCCAACCTTCAGCAGGTGGAGAAATAAATTTGATTCGGTGTGCAGTGCAGGATGTTATCAGGAACATCGTTAAGAACTCCTTTGATAACAAAACAATTCATGTATCAGTGAAACTTGAATATGTAGGAGCTGACTCCAGACATTTCTAAATAGTTTTTAAAGCTGAAAGGTAGATATTAAGTAAAGAGTGGATCTCAAGTAAGGTCAACAGCCTATTCCGAAAAAGTCCTAAATTATGAGTACCCGATATCTTCTAATCAAACTCAAGTTTTCTAGAAATCGAAAGTCTTAACATGAGAGTGAAGAAGTACGTATAAGGACGAATCACATAAAAGACCTTTCATCCATTTCATGAATAAAATTTTTTTATCAAATTATTACATTTAAAAAAAAATCATCAAATATTTTATAACATATTAACCAATCAAGCAGCCATAGAATCATATTCAAGGTTTACGTGTCTACAAAAATCACTTTTATCATCTTTATCTCGCAAAAGTCGCCATATGTAGTGTTGAGATACTCTTATTAATATAATTATTTATTTGTTGCATAAAAGGCTGAAAGTAACATTGAAGACGTGACCTAAGAGATGACCTTTCGTGATTTCATGGTATCTATAAATTATATTTCTTACGAAGAATGTTGAAAGCAGTTGGGTTGTCAAACCGTGCATGCTCTACCACATTTCACTTTTCACCTGCTTTTTATACCATCAAGATAAATGAGGAAGACGAGATAGGACGAGAAAAGGGGGAACAGAAAATTAAGAAGGGAATCGAGGTAAGGGGAGAAGGGAGAGGGGTAGAAGAACAACAACGTTAGGGTGAGAGAGTGAGAAATTGGCGAGACTACCCTTTCACCTTGCGCCTTTTGTTATCAAAATTTTACTTCCAAATAGTGATAGCGTTAGACTGGACCTGCGATGATGATGATGATGGTGTGGTGGAGAATAAGAAAAGGGTGAAGGGGTTAAAATAGAAAGGGAGAACCAGAAAAGGTAAAAATTGAACGGAAGAGAAAGAACATTAAGCAGAAAAAATATATATTTGAGCTTCACTTTAAGCATACTATTATACCTTTATGATTAAAACTACCATCACCGCCGATCATCATTTTATGAAATGAAACAAAAAAAACAGCAAGAACGAGAGAGCCTTTCCAAATTTATATATAACTGATACACCCGTCCCACACACGCACAGGTACACACAAAAAAAGCCCCCAACAACCATTTTTTAAAATAAGACAGCCATTGAACTCTGTTGCTGACAGTAAATGCCAATAGCTGCAAGGAATTTTGTACACCTTGTATTTATCTCTTATTAGACCTCATCATCTTTTTAACCTGAATTCACATGGCTGTTTGCTTAACGTTATCTTTAAGATGGATATAAAAAACTATTATCCCCAAAAAGAAATAAGATGATAATCGTTGCAGAAACTAGGTAGGACTCTTCCCAGACACACACACACGAGTGCAACATCCTTTTACGTATATACAGTATCTTTTTAGTCAACCCACACCATATATCTGAGCTTTTCCTCTACCCTCCTTCTTTCTTAAAAAGACACCACTAATGGACCACCAGAAATGAATAACTTTGTAAGCACAAGTAGCAAAAATTGAATATTCTGTATTGAGGACAACTAATGTTTAACCTGATATTGGCCATTCGATGAAAACGCATGCATAGTTTGCTGTAGCGTTTGACTATCAGGGCAGACAGAGTCAAAGAGAGCATATGAGAGGTTAAGGCGTTCTAAACCAGTGTTTTTCAACCAGGGTTCCATGAGGTCCGCCCGAGGGTTTCGCCAATGGCAAGGTAAAATATAAAAATAGTAATGAAAACACAAGAAACGAGAACGACTTTGTCTGTCAAAGATGAACTTCGGGTCTCTCTCAACCATTAGGCTGCGAATTCAACTGCTTATGCTAACACAGACACTTGTATCAATTAAAGTTTTTTTCTGTCACTGTATGGGGCTCCGCGAGAGGTCTAAATGCTCCAAAGGGTTCCGTTCCAATAAAAAGGTTGAAAAACACTGTTCCAAACAAAGTGAGACAGACATCATCATCGGGTCTGCGGGTTCTAGTCCTCCACTCTCTCCCACCAGGTCCCCGTCCACCCCACACACTACCATATCCTTACGGACAACCTGATCCCACGTCTGCTTTGCTCTCCCCCTACCCCGGGTGCTTCCAACTACTTGCATTCCTGCGTGGTTGGAAGCACGATTTTGCGTGTCATCCGTGAAATAGACAAGCAGACAGAAAAAGAAACAGAGAGGGGGAACAGAGAGAGAGAGGGGAGCAGAGAGAAAGAGAGGAACACAGAAAAAATTCTTGGGGGGCAGGTGAAGAGAAGGAAGGAGAACTGGGCACTATGTAGTAGGACTGGTAGTAGAATCCGGACAAGGCAGCCATCCGAACATATACGATGAGACAGAAGCGTGGAGGAGAAGGCACCAAACAGACCAAACCCGGCCTCGCGATAGACGGGTGCAAAATAATAGTGGTGACGACAAATTTTAGACAAGAACAGACGGAGAAAGTTTCCAAGTGACATGTGGGCGGTGTGAACATCAGTTGGAAACCTAAACCCGTTACTCAACCAACAGACTCCTTTGTACGTGATTATTTAAATTGACCCATGCCGTAGGCAGGAGAAGGGTGTGATGAAAAATACCTATAAAACATAGGTGTGATTAGTAGAGTTGAACGTATTTTAAATGATGGCGTCAAAACTTTCAGTCAACATATTTGAAAACTACCGAAAAAACTCTGGAAAGAAAGAAACAAGAAAAGAAAAAAATCCGGTCATGGGCCGCCAAAAGCTAAATAACATTGAAATTTACCAGAAGCTAACGATAAATAGCATACTTACGACTACGAATTCAACATCTAGTAGTAGGAAATAGTGGATTGGTTGATTCTCACATTAAAAAAACGTTTTTCAATTGCTTCGAGTATGGAGCCATAACAACTAAAATGAGATCCTTAAAATATTTACTAAATAGGAAAAACGTGCAAAAATGTACGGCGCATCAGTATTAAAAATTCTGATAAAGAAGAAAAAAAAATAGCAAACATTAATTCAGGTTTTATTTCTTGACCTCCTCCTAGAAATGTTACAACTGACAAGATATAAAATGATGACAGTGATTACAGCATCTTATGTAAAAAATGTATTTTACTTTTTAATATTCCATTTTCCAAAAAGTGGCTAAAGTAAGTTTCTTTCAAAAAAAAATACTTTCTACTCCTGATGTCCAGTATCACATCGGGCAACACTGAATAGAGAAAGTGAAATCAACGTTACCACGATGTTTACAAGTTGTCAAATTTTTCGTTAAATGCAAGCAGATACAAACGTATACTCCACCCTGTACTAACGGAAATCTTGTCATTAGGATAATTATTATTATAATTAGTTTAACACCAAAATAAATAAGCCATGTTCCGCACTAAAAGTTCTGCCAGCAGTCTACTGTTACAAAATATGAATGAAAGCTATTTAATACCAAGAACAGGATACTGTTTCTTGGACATGGTCCACTTGCCAACAAGGGCCCCTCGCCAACATTTATAACACAGAAAGACAGAATAACCAGCACGACATGAACGACAAAGATAATGTTACACTTCAGCACTCCAACAAAAGATACTGCAAAAATGTGACATGGATGCTAAAGTCATTAACAGGAACAATCAGGAAATTAATTGAATTAATTATTAGTTGAATTCTTTGACAGCATTTAGGTATGCAAACTGATTCCTGGCAAGTTAAAACAATGAACCTGGATCCTGGTTTTCTTCAGTTCTCATGTCTGACTCATGCCAATCCACACTGATCATAACATAAGTTTGTTTAATGCACCTCACCAAAGTGTCGTTATTATGAGTTCATTGTTTTACTCCATGCCATCATCATCATAACCATATCCCGCCTGTGGCAGGGTCGGGACTGCGGGTTCTAGCCTTCCACTCCCATCTATCTCCCACTAGGTCCCCGTCCACCCCATACTACCATATTCCACGTTTCTAATCTAAGATTTGCCCCTATTCTTTCTGAGCATGCTCTGACTGGAGCACCCCAGCCAGGTGTCTGGAACCCGCAGAAATATTTTCTGGGTTGTCTGTGGGGGGGATGCCGACCTACCCCACTATTGTTTTACCCCATGCCACTTTTAAGGAAATTCTAGTCTCCCCTTCTCCTCTGGGTTCAATTCCTAATTGTAGAGAAGCAAGTGGTGGAGAGATGCAGCAGGGTCCAGTAGCACGTTGAATGACCAAGTGTAGTTTTGATTAGGAACCTCTGAATTATCTGTTCTAAAGGACAATTGCCGATGCTGGGGAGGGTTGACGATCTATTATCACATTTCCCCTATGAAAAGTGAAACTCCCTACAAGGGACCACTTCGGAGGCGTAAGTCGGATGTCCCTCTAGAGATGATCAGCTTGCTAAGAAACTCTGATAAACATTGTGGTATTGTCCACTAGTAATGACTTCTTGTACTATAAGCAGCATGCAGATACTTAGTAAGACCCTGTTGGACCAACAAAGAGACAGATACTACAAAGCTGAATTATTCATTGGGTCTCTTTTTTGTTCTTTTGGCGAATTAATGGTCATCACGTATTTACACAGTCTACAGAGAAAAAAATTCACGATTAGCAACTTGTAATATATGGTCGTTGTTTTTTTGTTGACACTAATACCCTCTCTACTGAATATTTATGAAATTTGTCTCCTCCAAAGGAGAGAGAAAAGTTCGACTCACACCAACAAAGAGGATTAAGTATAAAAGTGTGGGTTAAATCCGGTTCATCGAAAGAGCCACAACATGGACATGAAGTTCATGATCACACGATCATCATCATAAGTTATCCTTTCGTACATAAAAAAATATGTGCAGAATAATGTCTATTCTTGCATAATCTTATATATACGCAATATTATCAAAACGAGTGTCCCAAGTGAAGTTCAACGAACTCATGATTTTTAAAGCCTCTTCAATCGTCTTAAGATTTAAAAGAGGAGGAAGAAGAAGAATCAGACGAAGAGGAAGAAAGCTGGGCACTGAACAACTAAGGAAGATTCCATCTTTCTGAAGGATTACCGTAAAGTCGACGGAAGTCGAAAAGAAGTCAAACTTTATTATCAAGAAGAAATAAGATCCTTGTTCGTCAAGTTAAGACTGCAGGATTAAGTAGTTTTAAACAAATGAAAAAGCGGAAAAGGCAGACGGGTCAAATTCAACGTATAGGTAAAGATGGAGGAGGGATAGGACAACTGCAAAAAAAGAAAACGAAAGTGAAATAGGACAAATAATTTGAAATGCAAAACGGAAGTTGAAAAGCCAAGAGTGAGTGGAGGAAAGAGGGAGAAAAGGAATTCAGTTCAAGCATAACTAGATGAAATTTAGGTATCAAGTTCATGACCAATAAATATAGAATTTCATTACATTAATCAAAACTAGAATATGAACCTCTTTAACATGAAACGAGTAGGATGAACATAAATAATACAATGCGTCTTTGAAAGAGTCATGTTTGTCTCCCGTTTGTGTATTAAAAAGCTGACTTTTTGTTTCAGAAAAAAAAAGATTAAGTGTGATGTAAACGATATTATGATATTAAATATAAATCTAGCTCTAGATTAATAGATTTGCTTATGAATTGGGTTGCAAACTTTATATTAATAAGTAGTTAATTGTGAAAGAAATTTAATTTAACTACTCGTCCCGTTCAGAAACTGGGAATATATATTATGTGTGCCACTCTCAAAGTGCGGATGTTCAGAAGTGATAGGTTGTAAGGTCGTATAGAATGAAAACGACCTCATAATAAGGAAATAAAGAGTCCCATATAAAAAAATGACGCGATAGTTTTCAGTCGTGACCCTAGCTGTTAGGCATCTGGCAAGTAAAAACCGAGTAAAAAACACTTTTCGAATAAACTAACAAACTGAAGAGGGCCATCAGCTAGCATCTCAGTAATTTTCACATTAGAGCTAAGGATCAAAATACTGTAGTTGAATTGGTGGATCACGCACTAGCTTATGAGACGACAGAGACGGGATGTGGAATTGATCCCCGGACAGTGGCGTAACTTCAGTTGTGGCGCCCGGGGCAAGAGGCATTCGAAGCGCCCCTCCCCTGTTGCTTGTCCTGAGCAGACACGGTACACGTATGTATGCACTTTTTATTTGCCATAAAGTCGTCGCACAAACATAGTGTCGCGGCGGCTGATTTACGCAAGTTACGCCACTGTCCCGTTGTTTGTTTATTGGTGTTTTAGGGCCCTTCAGCTACAAGGTCATTAGAGCCCTGTCCACAACATAGTTCTTATGCAGAGACTACACAGACACTACACTAATGGGACGATTTTTGGATATTAGCAGTACCCAGCTGGGTCAGTACTAGCTGGGGTTGTGCTGCTTAACTTCAGTGATCAGATGAGAACTGGTGTATCCAACGCAATTCGCCGCTCGCTACTGTCCCGGATGTCACGCAAGTTCAGTCCAATCGTCTAATGGCCACGAAGAAATTTTCATCGTTGTGATAGGTTCCCTCACTTGGTTACTTACTGCAGTTCTATTTCAACGAAAGTCACCGATGGTAAGGGGTCGAGCTCCTAAACCAGGGATATTTGTTAATCTCACCGGTATATTTTTCTCTATGTAGAATGAGTTCTTAGACGTGCAGTAACGTACGGCATTGGATCACTAAATATCTCGGGGCAGTAGGTTCCCTTAAGGTTAAAGAAATCCAAAATTGGAAAACTCAAACCGAACAGAAAAGGACACGAAAATCATATAAGCCCGGTGCACACCCGATTTTTACACGTAGGGCACCACTACATCATCGTAATTACGGCGTGGGATACATTAGTTGAAATGGGGGAGTGCATACATACCTCCGGCACCGTTTGTCATGTGTTCCGTCAGAAAATGCCCGCAGATTCCTACGGCACCATAACGTTGCCCCACACGCACATCCGAACACATAGTCTATCGTGGCCTATTGAACGCTACACACATCTGTTGACATTTCTTTTTCTGGAAACAACGTAGGCAAAAATTGCCAACATTACACCGCATGTGTGTGCATTGAATTGTTGCGGCGACACTATGTTATAAATCGGATGTGTGCACCGGGTCGTACCCAAGAGTGAAAAGTTACTGGTTGGTCATCCGAAGTAGGATGTGGACAGAACGATATGAGATTTGGTTTAACTCATACGGATATTTAACGTAGACCTAGTTAGGGTCTCGGAGCTCCTATACATGGAAATTTTGCTGGTCTACATGCATATCGTACTCCATGTATGCTTCATCCACACGGCGACCATACTTTCAACAGCAGGTGCTTCAATGAAGATTTCTCTCTCGTTTTTTGGTTTGCTGATCATTAGTGCCCCGTCCACTGTGTAGTTCTAATGCAGAAACTACACAGACACTACACTAATGGGACGATTTTGGGGTATTAGTAGTACTCAGTTTTCCCAAGCGGCCACCCATGTCAGTACTAACTAGGGATGCGTTGCTTAACTTCAGTGATCAGACGAGAACTGGTGTGTCCAACGCAATCAGCAGCTATTTACTGTATCGTCCGAATGATGCTCCCACCCCGAATCTGTTAGGACCGAACCTGCAACCAAGCACTCACAGTTCAAGCATGCCACTTCCTAGTCAGCGAGGCGGGACTGCAGGGTCAGATGAGACAAGCAATTAAGTTTGCACAGAAGCGTAGTGAAGATAATACATTAATAACAGATAATAGCTTGGAATATTAATTCTAGGGAAAATATGATACAGTTTCGTACTTCCGATTATCAGATGCTACAATTACAGAGAAATTTAGCCATCATTTCGGAGAATATCAAGCATGTATCATCGACGTGACATCAAATAGGCTCAAATTGTGTAGCTCCGAGTGATAGATGATCATCACCCAGCACAACTAAAAGAGGACAGAAGAACTGAATGTCTGCACAAAATATCTCATGTAGGCCTACGCTGTATTTGTAATTTATATTTATGACGTCATCATCACTAGCCTGTGAAGAATCATGAAACTCTCTTTTGTCATCATCGATAAAGTTATCTCTAGGGTGAAAAAAAACCTTCAAGTTTAGGAAGAAGACAGCAACGAAGGTGACAAAATGAACTCGCATCGCCAGTCAAAAAAATCTTTATATTTTCAAAATGTTTACTATTCTTGACGTTTAGGTTATGAACCTTTGACCTGTCACAATCAATTCAGCTGCAAGTGACATGTGTTGTTACATCACTGCTTACTCTAATCTAAATTAAATATTAGACCAGACAAGTTCGTAATTAAAATTAATTCATTCACGCAGTGAGAAATGGCTCACATAAATTACAAGAAAAGCAAAAGAAGAAAGGAAACAAAAACACTTTTAAGACGTTTTTTTTAAAGAGGATAACAATTAAACCGTAACACGTTTTTTTTTCTGCAGTGCAAAACTGGATAAAAAACGAAAGATAGGAATGCAAATTTAACAATTTTTTCTCAACTCAAAATAAAACCGAATTAATTATTAATATCATAAAGCTTATGACAAGTTCAAAACCAGTCTTCGTCAACTTCCTAGTTTTCTAACAAATGTTTTTTTTTATTTATAATCAAAACTCCATATTAAAGGTGACTTTGATCGGGCTCAATTGTAAGAACGCCGTTATCCCTAGAAATGGAGAGACAAAGGTGCCATTGTTAATGGAGAGCACCTGCAATGTGCCCGTCCTAAGTAGAAGCAGGATATGTCGATGAACAAATATCCTAAAATCTTTCTCTTTACCTGTTCGAGTTTCCTGCCCAGTCAATGGTCCAAGAGAGTAAACTGAAACGTGGCATGTCCCTAGGTGGCCAATAGTTACATGATAGAGGGAAGAGGGTAGAGGGAAGTAATGAAATGAAATAGCTCCCGCAGACCAAATTCTAGCGGTGGATAACTCCAAATTAAAATTCCAAAATGAAAAATCAATAACTATAACTTAGGGTGCAGGGGGACAGATACCCAATACTGGTGGTCGTCAGGGTTAAGCGAGCGGGCCGTCATCATGCATCCGCAATGCCATGGGAGTGCGCATCCCCCACAGACAGTCCGAAGAATATTCCTGCAGGCTCCAGACGCCTGGTTGGGATGCCCCTTGTAAGAGCTCTCTCCAACCAAAACATTGCAAACTTTAGATTAGGACAAGTTAGGGAAAGTAAGCATATGACCCTAACAATAACAGTCAAGGATTTGGAATATACTTCCCCAGCCTCTTGAATGCTGCAGTGGGGCTGAAAGACCCAACCTCCCTTCCACAAGGTTGGCTGGGTGCAAGAGGAAGAAATAGGGCCTTTATGAAGATGAAAAGTCAAAAAGCTGCAGGCCCAGATGGGATCCTCATTGAAGTTTGGCTTAGTCTAGGGACAAAAGAAATCAGGGGGCTGGGGAAATTTTTCAATAGGATTGCTTGTTGAGGTAGAATGCCTGTTACATGGTATGAGAGATGGATAGTACCACTCTTCAACGGCAAGGGTAATGTCCGGGATTGTTGTAACCATAGAAGCATTAAGCTAGGATGGCCCATGACCAAGCATGACCCATATCCATTTTCTAACATTTCATTGGGTGCGGTGACCGGGTGATTGTTCACCAATCATCATCACTGAACCCTTTCCCGTTTAGAGTAAGATCGGGTGCCCATTTTCCCCATACGGACACACCACAATCGGGCGTTCTACTGTACGGCATTTTATGCCACCTACTACCCTTATTTATAGTTGCCTTTTTTTTCCTTGTTGGGGTACTTTCTCCACACATTTTATACACCTGGGATCACTGGAATACACCACACGTATTTTAGGGCCCTTCAACTACAAAAGTCACTGGAGTGTCGTCCACTGCATAGATCTAATGCTGTTACGACGATTTCTGGGCATTAGAAGTACCCGGTGTTCCCAAGCGGTCACTCATGCTAGTATTAGCTGGAGTTGCGTTGCTTAACTTCATTGATCAGACTAGAACTGGCGTGTCCAACTTCCCCTTCGAGGACAGAAGGTAAAAAGCACCCACCTATATCGAATCTACAAAGACTGACTTACAAATTCAACACATTACCCTCAACCACCACTGAGACCTGGTTGACTGTACACTAATGATTTAAAATAGGATATAATTCACATTCCTTGATTAACAACGCAAATGCTCTACATTTTCCACCACAGGACCTAGAGTGCACTCCCAACAAAGACTCCTAACGGTGTCTTAATGCATTCATTAAAAAAAGTAGATTCTTCACTAACAACACAACATCTCTCCAATCGATTGAAATACTACTCTAAACAGGAACTCATGAAAAGGAGGCAATCTCACTCCTTGACATCTTTAAACCTCTTTCTCTCATACTCTACTTATTTTATTTAATTAACATTCTCTTTTTTTTACAACAAGAAATTCACCACTACTGAAACAGTATGTACTACACGTTATTTGTATACGGTTAACTCTAAATATACGACACCAATTCAAGGGGGAGGTTGGCACACCAAGTAACAAGATACAAACCGCATTTAAATTACAACGACTAAGTGTGTACGTATATTTCTTGGGCCAGCAGTTGACATCAAGTTGAGAAATATAACAACTGAAAAAGCTGACAAAACGACCATAAATGCCTTGGTAATTAATTAAGTGTCGCTTTGAAAAAGGCATCTTCTCTATTCCTTTCTCTCCTTTTTTTATTAAGAAAAAAAGAGAACGACATTAAAGACAGCTAAACAGCACATCATCCTCTATCAGGATACGATGAAGACAAAAAACTCCTCATCTAAAGTATCACGATCTCAAGTAGACAATACCTCAAACGGAAGTCAAATGTATCTAAGTAACAGACTCTGATTTCCATAAAATTCAAGAATAACCCCATGCCTCCTCTTTAAAGGATGAATGCTAGTCACGAAAATGGAGTCATTTTCTTACAGTCTTCGTACAGAGATGAAAATGATGTTATTTCGGTAAAACATTTTCAGCATTACAACAGACCAAACTGTGCTGTAGTTTACTAAGTTTGAGGAAGAAAATTGTAAAAACGACGAGGAGGAGGATGATGAGGAGAAGGAGGAAAAAGGGGACCCAGAATAGCAGGAAGAGGGAAGAGAAGAAATCTTTCCATCTCCATCATCGCCACCTAACTATTTATGTAGTGGTGTATTCGTATTCTGGATAAAAAGGCGCCCATAGAGAGAGAGAGAGAGAGAGAGAGAGAGAGAGAGAGAGAGAGAGAGAGAGAGAG